>CM046722.1:66723160-66800740 GCA_025584915.1 Monochamus saltuarius | reverse complement strand
GAAACTCGGCGGCCGCTCTTGAGGATAAGTCGAGGTAAAAACGGGACGAAAACAAAGAGTGATAGAACTCCGGATCGGGTTTCTTTGTAGTATTATTACGAAAAGGTGGCGAGTTGAATCCGATCTCGTTTCAAAAGTAGAGGATGAAGCATTACCGGCAGGCGTATAAGAAATATTTGGTTACGTTTACTAGCGTCCAGTTTCTTTCACGATACAAATAAAGTCAATACAATGACAGCGATTCTAGTGTTGGAAATAATAAAACAAACAGGGTGACTAAAATTATCAAATATTCGTTACAACAAGATAAATTAAACAGGTCCAAGAAAGCTGATTCATTTGCTTAAATATTGCGAAAAATCTGAAAACTACGATTTTACAAAATGCGGCAAGAATTCAGACGACTTACGTCATACGAACAGATGAATAATTTATTATATTTTCACTTGTAATCTCCCTAGTGCTTGGATTATTACCGGAAATTTTTTCGAGGTCACAAATATTTTGAAAATTATCGAATGAGGAAAAATTTCCGGTTATTAATTCAAGCACGTGGGGGATTCCGTAAGAAAATTTCACACCTAAAAAATTTTCAATAGAGTTTCAAATACATTTATGTAAGTAATAATAAAGAAATTTAGAAAAAAAAATGATTTACTTGTTTTTATAATTTGCACAGAAAATAAACAAAAAATTATATTTTCATTTTTAAAGTGAAATTTCAAGTCTATGACATGTGTCATTATTTTGACATACATATTTCCACTTATTAATATCGTTCAGGGTACCCTGGAAGATGAATATTTCCAGAAATATTTTGGTGTCTATGGTAACCAAACAAAAAACGAGTATCTGATTGGCTTAAGAGTATAGGTATGAAATTTTCATCAAAATATTTAAGAAACTGCAAGCGGGAATATACTTCACAAAATGTTTGCACTATACAGGGTGATTGGGAGGAACCCCCAATATTACAAAGGGGTGTTTGGAGGGCAATCGTGAACAAAAAAAAGCCTAATAAACATATGGTCGAATATCAACGGTTACTGAGATAGCAATGAAAATATTTTTATTGCTATTTTTGCGAAAGCTGTTATTATTTGATATTTTATTTTGAGTAGGTCATGCATTCTAAACCAAACTCACATTAGTGATTATTAACTGTCACATTTATTTTGACGTTTGTGATTTAAATGCTTATTTTATAACTGTCGCATTTATTTTTACATGTGCTTCGTTTAGTCGGTATGGCACATACATAATTTCGTAATGCCTGCCACATTTGGGCATCGAGAATATGCTGATATTATTTTTATTTATGGATATTGTAACGGTAGCGTTAATCGTGCAGTTGCTGAATATTGACATCGCTTCCCGAACAGAGGAGTGCCAGATAGAAATGTGTTCGAAACAGTTTTCAACAATGTATGTGAAACTGGAATGTTTCCCAGTGTGAGAATTACATCTGAGAGGTAAGCTGGTCCTAGTCTAGCAGTGGAAGAAGACATTCTAAATATGGTAGAACGTAGACCGGGAGTAAGTACAAGACGCATTGCAACCAGTCTCCAAATTAATCAAACTACGGCATGGGAACTCATTAATAAAAATGGTTTAAAACCTGTCCATACTCAGCGCGTAAAGAATCTTCGGGACGTTGATAATGATTTGCGGTTGCATATTTGAAATTGAATAAACGCAAACCATACACTTTACAAATACATTTGAGAATGAGATTTGCCGTGGATTTACTTATTCTAATTGTAATTGTTTCTCTAACTGTACATTTAATTAAGTAAATAAATATGTTTTTGATATAAAATTTCGTAATTGATTTCTATTTTTGCACCAGTATTACAGGTAAATCACATCGTATTTTCAAATCAATTTTCAATCAATCATCAATCATGGAATCTATAGAAGAAACAGCATAATATTGGACACTATTGACTTGTTATTGACAATGTTATGTAAGACTAAATCATAATTATTGTTGACCATATAGTTGCGGCAAGAATTCAGACGACTTACGTCACTACGGCTGACGTTACGCAATTGTTTTTATTGTCAACATAATTTTCGATATTTAGTCGCGTTAAAAACAATAATTTCTTACAATATAGCGCAAACATTTAGTGTAGTATATTGTTTTGCTATTCTCAGTTGCAGTTTCTTAAATACTTTGATGAAAATATAATGAACTATTTATGTGTTGGTATGACGTAAGTCGTCTGAATTCTTGCAGCAACTATGCCTATATTTTGAATATGCTAATATTATAGTTACTTCATAAATCAGAAAAGATAAGAAGAAATCTCTTTCACAATTTAATTCATTTCGGGAATTAAACGCAGGATATTTTAGTTACTTCTGTTCATTGTTCCTGCTAAGTATAATTGGACTTGTTCTTCCCGTCACACGGAAAAATTCTTTCACAGTAATAAAATATTACTAAAACCTTTAATGCTCTGAGGGTAAGAACAGATTGAAAACAAAGAAGCTAGAGCGTAGGTTCGGGTTTCTTTGCTTATTATTAAAGGAAGCAGGCTGAATTAGGTCCTGTTTGAGAAGTTTATGTGTAGGCGTATAGAAGGTACTTAGCAAGGTTTACTACAGTTTCCAAATTTATCTTAAATTAATGGTATTTCCAGTTACAACGTACACATTGTCTGGCGGTAAAAACAATATTATAATATGATCCAATTTCAATTTCGGTTTCATAATAATTCGAGACACTTTCAAATAAACAAGGACGTTCTTATTCGTTAAGTCATAGACCGAGGTAAATATACTTTAGTAATTAATGAAATTTATTATCCCAAGTAAAATTTTTTACGGTTACGCTAGGTTAGGTTACGTTGCTGTCATAAAAAACAATTTTAATAAAGGAACCTACTAAGGAGGAACCAGCAGCTGTTGCAATTTTTTATACTAATAAAAAAAATGGCAGCTATTGTTTCTTCCGATAATAATACCAGCAAATACTTCTTTTAATTCAAATAACTGACATTTTAGACCTTACTAAATTATTTACATACCATTATCATGTGGATTTAGCATTGTACAATTATTATCAACTTCATTTCTATGCATTCATTTTTCATTTAAAGAGTTACAGATAAGGTTTAAGTCCTTGTAATTTTAACTTTTAAAATAAAAAAAGTACCATTTTAATTTATTGTTGATAACAAGTGAACATTATAAAAGACTTTCCCTCTCATGAATTATTATTTATTATTCTTCTAATTTTCTTTTGCTTCACATAATGTATACACAAGATTTTGCTGGTTATTGTTACATTAGCTACTAATATAGTACCTATAATACGCTAATCTATAACAAAGAGACGTCCCTTCTGTTGTAATGTTGGACACAAAGTGGCTATGTAGCTGGTGAGTATGAGGTGAGTGAACATATCAGTCTAGCTAGTGTTAGGCATAAAATATTTACTTATTTATGTTTTACGCCTTGTAGCCATAGGTAAATTATGTTTGCCATTAATAAGTAGTCTTCAACGAAAATCAAATACTTACTACATATGAATTTGTTATCTTAGTAGAAATAACAGAAAAAATGTACCTATGCAATGCAAGAACGTGCTCTATTATTTTAGTAAAAAGAAATGTCTATTTAACGCTTTTTTAATCAACGCATTTTTTACGTTATTAAATTTTATTTTTTTTAGTATCATTTGCCTAGTAAGCCAAAACAACAGTAGGAGTTTTCATACAATCATTTCTTGGGATGGTGTGATCTGAAAAATGATTTTGCAAGTTCAGTGCTTGTGGCATACCTTCTTTGAAGTCTAAAATATGGAAGTCGTCAACGCTTTGGTCTAATGTTCCATGCTGAAGGCAATTATGAACGTAAAGAATCACGGCATAAGGAAATGTTACAAGCTTGTTGCTTTTTTGAAATGAAACGAAGGATATCGTCCAAAAATGTTAAAAGTATTGACCAGGGAATACATCGACAAATTTCTCGCAGAAGCTCAGGATGAAACATATCTCATACAGAAGGTTGCCGTAATTCGGTGTATTTGAGGCCTGTCTTCGCGACTAACTCTGCGATTGATATTCAATGGTATCGAGGATTTGGGAAGTTCACCAGTTGTGCATATATCAAACACCAAAACTAATGTGCTAATATTACTATTACATTGTATTTGAACTATTATAAAAAGAACATAATTCTTTGTCCAGCCAACACCTATCATTCAAAAATTTTCATAAAATACGAAAATTAAGAATAAATATTCCTTGACTCCAGTTAGAATAAACGCATTTGGTAGAATGACTGTCAATATTGCTGAATTTCTAAATATACCTGATTCTCATCTTTATATTGGACTGCTCTCTATGTAGTTTCTTACTTAAATACAAAACTCAAAACGCTTTGTTCACCCAAGTTGTCTTTATACCAATGGATGGGTAAGAGTAATGAGTAAAAATACTGTCTCCCACTCTACTATCAAATTGCCAATTGTCAAACTACAATAAAATTCTTAACATTTACTTGTTTACATCGAAATTAACTTTACACTTATTAAAAACAGGGCCAAATGAAACTTGATCTGTCTCAGTGGCTATGGCAAGACTTTCTGTTGCCTCAACTTGTAAGTGTTTTTTTTACTTGTGTCCTCTCCACCGTGAGTTATTTTTCTTGCTATCTTGAGCCAACGGCTTTTCTACATAACTTTCTGCTACAGACGACGAACGGCAACCGCCATGTGTCGTTGAGGCATCAAAGTATCTGCAGAAGCATTAGCAAAAAATGTGACTGACGTTTGAAAGCAATGTTGGGCATCTTTCAGCTTCAGATAGTCAGCCACCTATCTTGGTGTTTTATACTTACTGGTTGCACTGTACATTTCTCAGAACGATTACACAAAAAAAATCTTTCCTTGCAAAGATATGAAGTATTTTAGATATATGTCTAAACAATTAAAACTTTTTCCTTCAGCACTAGATACAACAAAATAATGAGGCTTGTAATTTTTAGTTTTCAAAATATTATTGTTTTAAAATTCATTAGCTTATTGCATCAACAACAAGCGCCTATAATTCTCATTACAATAAGTATCTTCATACGTAAAAAAACCTCATCGGGAGCTTTAATTATAAACTTCTCGACGTCTTTATGATCAAATGTCTTTGTCTTCTTAGGTTGGTACCCTTTATACTTGCTTTTCAAAACTGTAAACAAACCCTTAAACTTGCAAATTAATCCCACAATTACATATAATAATTTTTAAAAAAAATGACACCATGAAACTTACTTGATAATATCTAGTTTCTCATAAATCAGAACGTTGACTCAACATTAAGTATGTCGACTATAAGGAACGTGGTATGAATTTATTTATCAATCCTTTAAAATATGCACCATAACTAATTCCGTCATAAACGCGTTTTTTTAATCGCATCCACTGACGGATTTTTTTCCATTTCTTTTAAATACCGCCCTTTCTCTCCTTCTCGGCAATATATAGGTATATAAAACGTAGCGGCATTAGATAATTAAGAATGTGTGCTGGTACAGTTTTATCGTTACGGTAGGTACGAGTATACAGGGCGGCCAAATAAAAACAAAACAGAGCCAGTTTCAGGAACTGCGTCACGATTGTAAAAAATACGCTCAGACTCGTCGATTTTAGATTAAATGAGTATTTTTGACTCCGCCACTTTCACCCTCAAGCAAGGGTAAGCATTACCCCTAAATATTTAAATGGGATTGGGGGATGAGTAATATTTATTGAGAGCTCTTATAATTCTCTTTACAACATACTTTAAATTTTATAATTCCGTCCAATACTTTAAAAAAAAAATACATTTTAAAATTTAAATTATGTTTAGTTACCTACTTACTTACTACTTGGTTGACTGAATATTCAAACTGATGACCGCCAGCTTCCATACAAGAATAAGGATTTTGTTCAAAACATTCGCGCATTTCCGAAGTGATTCGACGCCATTCGTCGACGATTCTTTCACGCAAATCTTGCAGTAACGCTGGCTGTGTTTTATAGATTTTTCTTTTTAGGTATCCCCACAAAAATATCAAGGGGCGATACATCCGGTGATCATGGAGGCGACTCAATGTTGCCTCTTCTCCCAATCCAATTCCGTGGAAAACGATACTGACGGACAATTAACGCATAATGCGTCCTGTTGAAAAATCAAATGATCTTCATCATACCCTGGAACATTTTCAATAATTTCAGTCAAGACAGGGTCAATAGCGTCTTCCAGTAATTGCAAATACATTTGGCCAGTCAAATTACCAGGTAGAAAAAAAGGACTCACCAGTCGGTTACCGAAAATTCCAGCTCATGCATCTAATATTTACGGTTGCTGTGTATGCACCTCGTAAAAAACTCTTGGATTTGAATGTGACCAATAGCGACAATTGTGACGATTTATCGGCCCGTCCAGGAAAAACTGCATTCATCAGAAAAACAGATGCTAAAAAGCAACTGTGGATCGTTACCTGCTCGCTCATTCATTATTTCGCAAAATTGCAAACGGACAAAATTTATTTTGTATGGATGGAATTTATTCTTCTTCAAAATGGTTTGTATGCTGGTTCGATTGATCCCAGACACAGATGCCAGCTGCCTCGTACCTAATGTAGAATCAAGATGAACTTGTCCCAAAACTGCAACTTCACTAGGTTCATTAACTATAGGTTTTTCATTTTGTCGTGTTTTATTGGCCATGTTCCCTGTCTCTTGAAATTTTTTATTAACTCTAGAACATACTACCTCCTAACAAGTCGATCTTGATGTTGTTCATTAAATAGCTGAGCTGTTCTATTAGCACATTTATTGTTCATAAAGTAAAACGATATCTACTCTTTTGGCAATGGAATAAACCATAGTGTTTAATTTTCAAAAACACAGTTAAATAAACTACCAGCCAACGCTTCCAAATAATACTAAAACTAGACACACGCATAAGCCGAATTCCTAGTTTCTTCACTTGTACTGTAATATACTATTACTGATGTTTATAGAAAACATATTTTTTATTTTTGTACATGATGTACTAATGCACAAAAATATATTGGTCGATTTCTCCTCAGAATATACTTCTCGGTTATAGAAAATAATGTTATTGTAAATATATAAACTTAGGACAGAAAATTTATAGTTGAGTTTATAAGAATATTAAATATTATAGGCACATGGTTCGAAGGCAAAAAATGTCTTTGTTGTAACCCTATATAACAACGATACGAAGATTCTTAAATAAGTTACTTTCAACTTTTTAGAATGCCAAGTAACCTACCAATGTGGAAATGTTAGTGAGCAGTTCTAATTTTAGAATAATAGATAGACTTAATCCGAGTCTCATTACAACACGATAAGAATTGTATTTCTGAAACTTAATCTTCAACTAAGATACTTTCGTAATTGTAAAGAATTACAACTACCTGCTTCTCAGTTTAACTAGGTGCTGCTTTGTCTACATTTTAATGAAAGCTGGAAACACAATTACTTCGGATTTCATAAAATTATTTCTTAGAAAATAACTAAGAATTTTCCTGAAGTACAGCGTTGGCAGACGCAACAAACTTTTCACTTTGTAAAGTACATATTACCAAACTTTATCATTATTAAATTGATTTGCACAATATAAAATACAGTACCTAGTATATAAAAAGATAGATATATTTACAACTTTTATTATTGTTTGCATTACGTTACTATGATAGTGTAACAGTTATTTAGTATGATGATGTGTGTAAGCAATGTGGGCGTGGATTTATACTGTATGTTTTATAGAAAAAAAAACATTACACAAATGAAACATATACATGCATCATACACATTAATCAAAGAGCAAATAAAAACAAATATAAAAGGATTACTTTTCCAAAATGCATCATATAGCTTAGGACCATGGTAGAATCATGATTCAGTATATTAAAGTAGTGGTAACTAGTAAGGATTGTCTTCCAAATGCCAATTGTTTTCAGGTTATAGCTTGTCAAAATTAAGTTTTTAAACTTTTTTAAATAACTCGTTTAATTTAATTAGGACCAAGTCAATCCTTCTTCAAATCATACTGTTAAACTTAAAAAAATATGCTTTGTACAAATTTTATAAAAAAATGTACTTCCATAGATACAATTAAAAATATTATATGCTAAGATGGCAGTAATATTTTATTTTCTATTTAGAATTTAAAAAGTCAAAACTGATCCAATCCAATTTTACCCATGTGAAACACTCCAAATTACTAAAAGTGAAATATTTTTATTTTGTTTTTATATAAGTAACTTCCAAGTAAACGAAATGCAGCCTTTATCTAAATGAAACAATTCTTTAAAAAGCGGTAAACAATTTTTGGTGTTAAAAACCTTGGCCAGGTGTGGCAATTTTTATTTTCATCTAAAAAATTAGCCATAACTATATTGTTAATGAACTTTACTACTAACTTTACTTCTGGAACCATGAGATAAAATATTGCATTTGTAAGTACTCGATTAAGGTTTTTGTATTCTTGAAATTGTGTTATTACAATGACGAATGGTTTTAAATTCATACTAAATATAATGTCTCAAGTGTCCACAAATAACGGAAATATTAACTGTTGGAAAAAGTAATAATTAACTGGAATTGAACATATAGAAAACTGTCTAAAACGTCAAACCATCAATGTTTTAGGTATTGGAATTTACAAAACTACCTACACTTTAAAATTTAGCTGTACATGTAAATGGATAAAGACATATCTACTCGTATCATAAAGATAATAATTACATACACTGAGAAAAATCTTGAAATGAGTAGGTATACACAAGTTAAGTACAAAATTTATCCTTAGTTTATTGAAAAAATACAGGTAACTTACAAGTTACAGAGTGCTAGGGTAGCAATATAGTGTGTTCAGTTACAGCTGCATTACAGTGAACTAACCTTTAATGTCCTTAATGTATCAGCATAGATCAGAAATATATTTAGTTAAAAATGTTAAGAACTGTAGCAACACAGTTCAGTTATACCAGCAAGAAATTTCAGTTATTGTTGGTAGCCACAGTTAAATGCTTGATTTAGCTGCTACAATTATTGAATTATTTAGGTTTTTTTTGCAAGCACTTAAGCCAGCGTATGGTGACAAATATAACCATTCTTGAATGAATTCATGAATGGTGACGCCAAAATTAACTGATGTCCAATATTCTTCGGAACTGCACTTACGAGCATCACAGCAACATAATTACTTGATACAGCTGTCACGATAATGGGTTCCAGTTATGATCATAATTTATGGTTTAGTAATAATATTTACCAACTAACTGCAAAATAATTACAAATAAACTAATTAATGAACAACATCAAGATCGACATGTCAGGAGGAAGTATGTTCAAGAGTTAGTAAAAAAAATTCAAGAGACAGGGAATGTAGCCAATAAAAAACGAGAAATTGAAAAACCTATAGTTAATGAAGCTAGTGAAGTTGCAGTTTTGGGACAAATTCATCTTGATCCTTCATTAAGTACGAGGCAGCTGGCATCTGTGTCTGGGATCAATCTAACTAGCATACAAACCATAAATTCCATCCATACAAAATACATTTAGTCCAGGAACTTCATGAGGAAGATTATGACCGCCATTTGCTATTTTGCGAAATAATGAGTGATCGAGCAAGGAACGATCCACAGTTCCTTTTTAACTTTTAATGAATGCAGTTTTTTCTTAAGCGGAACGGTAAATCGTCACAATTGACATTATTATTGGTCATTATTGGTCAGATTCAAATCCAAGAGTTTTTCACGAGGTGCATACATAGCAACCTGAAAAATTAAATGTATGGGCTGGAATTTTCGGTGACCAGCTAGTAGGTCCTTTTTTTCTACCAGGTAATTTGACTGGCCAAATGTATTTGCAATTACTGCTAGACGCTATTGACCCTGCTTTGACTGATATTATTGAAAATGTTCCAGAATATGATAAAGATCATTTGATTTTTCAACAGAACTGTGCTCCTCCCCATTATCGGTGGATCGGTCAGTGATCGCGCGGTTTAAGGCGTTAGTACTTGAATCGAGGTGACTAGACGGAGTTGGTTCGAGCCCAGCTGCCGGTAGACCGTATATAAGCTATATTCATAGGGGGAATTGGCACCCTCTCTGTGGGTATGGTAGGGTGGAATAATGTTGGCTTGGGTCAATGTGAGAGATTGATGCCGGTTGATATTTGACTACCCCCCTAATTAATGAGGTTTTCCAGGTTTTCCTCATTTCTGCACTGAATAGTGGTTAGGGCCTACCAACGTAAGTCGTTCCTGGGCGCAAATGCGGCCTGCTTAATAATAATATGCCGCCCCCTCTCCCGCACAAGTCTCCGACTTCTGGGCTAATCCTGTGATTAGAATGAGGGGTAGAGATATTATTATTATTATATTATTATTATGCGTTAAATGTCCGTCAGTATTTAGACCAACGTTTTCCGAGAAATTGGGAGAAGAGGCAGCACTGAGTGGCCTCCATGATGACTGGATTTATTGCCCCTTGATTTATTTGTGGGAATACCTAAAAAGTAAAATCTATAAACCACAGCCAGCGTCGCTGCAAGATTTGCGTCAAAGAATTGTTAACGAATGTCGTGGATTCACTCCGGAAATACTTCAAAATGTGCGCGAACAAAATCTGTATTCTTGTAAGGAAGCGGGCGGTCATCAGTTTGAACATTTAATCAACTAAGTGGTAAGTAAGCAACTAAACATAATTTAAATTATAAAATGTAAATTTTTTTCAAAGTGTTGCGCGGAATTATAAAATTTAAAGTCTGTTGTAAAGAGAATTGTAAGACTTTTCAAAATAAATATTACTCAACCCCCAATGCTATTTAAGTATTTTGGGGTGATGCTTACCCTTGCTTGGTAGTGAAAGTGGCTGAATCAAAAATACCAGCAAGGAATGTCCCCCTTTAATTTAAAATCGTTTTCTGCAATCTTGACGCAGTTCCTGAATATGACTCTGTTTCGTTTTCATTTGGTCGTCCTGTATGATATAGAAACGTTATTTTATTTGTGGGTAATATTTAAAACACATACACAGAAAAAAAAATAACGTAGGTAATTAATCTTTTTAAACTAGGATGGTTTTTCTCTTTGTATTTATAGATATTCCGGTACCTAAAGACATAAAAAAATCGATCAGAAATACGACGACATTAAGCCAGATTTGAATGATTTTGCGAATATTTTAACAATATTATTAATTATTAATATATGTCTAAAGTAAAATAATTAACTGAATAAAATTCTTTATATTACTTCTTTTCAAAATTACATATTTTAAAATACCCCAATTTTCTTCATATTATCATTTCAAGAATAGAAAAATGCAAAGTTCTGACTTAGGAGATAAATTTCGTTTCATTTCAGTTTAACTGAATTGTCATAACGCGAGGCTCCATTTAGATCCTCCTGGAGAATATCAACACTTTACAGATTAATCCTGAGTTCGGTATAAATTTACTTAACATTTATTTTGACGGCGGGCCCTCCTTGCGGAATGAGGTAATGGAAAAACATTGTATGGTTTCAGGATAAATAAGAGGAACCTGAAAAATTCAAACTACCTCCTTAAAATCCTCGGCGCGTTCGCCAAAATTGCAAAATCTATAACGAACGGCGCAAGCAACAAAGAGGTGCAAAAATACAATCTACAAGGAAGATCATTAATCACTTAAATGCGTAAACATATTTCAACTTAAGGTAATTTTCAAATAAATGGGGGCAATTTCGCAGTTATATGAGAGATTATATTTAAGACACGGAAAACTTTTTTAATTTCATTTAAATTCGTAGGTATCGTGATTTATTGAGGCATGTGGGCCTTTTAACGTACCGCTTTCTTCCCAGACGTACAGAGTGTCCGACTAGGAACCCAACAAGTATTTCAAGTTAAAAATACGTATTTGACCACTGAATTGGTCAAAAAAATGTCATAATTTATTCCGTATAGGGAAAGTTTACTTATATTCGTTGAATTTTTTCTTATGTGCGGAAAAAAACTAAAGTAATATGGAAGTTAATAATTATTGGTCGGCAATAATTGTATTCAAATAAGATAATTGGACCTAAAAGATATACAAACCAATTTAATATTAAAATATTAATATTATAAATAACATTATTACCAAAATATACCCTAATTATGCCCTTTATATGACTTACTCGTGTTCGAGAGAGATATTATTATTTGATTAAATACATCTTAATAGCGAACAGAGATCGGAAGATAGAGATAGAGACTGTAAGTCAGGCCACAAAGCTGCAAGTAAAGTAGGAGTGGTTATATGGGAATCTATAGATACTTAGATTTTAATACAATATAAAGTCTGTATTTTTGGGTTGTCATTCAACAAGTTTTACAATCCAGTAAATTTTTTCGTATAATGTGATATCCAGATGTTCATATAAACAACGCGCCTTATAAATATACATTTTTATGATAGCTTCTGACAATATTACTGTCTTGAAAAAGAACTTAAAATAAAAACTGAATGTATTTCGTGATAAAATGTGTTTAATAATCTTTAATCATAAATGTATTATGATGTAATAGATCTGTAGAAACATCATTTTAATGAATAATCAATTAGAAATAACAAACAAAATATCTAGTGCTTGATACAACATGGACGCTCAAATAAGAACAATGTCTAAGTCAATTTGTCTGTAAGTTTTAAGGTATAGGGCATATTAACTATGCCAATGTTGACGTCACAGCAAAATTTTAACTTGTGGTTGAAATTTCCTCTAAATGAAGATATTTTTAATAAATTACCAACAAAATTATTACTAGGTACATATAAAATTCTACTTCTATAATTTATTTGTGATTAAGAATTCAAATTGAAGCCAATAATATAGTGTGCGTATAATTCAGTCAAATAAACAGAAACATTCACATGCGCTACTGAATTCATCTGAGATGATAACAGGGTCATATGGAATACTTATGGTGTATTTATGGATACATAGCTTGATTTACATAATCTGCGATGTTGACCGATTTTAATGGGCAAAATATGAACATAACAATTATTATTTTAATTCGTTTTTTACATCTCTGTAATATTGTGTGATATGCCGCCTGTAGGCCTTTATTTTTTTATTTAGTCGTACCTACGACACAGATATATTTTCCTTGCACAAGAAGCTTGCTCCCTAAAAGACCTTTTTAAGACACATTTACGTCGAAGTATTATTAAGTAAATTTGTACCATAATATAGGACAATATTTCTATTAGGTTAATTGAAATGGTCATATTATTATATTTTTTAGAAGTTAACAACAAAGTTGCAAATAGGTTTATATTGTAATACATTTAAAACTTAGCAAACTGAAGGATTTAATAGGGCAAAATAACTGGTTATTACCTTATAAGTTACTACTAGTTGAAGACATTATTGTGAAAATTAAATTTTAAAATCTTCAAACATTATTTTCTTGAAATACACCATAATTTTTCATGATATATGTATGTAGAATGACACGCTCTTTCAAATGGCATGGTCAAAATTGGGGGTTGCTGTTTAAAAAAATTGTTGATGACGTCATATCTCGAATAACGATGACGTCACGAATATGGATCGTATGTAAAAAAGTGCCTTTTTTAAAAACAAAATCGCTGTGCCAGGGGATTTTTTCGAAAACTTCTCTATTTAAAAAATAATGAATTTATTCGTTACTTTTCGAAAGCACTGTATAATATTATACTGTCTGCATTTTAGGTTTTTATTCAACAGCCCAGGAATTTATTTCGTATGATGTGACTCAACTTTTATTAAAATAAACGCGCCCTATAAATATACATTTTGATTATTGTTTTCTAATATTACTATCCTGAAAAGTAACCTAATCTATCTCTAATAATTGCCTTCGAAATATTTCGATTCTATCAAAAAAGTTGCTTCGGTTCGAAATAAAGCAAATTGGTCAATAAATTTTCACCACCCTGTGTAAAATTAAAAGTTTTAAATATATTTGTAACAAATGACAAGCATATCTCTAACTCTCTTTTAAATATCAATATTTCACCTTGCACGAGTAAAAAAATTATTTTGAATTGGACTATAGAAAAGCAACTTTTTTGATGAAGTTGAAATATTTCGAAGACCATGAAAGATAGAAAAGAAGAAGATTTATAAAAGTCCCCCTAAAATTAGGTGTTGAATTCAAATGTGTAAAAATATACAGGGTGTTCCATTTAAAATACGCAAGTAGATGGTGACTTCTATATAGTATAACCGGAATATATTAACATTTCTAGTATTATTTTTTAAAAGAATAAGTCCAATAGTTTATTAATTAGTATTGGAACTAATTATCAAATTTGCCATAAAAATAAGTCAAATTAGCAAACTTATATTAACGTATCATTTTAGTGATTTTTTGTAGGTATATATTTAAAATTTAAAGATGTAATATAATATTTAAGTTATATCAATATTAAAAGAAGAAAAATAAAGCGAAAGCTATCATTATCGTTTCTAGAAACTCTACCAGTTTTTTTTTAAAGCAATTTACTTTTATTTAGTATCAGGGAGCACCAAGTACGCAAACAAATAAAGAACATAATTCAATTCATGCTGCTAATGAAGTTGGGAAAATAAATTATCTTTTCCATCTACATTACTTTTTAAATCACGTACATACATCAATCAAAAGAGTAACTCCTTTTAGGCGGCGAGAATTTAAATTTTTATATTTGAAATTCAAACATGTAAGCTAAAAAAATGATATTTATTTAACACTCCTTATTCTGAATTTAGGGGTAAAGGAACTATCTCATATTTTTTGTTGTTGATATCATGATGACAATTATGTGCTCAGAAATTGCTACAATTATTATTATTATACATATAGTCCAAGATTCCATTGCAAAGTACCTTCACCCAAATGTTAATAGAACGAATTGCTTTTAAACATGTGTTTCATATACATCCTAACACGAATTGGTTAGGTTGGCTAATCAAAGCCGGGTCCTAGAGGCAGTAATTATGCATTAAACATATTAATTATGGAGGTGAACTACAAATAAGTTTAAATGAAAACTTTCAATTAAACAAAAAATAAATTATTTACAGTTTAACATTTTTCCTAGTTGCAACCGTATTTTTTGGTAAAAAGTAGGAATTTATTATTGTTCTAAACAACTATTATTGAATTTTAGGGGTAAAATGTAGAAATAGAGAAAGAATGAGAGAAGGCGGAGGAACTTTGAGCGTCTTTTTCATGCAAAACCACCCACTGGATCGTCAAAATAAAAATTAAATTACGGAAAGTGGTGGCTGTCACAACGCTGACATTAATTTTGTTCGTTCTTGTACAAACTTCTTACAGATAGGCAGTTATGAGGGTATATTTATACTAAGTATATT
The DNA here is from genome assembly GCA_025584915.1 of Monochamus saltuarius. Taxonomy (NCBI): domain Eukaryota; kingdom Metazoa; phylum Arthropoda; class Insecta; order Coleoptera; family Cerambycidae; genus Monochamus; species Monochamus saltuarius. The sequence continues at coordinate 66,785,339 of CM046722.1, read as the reverse complement.
ACAAAAAAACTTACGAAAATGCGACGAGATGATACCCCCAGTTGAAAAAACATTATTTTGTTTTTAATAAACGATTTGCAAGTCCGCTGACTATTTTATTGACACCATTTGTTTAAAGTAAAATAATAAATAAATAATCATGTTTATTTGAAACAATAGCCGCAATGCAAAATTACAGTCTCGTGATTTTAAACTAATTTTTTGTACTTTTTTAATTTTAACATTTGATTTTTATGTTAGTCTCTTTGTTAGTTTGGGCTTAGGCTTAGATCCTGCTATCCTCCCACGGAGTTTGTGGGGGGTACGTTACGCCTCTGTGTCAAGGACAGGCTCAGACCGATTTTATATTGTCAGGGAGAATAATATTATGTGATCCGTATTATGTTGATAAAAATACACACTTTTTACATATTGCAGTTATATCTGTTGGAAATTGTGCATGTATTATGTGCATGGGCAGTAAGTATATTCCATGTTTAAAAGTAGGTACACTGAATGCGAAAGAAAATAATTTAACTCATTGCAATATCGGCACTTTCAATTTGCAGGTAGGTAGTGCAAAATAAATTGTAATCGTCCTATTTATAATAATTACTGTTTTATATTACTTGAAGTGTATATTGTTTAATTAATGAAATCATAAATAAGTTTCGAAAAAATGACAAATGCATGCTCTAAAACGAAAAAAGCTTCGGTCTGAAACATAAAAATATTTTGCAGCTAGGTGATAAAAAAGACATTTTGACTGAAAATTTAACGATAATGATTACTTTTGATGACAGTTTTCGAAAAAATTGATTATATTTCTTGCTGGTTAATTTATTGAGTAAATGTTATTTTATATTTTTAAGAATGTGTACGGAATGTTTTTGTCATAATATTAATTATCTTTTAATCGTAATAAATTTAACTAAACATATGGATCTTAATTGTACGTATTGATTCAAAATATCTTTTGACGAAAGTTCAAAGAACATAATAAAATTAATCGATAAGATTACTATATTAATTAAATACATGCACAATATGAACATATACATTTTCTATTAGATATTGTGCCACATCAACTACTCTGTGGACTAATACCACCAGCATATAATTAATTACATCCATAATATTTTATGTGCATGGGCAGTATTTACTGTTTGAGATTTATTCGAAAATTGACTCGCCAACAATGTGATATAAAAAGGGCCAGGACAGACACTGTTAGTCGCAAAAAGTCACTGACAAGAAATTTTATATTTCTATATTCTAATACATTATTTACTTTTACAATATATCAACATTATCAGCAAAAATGTTCAATTAAAAAAAAATATATTTACAGTTTAACATTTGCCCTCATTGCAATCCTATTTTTGGTAAATAGTAGAAATTTGTTATTATTTTAAACAACTATTAATACATTTTAGGGGTAAAATGTATAAATAGAGAAAGAGTGAGAGAAAGCGGAGGAACTTTGGGCGTCTATTACATGCAAAACCACCCACCGGATCGTCAAAATAAAAATTAAATTACAGAAAATGGTGGCTGTCACAAGCTGATGGTGATCTAGACATCAAAAAACACGTCCCTGGATATAACAATTTCTTTGTGCAACTGCTTCTTCAGCCTCAGTTGTTTTCAGTACCTTTGGACATTTCGAATTTTAATTGTTCAATATTTTTCATTGCACTATTAGATTGAAAATGTTTGTTTCTAGTTTTTTTTATAACTAAAATTTACTGGCTTTGATTTTTTTGAAGTTTAAGATTTAAATCATGACTTTTTTACATCAAACTATAAGTCATATACTATAATATTCTGCTATGATATAACTAATAAAGATAGTATATTAATCGTGAAATATGTATATTGGGAATTAAAATAACTTTTTTTTTTCAAGAAAACACATTACTTATATAATTATAAAAAAACAACGGACAGTCTGTAACTGATACCGTCCTTGAGAGCATAGCTGCAGGTTTCGTTTTAATGCGTGCGCCCAAAATTTAAACTTTTCGTAAATGGTTGTCACACGTTAGATCCTAAAATATAATAATAGATTTATTCTCAACGAATTAAACAACCCGATCACAGAGAAATACAAAAATACATAAAGACGAGAATAAGAAAAAGTACAATAATATATGAAAATAATAAGACATTCTTAAACCGTTACATTTAAAATCTTAGGCCCGCTACAGACTATGCGTGAATTCGCGATTCATTATGCGCGATTCGCGATATGTGAGAAATTTGCGAATAGTGTGTCTTGTGAGTCTTGTTCATTAAAATCCATTCATAAAAACGCTACACACTATGCACAAATTCTATACGAGTCTGCAGCGGGCATTAGAGTAAAGTCCATATATCACTGAGAAACAAACTTAAATTTACTAATGATGGAACTTACGCTATCAAAATTAATATCACTTCTATCAGCTATTGAATTAAATCATTGTGACATGTTATAAGCAGGTGACTTAATTAATATATTAGTTCTAGGTGTCTTGCAATAAAATATATGCGAACATCTAGATTGAACTCCTGGTACATGAAATGAAAATTGTTGCAAAAGATAACTACAGTCAATTGTATAATTAAAATTGACTCATAGTCGATCTTGCTTCTAATAAATGTTACATACAAAATCTTAAGGGTATTTACATCTGAAAATTCGCCCCAATTTCTAATAAAGTATCCTAATACCCTACAGGCAGATGATACTGTTTCTGAGATATGATCATTCAAAGTAAGACCTCTGTCAAAAATTACTAACAAATTTTTAAATTTATCATATATCTCTAGTATAGTTCCATTCAATGAATAATTAAACAATACAGGATTATATTTTCTGTGGAACCAGACAACCTTACACTTAGTCAAATTAAGTTCAAAGTTACTGCTGAGACACCAGTTGAGCACTGCACAAAGTGAATCTTGTAAAAGTTGTGATTCGATAAAAGAATTGATCTGTAAATAAATTTTTAAGTCATCAGCAAAAAGTATGTGTTGCACACAAAGTATGTTTGAAATATCGTTGATAAAATAAGAAACAGTAGAGGGCCCAAGTTAGATCCTTGTGGAATTCCTGAAGTTGATATATAAGTTTTAGATCTTATACCTCCATATTCTACGAACTTACAACGATTTAATAAATATGACTTCATTAAATTTAATAAAGGATATGAAAATCCAAGAGATTTAAGTTTTGACAATAATATAAAATGATCAATTCTATCAAATGCTTTTCTAATGTCAGTATAAATAACATCTGGTTGCATTATCGAAAATTTCTGAAATGTACTGAGTTATGCACGTCAAGTTAGTTACGGTTGATCTGTTGATATGGTGAAATTGTGACTTCACTGAATTGTAAACGGCATCATATATAATAATTTCAAATAGTTTCCCGAAATTGCACAAAATAGCTATTGGTCTGTAGTTGTCAATAAATAATCGATCTCCACCCTTATGTATAGGACAAATCTTAGCCGTTTTCCATACATGGACATGTTTCAGTTGATAGAATTAAGTTGTACAGATGACCAAGAGGTGTCATGAATGCATAAATACAGGCTCTGATAATGAAGCTTGGAATCTTATCCACACCAGCAGTCATTTTATTCTTAAGTTTTTTAGAGGCTTGAATGATATTCTCAGATATAACATTTATAAAGACGTGTAAGTTAGACGACATTGAATTAGTATCTGAAATTTGATTAACGGAATCTAAATATGCGCAGGAAAAAAAATCAGAAAAACCGTTAACAATAGTTTCAGGGGTATCATATACTAAATCATTTAATTTCATTCTACCAGGAATTCTTGTTTTTTTATTTTTATTATTTATAAAACCCCAAAACTTATTTGGATATAATAAGACGTTGCGTTCTACTTCGTGACAATAGGCTGTATAAGATATTTTAATTTGACCTGTAACTCTTAAGTTCCTAAATGTTTCTAAATAATTCTCCGACCCATGTTTCTTAAAATTTTTATGAGCTGAATTCTTTAATATTATATATAATTTCATTATTAAATCAAGACGGATAACACCTGCTAGGATTTTAAGAAGATTTTTTATATTTAGGAACACAAGCATCAAATATTTCAGTCTGCTTGTTGCAACATATTATAAAATAATGGATAATTGGCACGTGTAAAATTGTATGTACAGCAACAAGAACTAAATGAAAAAAATATTAAAAGTTGGATGGTAGATTGTGTCCTATCTAGTAAAAGGACATGAACTTCTTTCGACTACACATGTAAAGTTGGCTACCACTAAATCTAAGAGCCTATTTTGCTGGTTCACATTAGAGTTATATTGATTACCATTGACAAAATGTATAAAATCACTAATTACTCTAGATTTGAGGTTATTGACAGAATTAAAAAGTGAAGCATTAAAATCTCCTAGGATTAAAAATTTACAGTTTAAACTAAAACAGTTAAGTGATCCAAGCGCATCTAAAAAATGCTCATAGGTTGCTGGCGGAATGTATAAAGTAAATACAAATAAAACTACATTAGCAAATAGCACTTTACAGCATATAAGATCAATACCTGGAATAGCATATCTTATATTGTCACCATTAACTGGGGACATGTATTCTTAAAAAGCAGACTATGGACTTTCTGTTGGTATATGCAGTGACGTCATCGTTGTTCGAGATATGACGTCATCGACAATTTTTTTAAATAGCAACCCCCAATTTTGGCCATTTGAAAGAGCATGTCATTCTACATAAAAAATATGGTGTTACATAACAAAAATTTCAAGAAAATAATGTTTGAAGATTTTAAGATTTATTTTTCACAATACTGAAAATGATAATGATTATGTAAAAAATCGACTAAATTATATGTTCAAATTGTGCACCGTTGGCTGCTTGACAGTAGCACGACGATTAATAAATTCTTTTAGGACATTATCAATAACATCAGGTGGTATACGATGTATCTCGTGACGAATTCTTGCTTTTAAATTTTCTAAATTAACCGGTCTAGTAACGTATACTTTGCTTTTTAAGTACCCCCACAAGAAATAATCTAGGAGTGTCAAATCAGGCGATCTGGCTGGCCACTCAATCGGTCCCCTTCTTCCTATCCAACGATTCGGGAACAGCTCGTCTAAATAAGCACGGACAGGTGTTGCATAATGGGGAGGTGCACAGTATTGTGAAAATTAAATTTTAAAATCTTCAAACATTATTTTCTTGAAATTTTTGTTATGTAACACCATAATTTTTCATGATGTATGTATGTAGAATGACACGCTCTTTCAAATGGCATGGTCAAAATTGGGGGTTGCTATTTAAAATAATTGTCGATGACGTCATATCTCGAACAACGATGACGTCACAAATATGGGTCGTATGTCAAAAAGTGCCTATTTCAAAAACAAAATCGACGTGTAAGGGGATTTTTTCGAAAACTTCTTAATTACAAAAATAATGAATTTATTCGTTACTTTTCGAAAGCACTGTATTTTGTTGCATTAAACTAATTTGTAGTTCACCTCCATAATTAATGTTTAATGCATAATTAGAGGTATATTTACATACACCGGTGCCGTGTCAGTTCCGTATCAGTATCAATGAAAAATAAAATATCATTGCTTAGATTTTAAAATTTAAATACGCCGGCGATGATAATTTTGTAATTCTACTGACGAACAGACCAGATTTTTCTATTACATAGCATGGACGAAAAACTTATCGAGCTAGTACGAAATTTTGATCAACTACATGATAAATATATTCAGATCACTTTGTTTGATCGTCTACTAACTCATTTTTACGGACTACGGACGGGTATGTGTAAACTGACATTACTGATCGACCACAACACCGATACTGAACTGACACTGAACTGATACGTCACTGATGTGTATAAATGGACCTCTAGAACCCGGCATTGATTAGCCAACCTAGCCCATTCTTTCTATTAATATTTGGGTGAAGATACTTTGCAGTAGGATCTTGGACTAATAATTTATATTCTAGTACCACATAATGTAAAAAATCGTCTAAGACGTTGCCATAAACATAGCTGTCACTTAATTATTTCTTGTAGTTATTGTGTTTCCGGTTTTTTGAAATGATTGTTTTTTTTTATATATATTTTGCAAATTTTAATGAATACTCGTACGACAATTTTAGCTCTGTTGTGTCGGACACGTTTTTTGATTTATTTATATATGTATATAATTGTAAATAGTTATTTTTGTATCTATAGAACACGAAATGATACGTTTATGTTTAAGAATGGAAGTTATTATTGGAATATCCTTTGAAATATGTTTTCGGAAACTGGAATAAACATACACACTTGTGTTAAGCGGTGACTATCATAACAATAGCAACCTATTAAAATGGAACAATTAATTGTTTCACAAATTAGTGTCACAATTACTTACATATTGTAATTCATATTCTAAGATTATTTAATTCAAAATGAGCTCGAAAAGTGAAAACGAGGATTTACCAGGGGAAGTATTGAAAGCGGCACAAAGTGCTGTTTGAAAATGAATACCAAAAAAATCGTGGAATCAGTACGAGATTGCCTACAAAGAATTCAAAGGGTAGTGTAGTTCAAAGAAAATTCATAAAGGGAGGTGGTATTACTGGCATATTTCGAACACAAAATTAAACTTACGACGTTATGGTAAGTACCTATATTCCATGTTAAAAAGTAGGTACACTGAATGCGGAAGAAAATAATTTAACTCATTGCAATATCGGCACTTTCAATTTGCAGGTAGGTAGTGCAAAATAAATTGTAATCGTCCTATTTATAATAATTACTGTTTTATATTACTTGAAGTGTATATTGTTTAATTAATGAAATCATAAATAAGTTTCGAAAAAATGACAAATTTATGCTCTAAAACGAAAAAAGCTTCGGTCTGAAACATAAAAATATTTTGCAGCTAGGTGATAATAACGACATTTTGACTAAAATTTAACGATAATGATTACCTACTTTTGATGACAATTTTCGAAAAAATTGATTTCATTTCTTGCTGGTTTAATTTATTGAGTAAATGTTATTTTATATTTTTAAGAATGTTTACGGAATGTTTTTGTCATAATATTAATTATCTTTTAATCGTAATAAATTTAACTAAACATATGGATCTTAATTGTACGTATTGATTCAAAATATCTTTTGACGAAAGTTCAAAGAACATAATAAAATTAATCGATAAGATTACTATATTAATTAAATACATGCACAATATGGCATATTTTCTATTAGATATTGTGCCACATCAACTACTCTGTGGACTAATACCACCAGCATATAATTAATTACATCCATAATATTTTATATCTATTAAACAAATTTTTTTTAGATAAGTTCTAAATCACCCTGTATAAGAGACAAACCGTTAATATCTGCTTTATCACATTTGTTTCTTTTTATTTGTATTTCACATAAGTCTGTTTTTTGCTAATTATTTTCACTATTTAATATTTTAATATCATCGAAATTACATTTATGATTAAAATCTAGAGTATGTTTAGAAAGACCTGCAGAATTTTTAGTATTAATATTATATTGATGATTATATATTATGATTATAATCTCTTATGCAAATATTGTTGTGTTTGCCCGATGCATGTACCGTTACAGTTAATGCAATCAATTTTATATACAATGTTTGTTTTGTTTATTTTTGGATTATATAGTTTTGAATTAGAGAATTTTTTTTAAACAATGAGTAGTTTGCATATCATCAAATCTTCGCAATACTTTGTTTTATTATTAATATTGTTTGAATCAGTATCAGTATTGTTGGAATTATAAATTTTGTGAATTAGTAATAGTGACAGAAATTGAAGACCCCATTGCAATACCAAATGTTTGAGAGTAAAATGTATTATTGAATGTGAAAAAAGTCCCGGCAGTAAACTTTCTCTTATTTACATTTTACTTCTAGAAGTAGTAACAGAAAGTTACCTGTTAAAAGCAGAACACAAAATGCTGTAATAATTTTCTGATTCGAAATTTCTGGGCTTATAATACTCATTAGTCATTACTCATACTCATTAACATCTTATAGAAACATTTTTAATAACTTACAATTTATCACATTGCCATGGCTATATATCAACTCTATGGTAATACTTTGGTAAATCATACATTGACAACTTAGTCCGTATTTTATGAAAGTTAAAATTTTTAACAAGTTATATCAGTCTCTTAAAAACAAGATAACTTAAAAATATTTAAATATACATTTCTAATAGATAACTGATTTTGCTCATATTTCTATTAGGTATTAGGCAAATCGCCTATGTTGATCATTTTTACTGTTTATCACTGCTCTGTGGTTTTATCCTTATTTTATTTTTTTTACATCTTGTTTATTGTTTTTCTGTTTATACTGTGTTAATATCATTATAAATTGTTAGTGGATCATTTTCGGATTCCTTTGAATGTGACAAGACCAAACCATTTCCGTACATATATTTTTTTTTGTACTGATTCTCTTTGGCGAATAAAATAATGTTTATTATTATGTTCTATGATATCAATTATCTAGGTATTTGTGTCCTCCAAAAACAAAATTAATACAGTATGATAATTTACATCTTTTTACTGCATAAAAATCTTATTTTCTGTTAAAAAATGTGAATCGTAATATTTTACAGAAAACCTCTTTATTAAGTAATGCTATGTTTTGTAAACAGGTCATGGCAATTATTACTATCCAGTCCCATTGGTTTGTAAAGAAAAAGTATAAATTAATTATCTAATAAATCGATAAAAGACAATCTCATTTTCTTTCTGACGGAATATATTCTTAATTTATTGATACAAAATAAGAAGGACCTAAAAAGGAAACGAATATCCAACCTTTTTTTTCCGACGTATCGGTGAAAATTGAGGTTTATTTGTAAGCAATATTGATATCAAATTTTCGCAAAACGTTTCCTATATTTTCAGAGAGAGATGATATATCTGGTAATGTAATCAAATGTTTATTATTAATATTGTTTGAATCAGTATTGTTGGAATTATAAATTTTATGAATTAGCAACAGTGGCAGAAATTGGAGATCCCATTGCAATACCGAATATTGTGTAGTATATTTGAAAAAAGTTGAATTTATAAATAATGGATTTTACATAATCTGTTTTTACTTTTTCGCCTACAATCAAATTTAGACACTCCCAAACCCAAACATTTTTCGTATTTATACATTTTACTCCTAGAAGTACTACTATTAATGAAAGTAACCTGTAACATAAATTGCTACAAGCTTCTAATTTGAAATTTCTGGTTTTATACTCGGATAATAAATAGATTAGGAAAAACTTATTAATGAGTTATGTACTAAATTGTAATGGATTTGTTAAACCAGTTATAAGCAGCTTAAAAATATAACAAATGAAAGGGTGATTAAGTCACAATTATTATGTTCCACAGTTTAGAGTTTTCAAACAGAAACGGGCTATCAGAAATATGATTGAAGTGTCTCGATTAACGTACTATAGACACTTTTTTAATAACTTACAATTCTTCACATTGGCATGCTTATATTAAATATTTGAAATATGAATGTATGTTAAGAAAAATTTTCAAAATTTAATTTTTATCATGATTATTGTACTATCTGTAGTAATACTTTGGCAGATCATACATTGACAACTTTCAAAGTTACCTCAGTCTTTTAAAAACATAGATAACTTAAAAATATTTAAACACAAAGTAACAAAATTTCTATTTAGAAAACTGTTTTTATTCATGTGATGAATATTTCAATCGTGTATATAATCATTTTTAATGTGTCGTATAACTGCTCTGCTTTTATCTCTATTTTATTTCTTTTACTTCTTGTTTATTGTTTTTCTGTACAAAACCAAACCATGTTTGTACATATATTTTTATTTTGTATTGGTTTTCTATGGCGAATAAAAGTATTTTTATTATGTTTTTTATATCAAATATATAGGTATTTATGCCACTTCAAATACAAAATTAATACAGTATAAAAATTTATATATTAATATCACTGCATCTTGCAAAAACATATTCTCTCTCAAACTTTGTTGCTCATAATTTGTAAACCTCTTATAAAAAACTTATTTTCTACTACAAAGAGGTGAATCGTAATATTGTACAGAAAACCTCTTTATTAAGTAATGATATGTTTGTAAAGAGGTCATGGCAATTACTATCAGGTCCCCCATTGGTTCGTAAGGAAAAAGTATAAATTAATTATCTAACAGATCGATTGAAGACAATTTCATTTTCTTTCTGATGGAATATATTCTTAATTTATTGATACAAAACAGGAAGAATCTAAAATAGAACTGAATATGCAACCTCCTTTCTCCGACGTATCAATCTTGGTGAAACATTTTTTGGAAGATTTGTAAGCAATATTGATATAGAATTTTTGCAATACTTTTCCTATATTTTCAGAGATAGATGGTATGTATATGCTAATATAATAAAATGTTTATTATTAATATTCTTTGAATCAGTGTCAGTATTGTTGGAAATATAAACTTTGTAAATTAGCAATAGTTGCAGAAATTGGAGCCCCACTGCAATATCAAATCATTGAGAGTAGAATTTATTATTGAATGTGTAAAAAGTTGAATTTAAAATGATATTTATAAACTTATAAATTGTGTCTTTTTACCTGAGATGGTTTAATTTTGAAACGTACATAGTAATAAATAATGGATTTTATATAATTTGTTTATATTTTATTAAACATAAATCTTGCAAATAATGAGACTCTGCTGTGCTACGTACAGTCTATGACTTTGTGGAATTACTTGAATTATTTGTGAGATTTATTGTCCTATAAACTTGCTAGTCATTTGTAAAACTTTTGTATATTCACATTTTAACAAATAAACAAACATTATTATTATATTATTTCCTCGCCTACAATTAAATGTGACCGAGAACTCCCAGAAAGTAAATCTGTTTCGTATTTATACATTTTACTCTTAGAAGCAGTAGGTACTATTAATGAAAGTAGCCTGCTAAAAGTAAAACACAAATTGCTACAAGTTTCAAAAACATATTAATGAGTTATGCACTAAATTCTCATGGATATGTTAAGTAATTTATCGTTTAAAGAATATAACAAATGAAAGTGTGATGAAGTTATATTATTTTTCAAAGTTGGTGTCAAGAATATTTTACGGATTTTATTTTGGAGTGCATCTACTTTTTAGAATTTTGTAAACTTCAGAAACGGGATTGCTAGAAATATGGTTGGAGTGTCTCGATTACGTCTTGCAGAAACATTTTTAATAACATACAATTCCTCACATTGGCATTCTTAAATATACTTGAAATTTTAATTTGTGTTAAGAAAAAATTTCAAAACTTAAAAAAAAATAATTTTTAACATTATTATACTCTGTGTGATAATACTTTGGCAGATCATATACTGACAACTTTCAAAGTCCGCAATTTATGAGAGTTTAGATTTATAACAAGTTACCTGAGTCTCTTAAAAACATAATTAACTTAAAAATATGTAAATACAAAGTAACAAAATGTCTATTAGATAAATGTTTTTATTCAAAAGTAATAAATATTTCAATTATTAGGTAAATCGCCTATGTTCATCATGTTTACTGTGTATCACTCCTCTGTGTTTTTATCCCTATTTTATTTCTTTTACTTCTTGTTTAACGTTTTTCTGTTTGCATTGTCTTAATTTTTGTGCTTGTACAAAACCAAGCCCTTTTTGTACGTATATTTTTATTTTATATGGTGAATAAAGGTATAATAGTATCAGTATTATATTCTTTTATATCAAAATATATCTAGGTATTTATGACACTACAAAGACAAAATTAATACAGTACAATAATTTACATATTAGTTTTTACTGTATCTTGAAAAAATATATCATACAGATCTGTCTCAAACTTTGTTGCTGATAATTTGTTTACCTTTATATAAAATTTCTCTATTAAATAATACTATATTTTGTAAAGAGGTAATGCCAATACTATGCTGTCCCCCAACGGTTTGTAAGGAAAAAGTATAGATTAATTTTCTAACAAATCGATACAAGACAATTTCATTTTCTTTCTGGCGGAATATATTCTTAATTTATTGATACAAAATAGGAAGGACCTAAAAAGAAAACGAATATCCAACCTTCTTTCTCCGACGTATCAATCTTGGCGGCTACTAGAGATAAGAGAACTGCAAACAGTACAACTCCAAAGGGGTTCATTTCGATGTTTGCTGAACTCAACACTTTATTTTGTTTATTCAATAATGTTTGCACAAAATGGGAGGTTTGTATTATTCTCTCCTTTACGGGATAGTCCTTCTCACATATATTTTATCTTACAACACAGTGCGAGAATATTTTCTAATTATAAAAGTCACTTATGTTTATCCTAGACGCATATTCTCTGTTAGAGTCACAGGAAAGGAAGAAAACTTTGAAAAACTTTAGTTATTTTTAACTAAACAATTAATTATATTACGTTTAGATCACTGTGGGAATAACTACGGCGTACACTTCTCGAGGTTAGCAATTTTAATGAGCCGAGAAGACATCATCCTTCTGAAAATCGAGACGACGTCGCGACGCTACGTGCTTCCCGCGCGATTCGGCCTCGGAGTTCCCTGCGAGAGGTGGTTTCAGCAACTGCAGAGACTTAGAGTTAAAAGCCCAGTGAGGCTTTCGGACATGCGCCCGCCTGAAAAGGGTAGAGCGTATATTTGCCGATCTGCATTTGTTTAATGCATGTTTCGTTTTTGTTGCATAGACCGCCACCTTTGATGTAGCCGGGTAGCTGAGCCGCCTTTAATGTAATTTGATTTTATTAATTCTTGATAAATGGTGGATGTTGCACGCTAATTACTGACCGCGTGTTATTAACGTGCGCTGCATGCGGGTTAATTAATTTTACCAGATTTTGTTTCGCATGCATCCCTAATAATTGATTTCTGGCTTGATTTTGTTTAAAGGCGTAAAGGGTACATACTTGGGGACTTTATCCACATTGAAAAAATAGGGGTGGTATATGACATAAATTAAGCAAAATTACTTTGTAAAAATGTTAAATTGTATCTTGTATTTAATAAAATGCAAATTATTTCTTAAAATACAGGGCGGCCAAATGAAAACGAAACAGACCAACTGTGTCAAGACTGTAGAAAAACGCTCAGACCCGTCGATTTTAAATTAAAGGGAGACATCCTTTGCTGGTATTTTTAACTCCGCCACTTTTACCCCCAAGCAAGGATAAGCATCACCCCAAAATATTTAAATGGCATTGGAAGTTGAGTGATATTTATTTTGAAAGCTCTTACAATTCTCTTTACAACAGACTTTATATTTTATAATTCCGCCCAATACTTAATAAAAATTGTTATTTTAAAGTTGAAACTTATGTAAAATCAATTAGTGACGGTAAAAATGTCACTCATTCGAGTTAAGTACTACGCCAATGATATAAATTTAGTATTTCTTGTGTTACATTGATTTTTGGCGATTTGTTATCACTTTCGTAAAATAACACAATTGTAAAAACAGAAATGAATACTATACACACACACAAAGAACGTAAAATTAGTGAATTCTAAATTTATTTTCTAGTATTATTTGGAAGCGTTGGTTGGTAGTTTATTTAATTGGGTGTTTGAAAATTAAACACTATGGTATATTCCCTTGCCGAAAGGGTAGATATCATTTCGCTTTGCTTTATGAACAATACATGCGCGAATAGAACACCTCAGCTATTTAATGAACAACATTGCTTGAAATGGGTGTTCCTCAAGGCTCAGTTCTTGGCCCTGTGTTATTTATACTCTATGTAAATGAATTGGAGAAGCACATAGGCGATACATTTTTTACAATGTATGCGGATGACCTCTCTTTAATTATATCAAATAAAAACGAGAAGGATTTGGTCGATAACTGTACTAATATTCTTCATAAATTGTGCGAGTGGTTCAACCAGAATCAATTGTTTTGTAATGCTTCAAAGACTCAATTTATTAGATTTCATAATTTCCAGAAAATTTGTTCTCCTTTAGAGTTAAACCTGAACGGTTCAGCTATGAAAACTAGCGAAAACACCGTTAACTTTTTGGGAATCAGAATTGATGAACACCTAAGTTGGAAACCTCACTGTCAATATATTATCGGTAAATTAAACTCTGTTAACTTTGTATTAAGAAATTTAAAACGTGTTTTTGAAATGCAGCAGCTACTTTCCGTTTACTGTGCGTTGGCAGAATCGCGCATGCGTTATGGTATTTGTTTTTGGGGTGGCTCCACCCTGTATAAGTCTGTATTTATTTCCCAAAAGCGTATTTTGCGTAATCTAGCTAATGTATGTACTACACATTCATGTCGTGATATTTTTAGACGATTAAAAATTTTAACCGTGAGCTCTCTGTACATATTTGAAATAAGTGTTTATATTTTTAAAAACAAGCATAAGTTTATGTCGAATAAGGATTTATACATGACTAATACTAGACATAAAAATGATATTTATATACCTTTTCTTAAATACTCACTTTCGTTAAAGTCTCCAGATTCATTAGGGCTTAGAATTTATAAAAATTTGCCTGATAACATCAACATAAGCGATAACTAAGTCGTATTTCGTCAAAAACTAAAAAAGTTTTTAATTGAAAAATGTTTTTATAATTTAACAGAATTTTTTACATTGTAAATAATTTTATTGTGTATCGCACATGTACGTGATATATGTATTATAAGTGTATGTATGCATAGTATTTGTTAATTTATTTGTTTTTAGCGTTAGTCTTAGTTTGTAGGTTTATTTGTGACAATTGCCTTAATTATTTGTAATATCTTTTGGTAAAATAAATGATTCTGATTCTGACATCAAGATCGACATATCAGGAGGAAGTATATTAAAAAGTTAGTAAAAAAAATCGAAAAACAGGGAACATAGCCAATAAAAAACGAGAAATTTAAAAACCTATAGTTAATGAAGCTAGTGAAATTGCAGTTTTGGAACAAGTTCATTTTGATCCTACATTAAGTACCAGGCAGCTGGCATCTGTGTCTGGGATCAATCGAACTAGCATACAAACCATTTTGAAGAAGAAGAATAAATTCTATCCATACAAATTATATTTAGTTCAGGAACTTCATGAGGATGATTATGACCGCCGCGCCGTTTGCAAATTTGTGAAATAATGAGTGACCGAGCAAAGAATGATCCACAATTCCTTTTTAACATCTGTGTTTCTGATTAATGCAGTTTTTTTTTAACGGGACGGTAAATTGTCCCAATTGCCTCTATCGATCAGATTCAAACTGAAGAGCTTTTCACGAGGTGCATACACAGCAACCGGAAAAACTAAATGTATGGGTTGGAATTTTCGGTGACCGCCTAGTGGAGCCTTTCTTTTTTCTACTGGCCAAATGTATTTGCAATTACTAGAAGACTCTATTGACCCTGCCTTGACTGATATTATTGAAAAAGTTCCAGAGTATGATGAAGATCTTTTGATTTTTCAACAGGACGGTGCTCCTCCGCATTATGCGTTAATTGTCCGTCAGTATCTGGATCAACGTTTTCCACGCAATTGGATTGGGAGAAGAGGCAGCATTGAGTGGCCTCCACGATTACCGGATTTATCGCCCCTTTTTTTGTGGGGATACCTAAAAAGTAAAATCTATAAAACACAGACAGCGTCGCTGCAAGGTTTGCGTCAAAGAATCGTCCGCGACTGCCGTCGAATCCCTCCGGAAATCCTTCAGAATGTGCTCTAACGTTTCGAACTAAATATTTATTCTTGTACGGAAGCAAGCGGTCACCAGTTTGAACATTTAATCAACTAAGTAGTAAGTAAACAACTAAACATAATTTATATTTTAAAATATAATTTTTTTTTCAAAGTATTGGGCGGAATTATAAAATTTAAAGTCTGTTGTAAAGAGAATTGTAAGAGCTTTCAAAATAAATATTACTCAACTCCCAATGCCATTTAAATATTTTTGGGTGATGCTTACCCTTGCCTGGGAGTGAAAGTGATGGAGTCAAAAATAACAGCAAAGAATGTTCCCTTTTAATCTAAAATCGACGGGTCTGAACGTTCTTCTGCAATCTCGATGCAGTTCCTGAAAATGGCTCTGTTTCGTTTTCATCTGGTCACTCTGTATAATAGGGTGTCTTGCAAGTCGTTACAATAATTTTAGAAGGTGATAGAATACGTGATTGTGAGTCAATTGAAATAAACATACCTATATACCAAGTGTTACAATATTTGTGAGAATCAAATTTTTTATATTTTTTAAATTAACCGTGCTTTTCCACAATTATTGAAGTGTAGAAGAAAAACAAACCCTTTTATAAAAATATATAGTTTTTTTTATTAGGAATGAATGGATTATTTAAATTATTTAAACAATAAAATCCAAACTGGCTTCATTACTTGCCTATTTATTAAAATACCAGAGGATTCAAAAAGCTAAACATTTATTTCAATTGCTCAAATCTTTAAAGTTAATTTAAAGTGCAAAAGGTAATAATTATGCGTATTAGTTTTACAATTACGAACATAGTAAAAAAAGTCCAATCTAGATAATAATAAGCCTACTATAATTATCTCTCCTTTTCAAAATATCACTCACTATTCCTTACACAGTGCCGTGCTCGTGTTCTCATTTCAATTGTAGTAACTTCTAATAAAATGTCTTGTTTCATTTGTGTAAATGCAGCGTCGATTCTTTCGATTAGTCGTTCCCGAGTCAAAATTGATACTGCATAGAATAGAATATAAATTTAAGCAATTGAAATAAATATTTAGCTTTTTTAATCCTTCGGTATTTTAATAACTTCAATATTTTCTAAAGGTTGCGTTCTTATTAGCAAATGTCTTCATTTCTTTGATCACTTTTATTACATACTAAACGAATGTCCTCTGTTTTGGCAAATGCGCTCCCTGCATACTTAAAAGTGTTAAGATTAATTTCACTAATTTTTAGAATGTTTATCAAGAAACTTTTCCTAAGAACGGAAAGAGGATTGCTTAGGTAAGTTTTAATAATTTCTGAATAAACCTACGCATAAAGGTTTAAATAAAATCGATGTTTAAATTTGACTCTTCTCTTTTACAAAGTAGAAAAGCCATGTTCATAAAGTTCTAGGTAAGTATAACGAAGCCACTTTGGATTTTATTGGTTGAAGAATTTAAATAATCAATTCATTCCTAATAAAAAAAGTATAGAAATATTTATTATAAAGAGGTTTGTTTTCTTCTACACTATAATAATAAATTAATAACATCAAAAATTAATTATCACAAATATTGTAACACTTGGTATTGTATAGGTATGTTTGTTTCAAGCAACTCAAAATCAAGTATTCTATGACCTCCTAAAATTATTGTAATGACTTGCAAGACACCCATGAAATTTCTACTAAGAAGTAACTGTTTTGATGGAATGTCATGTATATATACAGCGTGGACTATTAATGTGAGAATCTTTAATAACTTGTTATTCGTAATACAGAAAAAAAGTGTGGGTGGAGGTGTTCAACAAGCTCTATGAAAAACTTTGGCGGATAGTAGCTGGGTTAATTTCAAACATTTGTTCTTATATAAACATAGACACAATTCGTTTTTGTTTAGAAGTTGCATGCATTTAAAAAAATATAGTTTCATAATAAATGAATGATAAAACATGATTGTTGCTATAACAATAAATATTATCTGTGTCATCTTGATTATTCATTTGACAGTTCTATACAGGGTGTTAAAAAAAAGAGTGTACAATATTTTAGGAGGTAATAGTATGAATCAAAATAAGCAGAAAAGTCTTAATAAACATGGGTCCGCAAAGTAACGGTTGCGAAGATATGGACCACTATTCGTTTTTCAAACATTTTATTTTATTAGGAATAAACCAACGAAGGAAGCTTTTAATAAACAAAAACAAAAGGTTCAGAAGATGTTCAAAGTGCCCTCCGTCCATTTCCAAGCAGGCACGACATCTTCGTCTCAACGATATTCGAACTCTTTCGAAAACACCCTCCTTGGTTTGGATTTCTTGACACTTTTGATTAATCCGTAGCTACAGCTCTTCCAGGCTATTTACAGGAGTACCATACACTAATGTCTTCAAATATTCCCAAACAAAGAAATCTAGAGGGTTCAGATCAGGCGATCTTGGAGGCCATAAAACAGGTCCGGCCCTTTCTACCCATCTATGTGGAAAAGTTTGGTGTAAATGCTCTCTAACGGCCATGGAAAAATGAGCTGGATCACCATCATGCAGGAACCACATTTGTTGTCTCTAATTCAAAGGAATGTCTTCCAAAAACTCATACAGTGTGTTCTGCAGAAAGTTGAGGTAAGCAGCGCCTGTTAATGGGTTTGGTAAAACAACAGGACCTAGAAACTGTCACCTACAATACCCATCCAAATGTTTAATGAAAAACGTGCCTGATGTCCAGATTCTATTAGAGCATGAGGATTTTTGTCGGCCCAAATATGCGTATTGTGAAAATTAAACACTCCATTTCTTGTGCACCCGGCCTCATCAGTAAAAAGAATGTCTGCAAGAAAACGAGGGTCTTCAGCATCATGACGTAAAAACCAGCGGCAAAAAACCAAACGTGCTTGATGATCATTTATTGGATTTAAGGCCTGTACTCGTTGCACATGGTATGGATAAAGCAGTTGCTCGTGAAGGATTCTCCAAACAAGAGGACCACTAATTCCTACCTCGGCTGATATTCTCCGCACACTCACCTGGATTCTGCTCTACCAGTGCCAGAATTTCTTCTTCTGAGTAGATACCGACCTTGGTCTTTCGGATAAATGGCATTGTTTGCTCAAGGAACCGGTATCCTTGGTGAATTCTTCCAAGCATACGTTGTGAAGGAATCTGGCGATTTGGATAAACGTGCCTGATGTCCAGATTCTATTAGACCATGAGGATTTTCGTCGGCCCAAATATGTGTGTTGTGAAAATTAAACACTCCATTTCTTGTGAACCCGGCCTCATCAGTAAAAAGAATGTTTGCAAGAAAACGAGGGTCTTCAGTATCATGACGTAGAAACCAGCGGCAAAAAACCAAACGTGCTTGATAATCATTTATTGGATTTAAGGCCTGTACCCGTTGCACATGGTATGGATAAAGCAGTTGCTCGTGAAGGATTCTCCAAACATAGGACCTGGATTCAGCTCTACCAGTGCTAGAATTTCTTCTTCTGCTCTAGGAGTGGATACCGATCTTGGTCTTCCGGATAAATGGCACTATTTGCTCAAGGAACGGGTATCACGCAATCACATGCGTTGTGAAGGAATCTGGCGATTTGATTAAGCGTCAACATAAAGACGTCCCGCTTCGGTGGCGTTCCCATTAGCACGACCATACATGAAATGCATGTCTGTTAATTCTGCGTTAGAGTAACCAGCCATAGCGAAAGAAAACTTGTGCACTGAGAACAACTGTCAAATACGTACTGTTTATTTCACTAAACATCAACCAACTATTATAAGAAAATACACAACGTTTTTGCAAAATAAAACATAAAACATTCCATATCTCCGCAACCGTTACTTTGCGGACCCATGTTTATTGAGACTTTTCTGCTTATTTTGGTTCATACTATTACCTCCTTAAATATTTTACACTCTTTTTAACATCCTGTATAAAATTGCACATCTAAGACCTATTATAATAAACTCTGAAAGCAAAAAGTGCTCCGGCTCGTACTTTAGAAAGTACGAATTTTCTTTGATTTTTAGAGAATTTTCCCTATTTGAATCTTTAATTATAAAATCAGCACATAGCATAGGGCAATCCATGTTATGGGGAAATATCTGTACCCGATATAAATTTCTTTATTTAGTTACAATAAAACGTTTAAAACTAAAAATTTGTCACTTTAAAACTGAACCGTAACCTAGAATTTTGCATAGTTACATACTCTCCAAACATCAAAGAGGTGGTCAAAGCTTACAATATGATTCTATTTTTCTAAGTGTTAAGAGTCAAGGATTTTTACAGAACACTGTAAACATCTCGGCATGTCATAGCATTGTCTTTTAAACAATATTTATAGTCTAAAATAGTACTAATTATTTTATGCAAACATCGTACACTATTGTTAATAATGTTGCATTTATTGGTATTAACAGAATTTAATTTACCAACAACACAAGAAGTTTAGAAATGTTGTTGAAATGCCAAAATGACAGATAAAGTGTTAATTTACGGGAAGTCTGACAAGTGCATATTATAGTATGGCAGCGTTATACCAAATACGTTTTCCGAGTAGACAAAATATTAACCCGAATTCTCTTTGAGCCACATTGAACAACTGCTGTAATAACTTGGCGGTAAACGTGTGGCAATGGTTTTACGTATTTGTCTACAGTTGCGTATGTTTTTTAGTTACAATTTGTAGTTTTTCTCGACGGAGGTAATCCACCTGGTCGTGATTGTCGGAGTGAGTACTTCCCCGCTTTAAACAAAAAGAACGTTCGAGGGAAAGAGAAATCCCCAACAAGCACTTAGCCAGTACACAAATCCTTGCAATTAAAAGTTTTAACTCTCACTACCTTTGACACCTTTGACTTGCGGAATATACCCCCTGCGGCTGACAAATAGCTAAATAGAGGGTTAGTTTCGAAAAATTTTTTAGCTTTATTGTTAGGTTTGGAGGTTGTTTGATGAACGATTCCGTTAATTCTTATATTTCTCTATCTATCCCCTCTTAAAATATTTGTACTTTGTCATAGTTAACCCTGTTAACACAATACAACAGAGAGAAACAACAAATATAAACATACAATAAATATTTTTGTAGAAATAAGTTTAAAGCCGTCATAAAAGTAATCAAAGTAATCAATATCTTAGATAACCATAAAAGTATTGCTTGCTCCCTCATAACACGTGAAACTTTTCCAGAAGCTTATCGTGAATAAATTGATAGACGTTTTAATTCAATTTAATTTAATTTTAATGTCAGAAATTTAAGGAATTTGCGTACAAATTCTATGTTTTTGACATGCACGTTGTAATGGAGATTCCAGACAATGCTGGAAAAGTACAATTTCGAGTGAAAAAAGCAAGTACTGGTGTCATTAGCGAACTGATCACCATTTCGAATTATGAAACCCAACATTTTATACGCATATCGCGGATTGAATATGAACGGTAAATTTTTTTTATTTAAGTATGATAGTATAAATTATATAAAATTTGATTAATTCAAATGTATATGTATTAGTTCAGCAATAAAATATATTAGATATAAATATTTACATATTCTTAATTAACATCTTCATTCTTATCTTAATTCAACACTTTTCTTTCTTAAAATGACACTAAATTTTAGACTTAAAGAATAATATTTTGTTAAAATATGAATAAAGTATTATTTATTCTAGAATTAAGCTATTCTTCCTTAAATTATAGATTTATAGATTTGCATAAACTAAAACTATGAATATTTTGTCATACTATAAATTTAAAATGCGGCTATAGACCAAATTTATAGAGTGCTAACTATAACTAAGTACCTACTAACATTTTAATCACGTGCTCAAGGAAGCGTAAAAGGCATTTATTTCTGAATCTAGCTCTGTGTTTGAAAAATAAATCGGCACCTGTCGTATATATTGTGAAATGTAGACAAGGCGAAAATAAACATTTTCATTAATAATAGTACCTGATAGTTAATCCGGTTAGCTGCAACAATTTACATTCGTTCTTCGTTTCTTCGCTGCACACTGCCCAAACTACATTTTCACTCATTACAGGTTCGTCAGAAATATCCACTAACAGAATACATTGACTGTGTTAAATAACTACCAATAGAAAACCCGAAATGCATCTGCGACAGGCCAGTACTTGGCAAACTATACTATAGAGAAATATCTGTACCCAGCATAAATTTCTTTATTTAATTACTATAAAACGTTTGAAACTAAAAATTAGTTATCAATACTGAACCAGGTTTCCATTATGACTACTGACATTAGACATTGGTAATTGCATACTCTCCAAACATCAAAGCTTAGAATGAATCTTCTAAGGGATTTTTACAGAATACTGTAAACATGTCAGGATGTTATAGTTTAAAATAGTACTAATTATTGCATGCAAACATCGTTGATTATTGTTAATATCGTTGCTATAATTAGTTTTAACAGAAATTAATTTCCCAGCACAAGAAGTTTAAAAATGTATCGACGTGAAGTACATTTTGCACTAGTGGCCTATAGATGGCGACTGCAGACTGCATCAGCACAGACAAGAAAACTTGTTCTTGAAATATTTCCAAATATCAATTCTGGAAATAAGTGTCAGTAAGGTAGGTACTACCTGCTTGTGCTACCATATCGTGTTTGTCATTAAATCATTAAATAATTATCTACATTTAGCAAATAGACTTCTTTCAAAGTGAGGTAAATTGATACACGTGGCAACGCTTACAGAATCGGTGATAAATAATATGTATTATTATTATTATTCTCTAACCTCTCTAAAAATATCTGTACTTAGTCATAGTTACCTTTATATATAACATTCATAGAATACTTATGGTGTTCTTTACCAAATCTATAGATACTTCATTGATAGGAATTGTAGGAGATTTGATTTATATTAATTAGCTTAAATACTATTGAGCGAGTAGTATTTAATTATTTATTGTAAGGTTGGTGTAATAGTAACTACTCTAGAAAGGAATGCAATATACAAGAATACTGAAATACAAATTATTATATTATTAGTATTATTATGTTTTTTAATGCAGTTATTATTTACTTTATTTAATATTTAATTCTTTCAAGTCACTTACAACATATACATAAAACAAAACAATTCTTTACAAACTTCTTAACAAATATAGCTTTATTTCATATTGAGTATAGTAGTTTTCTCGATTTCAAGTAATTTTTATTCTTAAATGAAAAATATATAAATTATTATACAAGAATAAGGTAATCTTTCAATAAAGCACTATATTCGGTGAATAGTGAAACTATATTATATTGAAATAAATATATTAATCTTGATATTAGTATAGCTTTCTTTAGGTGCAGACCTATGATCAAATGTTGTACACGCATTTTTCATACACTGATTTTATTTAATGTAACAGAAATAAATCTTATAAATAATGCGATTATTTGAATAATGATCTAGACGACAGTTTATTCGAATAATGCTGAACTCTGGTGTATTTATGTAAATATCTACTTTTAACTTCCTCAATTTAATTACTTTAAACAAGTTTCAACGGATCACATAATAACCAGAAACTAATGCAAAAGCAATATTTGTTTAAAATAGTCGCAAATAACTACGGAGAACTCAATAACCCACAAGCGCGACAGTTGTCGTCGCTCCCGATACCCAAAGGATATGTAGCCTCGCAGGAGTTAATTATCACACTCCAGATCTGTTGATTTATGGAACTATTAGGCAAGGTAATAAGTATTAATTAATTCAGAGAAATTCCACGAACCTTAAAATTCGATTAGATTTAATGAAAACACTTTACTCGTAAGAACATTTTACATTTTAAAACAAGGGGGTTTATTTTTTTAATAATTACCTAATCCTTATCAGATATTTAGTCCAGCAAGATTTAAGGCAATTTACAAGTGAATTAAAATCTAATAAAAGCAAATGTCCACTGCGAAAGTATGTCTAAAATAATTAAATTTTTTTATTATTTTTAATTTATGGTTCAGCATGCGATATTTTTCATAAAGTAATTCAATTGCCATAGGAATTTATCGCCAAACAAGCTTTTTCTGCATTTAGTGAGCATATTTTATTTTATTTGCTCAGATGATTCCAGTATTAACCATTGATATAATTTTATAAATTTGATAACAATGTCGATTTCACCATCAAGCATCTCACACCCAAAGTAAATCTTGGAACTATCCTAGTTACTTCCAACCATACATCTACCTTTAAACTTCGTCACAATTTTGAATCATTTGTTCCCATACAGATTTGGAAAGTACAAACGTTAACTCTGGCCTTCAATAAGAAAAAAGATAGAATCGAACTCTTGTGAGAAGGCAGTCAAATATATAAATAAACACGTATAACATTGCTAAACTGTGGAACTTTCTGTTTATTTCATACCATTATGTTCACACAAACATAAATTAAACAAAATAAGACAGATATATAGCTGTGAAATACAAGTGAGGGCGTACATGGGCACTGTCCAGTGATATTCTAATAAATTGGTACACTCTACTTCCGCTTAAAGTTTCCCTTCTACCTGCCTACCCACTCAATATCAATGGCCGGCTTGATGGTGATTCGTAACATCAGCTTGCATATTCCGCAATTGGTGCAGGAGATCTAATTTTATGGAGAAGAGGTTTCAGATCATCCTACCACAAATGGATATTATAATTTTTATCGTGAAACATTGACAATATCATTGTCTATCGCACTGATGCCTGTTGACTTACTTTGTTCCACTTACATAACATCAATGGAGAAACCTGAACTACATACTAGTAATATTGCAGTAAGGTCTGACATAATTTGTATTTTTGCTGGCAGTAAGTCGCGGTAAGTATGAACTATATTTCAGGCAGAAATTCATGCCACTGAGTTGTGTGTATGAAGGTTGGAAAACCTAAAATATACACACAAGTCGATAGAAACCTTTTTCTATAGAGAAGCAGCTTTAAAGGCACTTGGATCCTACCAGTGCAATTCTAGAAGGGTATCGAACTATCAACTCTAAAGTGGTTGGGAATAATCAATAGAGCAA
Organism: Monochamus saltuarius; assembly: GCA_025584915.1. Classification (NCBI taxonomy): domain Eukaryota; kingdom Metazoa; phylum Arthropoda; class Insecta; order Coleoptera; family Cerambycidae; genus Monochamus; species Monochamus saltuarius. The sequence continues at coordinate 66,760,586 of CM046722.1, read as the reverse complement.
CTGGTTTGGATGCTTGCAGGTATCAAGAAGGACGGGGTGGCGGACTCGTTAGCAATGCAAGGTCACCTTCCAGAATTAGTCCAAGACCACCTCTTGGCATAGCTTCAATTACTGCCAAAGCAGCCACCTCGACCTGGGCGGAGGAAAAGTGTGCGAGTACTGGCAGAATTTGCCAAGATTAGCTGATTCAAACGCATTCATAGGGAATCCATCAACAAAGAGAGCTAAAACTTGATAGACTTAAATAGGATGAACCCAAAGACTTTAGTTGACCTATATTGTATACTGGATATTATCAGTTAAGGAATCACATGCAACAGATCAGATTTTCCATATTTGGCAAGATGCATCACTTGCCAGAAGATCTGAACAGAATATCACTCAATAAGGTTATTCCCTTCATAGTAAGGCTGAACCTATTGAGTGAAGTATAATATCGGTGTTAGCCATAATAGACCATAATAATAATTCTAAAGCAATTAATTTTATAACAAATAATCCATAACTTCATTACTTCATTTAGCTGTTAACTTACTGTATAATGCACCTAGAGAGATCCAGTTTCACTCAGCAACTAACTCTTGTTGAAAACTAAGCAAGCTTTTTCCGTACCTCTAACGGTTTACAAACTAAACGGGTAATAATATCAACGATGTAATTTCATTGAACTTATAGCAAACACCGATAATCTCCTTTTAGTACCTGTACCTTATTTTGAAGCTAAATAATTAGTGTTTCGATGCCTGAAATTGGATCAGAGTTGTATCAGAACAAATGCCTAAAAACTATTCTCGAAGATTATTGACATTTTAGCAAACAACCGTATTGTGCAACCATAGGTGAGGTAACCAACACTAACTGTAGCTGTTTTAAGTCTGTTTAACCTGACAGAAGGAACCATGAGTAAACGGTATAGCAAAGTTACATTTAGGGGCATACCGCATGTTGAACTGAAAAGCCACATAAACTGAGCGTTCTACGTAGCAATATACACCATTGAAAGCTATCGACCTCTATCGCGATTCGGTTATAATGATATTATTCCAAACACAAAATTCCAGGAAGAAACTACTCTACGGGCTAATTCCCCGACCAGCATTAAACTACACCTGGAAAACCTATAGCAAACAGCTAAAATACAACACAACCAGCTTCAGTGTTTGTGGATTTGTTGTTTCGTCAAGTTCAAGTCAATAATTACAGATGTCTTCACCTAAACATAGCTACTGTGACTTATTAGAGCTCTTTTCGCAACAGAATAAAATGTGAAATATTTACAAAGTTATTCAAAATGATTTATGTTGCTTACGAAAAGCGTTTACCGTACAAACGCCAGAGAGTTTTGCCGAGATTCGCCATTAATTAATATGTTCCATTTTTGCTAATGTACACTCAAAATTATGAATCAAACACATTAAAATAAAACACACTAGCTACAATACTACTATGACTAATAATACTTTTATGTTAACATCAGCAGGTAACAGAATGTAAGGTTGTAATACTGATACAAAAACAAATTACAAACCCATTACGTTACATAAGCTTTTACTTAACCTGAGTTGTACCTTATTTTGTAATTTTGTTACACAGTTTTGCATGTTATTGTTATTTTACTTCTATTTTAGAAATGTATTTATAGAAGAACTATTCGTTTTAGAATTTTTTTTCATAAGAGTATTTTGTTCCTTTTGGTCAGATATACAAGCCCTTTTAGTATCGGCACTTATATTTCGGACACCCTATATATCCACCTTTACATAATTTTTTGTACTTCTTGCACCAGCATTTTTATTAAAGTAAATTTACAGCAAAACGTCTGTTTTAGAAACATATTATGGACCATGAATTGACTTTATACCGATCTACTTTTTGATAAAAGGTTATGTAAAATTACCTAAATGTAGAGGAAATCTAGTAAGCATAACTGCAGAGTAATATACAAACAACGTTTCTTTCTGTAAAATATCAAGCTTCTGATTAAAATAGACCAGAGGTGCAAGTATCGTGAACTATCCGGACTAATCTGGAATTTAAACATCACAGACACGGTTTAGGACTTTGGCAACCTTACAGCCACAGGCAGTAAAGGCCCAGTTTGGATTATCCTCCACTACACAGAGCTGGCAAAGAGAATGTAGAAGTAGGTTCTCTAATGTATATACTGCAACTGGCAGAATCAACCTCTTTAAAACCGACAATTATTCCAACGAATACCTAGATGATGAATATTCGTGTTACAAGATTATACTTTTTTTCTTATACCTTATGTGGTCTAAGAGTAAATTGTGCATGACGTAAGTAACAGTAGCTGCTTCTGATTATCGTCGTTTCAGTTATGAGTAGTCGTAATCTACATCGAAAAAAAAATACATAATCGTCAAGTTCGTAATTTAAATTTGCAAATAATGCGTCATCAAACTGAATATTTTAGGTGTTCTTTTACTTATTTAGGGGCTACAGTAGTAAATAATGTATTGATGCCCCAAGATTTAGCATTATGTAATAGAATTCGAATTAAGCAACGCATTCGAAAGTTGGTCATGGAAAACGGTAACTCCACAAATGCTGCTGTATTTTAATTGTCTTAATGTTGTGTGTGTATACTTATAAGTAACTGTTGTATGTGGATATGCATATGTAGGGATATGTATGAATGTATTTGTGAGTATGCATATACATTCTCGTAATTACTTTTTTACAATTGTAATTGCTATCATAGGTAGATTTATTATAGGTTATGTTTTTATTTTTGAGGGATAGACTTAATTATCAGTTATCTGTGTCTAGTCCTTTTGTGTATAGATTAATGTATTAGCCATTGTAGTTATACACAATAAATATATTTTGATTTTAAAATGTTTTAAGTTACAGGTTGTTTAAAATCGCTATACATAAAAAGGATGACAATTTATATTTTTTGTAATGCTCTTTGGAAATAATATTTGCTTGTAATTTTTAATTTATATTATATATTATGGAAAATTCAGGGATATGTGTTTTTACGTAGTAAAACCAGGAAATTTCAGGAATAATGTGGTAATACAATGTACTACATTTAAACTATTTACTTTTCCTCAAATTATTATAAAATTTTACAGAATTTTTCATGTCATTTCTGTTACACATGCGCAGAAGCATATCAATCTAACCTCTAACCTAATGCGTTTTAGTTGTTGTTATGGTGTAGCAAACAAACATATACGGTTCATTAAAAAGGGTCTCTTGTGGAATATTCGAAAAAGAGTAAGTGTACGATTATATTTTGTTACGTGTCCACTTGCAGCTTATCCCAATTTAAATGTTGATTGTAAAATTCATAAATATAATAGAAACTGAGACGGTACATTGCTTAGATGCTTGCATTAAAACTACACCATTACCTGCGTCTCTAAACAATACAACATTCATTTCAAACAACATATTTATCTTTGTGATAGTAAAAACAGTAATAGTTTACAACAGATGTTAATATTAGTTATAGTTACGTCAATTGTAAATTTACTATAACTAACGTTCGAGCTAACATTATTTATTTTCACACAGATATATCTATATCTACAAATATTTGCAAATATATTTCTATGGTTCAAGAGTAAGATGTCAATTTCCGCAATGATCTTTCAACACATATTCTAATGCAAATGAAATATATACCGGGTGTTCCCTCTAAGACTTTCAGTGCGAATATCTCAGCTACTATTGCAGCTAGTGCGACAAAATTTGGTATACTGGCACTAGATGGCGTGTAGAATTCGACGATGCCATTAATTTTTATACAGGGTGTTCAGTTTTGCAGATAATCGATTTAAGTTCGATTTTTGGTAGTCAACCTCAGTAAAATTTGTATTTTAATTGGAATATTCTTAATTATGAACACATTCTGATAAAAAAGTCCGAAAATTTTCTATTTTATCATAAAAAAACGCCTATGAAAAGTACCCAAATTTCATTGTTTTGTCATGCAAAATGTGTATAGCCGTGAGTCCAATTTACACACACGCAACAACCGCATGGATAGACGTTAAAACGTAAAGTGACAGGAACTGTCAAAGCAAGTTTGACTATTTTTGTAGGAATTTTATTATAAATACGTAACACCACGAGGTACATTGAATCTGCGTACGTATTTGCAATAATGCTAGTTTTGTTAAAAAAATGGAATTTAGAGGTTATTAGCTGTTCGCGTACGCTGAGCTTTATTCGGCATGAATACTCTGAAAATATGTGAAACATGTTTGTTTAATTGTATAATGCGACTATTCTGGGAAATAATAAAAGCGATAAAGAACAATCCCTACGAGAAGACATTAAATTTATGAACACGTCACGCCCTTGACTCGCTGCTTCACCACAGAGTACAGACTGGTACAGACAGAGGACTGTTGACTGTTGTTTACTGTGAATATGCTGCAGAGCGCAGACGCAGAACCCGACTCTCTCGAGGTCCGAACGATGTGTAAACTTAACCTAGAGTTCCAAATAATGAAAATAATGAATAAAGCCTCTTCAACAAGTGGTAAAAATGTTTTAAAGCCTAGAAACAATCAGATAAAAATGCAATGGATTCCTTGAGTGAAAGCTTCAGTTCCAGTATTACAAAAATATATCTGTTATAAAAACTACTCCACATCAAATGTGAGTAAAATTTCGAGCCATATACCTAGGTGTGCTAAAAATTACTTTCATACAGTGAAAAGCTTGATAGAACGAGATGTGTAAGTACTAAGTATAACGATTAATGGGAACTGAGAGGAAAGACGAAGGAAAAATATCAGTGTACTTAGTAGGTAATTATATCTTGCATATTATTTTTCGTCTTTTACATTGAACATGAGTTGTAGTTCCTGGTGCTTATGTTTCATATTAGCTAATTCATTTCAAAGAACTATGGGGTTAAATTTATAAGAAATAGCCCAGTTACGCAAAATCTAGGATTATCTTTACCTAATTAGTTTCAGATGGAGAAGCTATTGGTGGCGTACTTTCAAGAACAGAGATGAGGAAACATATTTCAGTATTTGTAGGAGACCAGAATGAATATAAACATATTCATTTCATCTTGTGGTATGCAGAAATTAAAAATGTCTATGAAAATGTTTCGTCTCACCTCTAGGTAGGAACTTAGAAAACAAAGTGCTGTTATGGAAGCAGGTTTACATACACAATTACGTTAATCATTGATTAAAAGATTCGATAAGATACTGAAGAAGCCAGATGCCAAGATTAGTTTATATTCGTGCGACAGAGAGATGGGAGACGAGGAAAATTTTGCTAGAACACATTAGACTTTACGTTTTGCTATAAATAAAAACATACCTAACTTTCTGTACTTGGTTTAATTATTTAATAAAATTAAAGTTCATGGAATGTGTAAGTTAACGAGTGAATTAAATAAAAAATATAAATAATGCAAGTATGGCGGAAATTAAAGTTTATTAAATTGTTATCGTTTGTATTTATTATACACTACAGCAAATAATCCTTGTGTTTAATAATTCTATAACAAAATTAACATGTCTAAAACATAAATATCAGTGAGAACTGTTAATATTCAGTTCTTATAAGGTAGGTATAATTTTAAAAAAAGTAGATAATATAAAAAACTCACTTTGAAAAGTATTCTACATTTTCAAGACTAAATGAAAATTTTTTCAAAAGTAATACGTACCTACAGTGGTTTATTTTTTTTATTAGTGGCTAAATTGATTAACTTGACCCTTCACCTTCAAGTATTCATTATTTCTTAAGCATCTGTGTTTAATAATTCAGGTAGAATAAAAAAAGACAAATACAAAATTTAATTTATTTACAATAAATTAAAAGTACCTAAGTACTTACATACATTTAATCGATTTTATGTTAAACAGTTCTGTATTCTAATTTGCAGAGCACCGTTCAATCTAAGGGATGGTCAAGCATGTACGATTAGAAACAAATCTTGCCATTTCATTGTTCGATACCTACCTTATTACGTTATGTTGTGTATATTGTAACAACAGTTAACTTTCAACATTTTTAAGATATTCTAACGAGATGTTTTCATACTCTACATAGAATTATGAAATTAGTTAAATTTCTTAAATTTATTGGTTTAGAAATTTTAAAACCCACGACAACTGAATTTAATGTATTATAGAATACTCTTCAAAGTGAGTTAGAGACTTCTTTATAATATTATCCATCATTCCATATTTAGAATTCTTTCAAAGAAAATGCCTGTGTAATATTTTTCGCTTATTCGTTCTAGTGTCTGTTTTAATGTAGGTACTAATTTGTGGCACTAAACACACATAACTGAAACATAAAAACAATAATTACAAATTATTATCTAGCTTTAAATGACTATTTGATAGGTACCTACTGGGTATAGTAGGTTTGCAGGTGATTCTTCCTAGCAAAAACCAGTTGCTTTATTCTAGTTCTGTATCATATGAAATACAGAAATTGTAGTTCATTGTTTACTATTTTACAGATGTAGAGTTCTTCTTAAACATCTTCACAAAGTGTTGAAATATGTGCACAAGAATCAATCATTTCTAGGTTATGCTTTCGTATATTTCGTAATATTTATTTAGTCGGGCTGGGGTACCTAGGTTCAGTAGGGGTTCAGTTCAGATTAGATCTGACTTTCAACGACAAACATGTTCACATTATAATTATAAAGTTTTAGGAATCGTTTTGCTCGAATTTATTTGTTGCTAAATAAGTAATCCATAATTACAGCAGTTGGAAAAGAGAGATATTCTTTAAGTACTTACACACTTTTGTAAATTATTTTGTGATATAACACCATTGTGTATACGTAAATTGCATTAAATACATTATTTAGCGTTTTTATGTAAAATAAAATACTTTATGCCATTAATATTTGACAATTCAATGACAATTCATAGTTTTGACGTTTAGCGATGTTAGTTTCTTATGTGTAAGTCTGGCTCAAGGCTATGCACGTTTTACATGACAAAACAATGAAATTTTGGTACTTTTTGGAGGCGTTTTTTTTCTTTAAGAATTGAAATGTTTGAATGTTTATTTATCAGAATGTATTCATAATTAAGTATATTTCAATTTAAACATAAGTTTTAGCAGTGCTGACAACCAAAAAATCAAAATCAAATCGATTTCTTGGAAAATGGAACACCCTGTATAATTGATGTTATCATCAGATTCTACTCCGCATCTAGTGTCTGTATACCAAATTTCGTCGCACTGGCTATGATGGTTTCTGAGATATTCGCACTGAAAGTCTTAGAGGAACACCCGGTATATGATGGATGAACAATACACTTTTAGAGAAGTTATTTGTGCTGCTGACCAGGCGCACTTACTGTTTAGAATTAAAGATGTAACTCGCATAGAATATTTATTATTCTAATAATAAAACTTATAATTTGTTAGAAAGAGACATCCTGCATATTATATTGACTCACTTAAACAGGTATTTTTATACACTTTAACAAGCAGAAGCAACTTTTTCCATTACATTAAATATAAAAAGTTTGCCCTCTTCTCAACTTCATCTGTCGACACACCTTTTATATGGCTCCAAAAATAATACTAATACATTTTTAAATTAGCTACTGTTGCACTATTTAGTTTAAACAAAATAAGAATATCGAGAACTGATTGATGAACTCTTTGATATCTATATACATTTTTCTAAACATGTGCATATTGTTCGTTATTTACAGTTTTTACACAGATCGTGTTAGTGAAATACTGTTAGTTATTGAAAAGGTTTTATCTGTACATATTTGTCAGCTGTAGTTATAAAGGTAAGTATAGGTATATGTAAATTAAAAGAAAATTTAAATTATCTACTCAGTAAAATTATATTATATTTTACAATTTCAACCATACAATTACAATGTATAATTAAATACAAATTATAGTATCAGAAATATACGACATAATACTTGTAAAATTACATATTATTGAAATGTATCCATGTTTATTTTTGTAATATTACAGTGTACTTACTTAATTTACAAACTTTTTGCGTAATCTTACATGACTACGCGGGCCACAAATTTTTATCAGTATATCAGTATAAGTATTAAATTTTAGAGAAAGTTACGTAGTTATGTCTACGCCAGATTTGCATTAGTGGCAAATAAACAATGTCTTTAATCGAAACAAATGATTTCTTTACACAAGCAACTGCATTTCAATAAATATATTTTATAATTGTTACATTTAAGACTAGTTAGAACTGAAACCAACCAAACAATATTCAAGTTGGAGGGACATGTAATACGGTCGAAATGCTTTATAAGTAGTAACTGACAATCTTTCTGTATCTGTATATGATTACACTGAAAAAAACTACAGTTACATTACCACTTCGCGTTTACTCATATATTTTACCTATTTCTATACTATTTTCAATACCGAAAAAAGAAGTTATACCCAATTGCCAAATGGTGACGTAACACAGGCACGGAGTAGCGTAGTACGTTACTGAATAAAATCAAATAAACAAAGTGATTATGTAATTTGACATAGCTTTACGCTTGCCAACGTATTATTATAACTGTAGGTACTCTTACTTACTCTTCCTGGAGTCCCAGGAAGCTGCTACTAGACAAATGTAAAAAAAACCTATAGAAAAATTTTGTATTGTTTAAAAGTCACCAAATAGTAAGCTATGCAGATGACATGGCCATTATTTGCAATGGATATAAGGAATTAGAAGAAGTAACGGGAAAACTTGTGGAGGAAGCTCGGAAACTGGGATTGCAGATGAAAAGTAAGCTTTTAAGAATAGAACAATAGAAAAAAGTTACCAATATCAAAATGAGAACGCAGCATGGAGAGATGGAATCTGAATAAGTTCAAGAATATGTGTATTTGGGGGCGCTGGTAACAGCAAACTGTGATGAGGAGCAAGAAATTAATAGGAAAATATTAAAAGCAAACAGAAGTTCGACAGCAGTCAACCACTTAATGAAACAAACAATTTGTCTAGAGGAGTAAATTTAGAATGTATTAAATAATTATTAGACCGACAGCGCTGTATGGCAGTGAAACCTAGATCCACAATAAGAAGTCAAAAGAAAACCTAGGGTGGGAAGGGAAGATATTAAAAAGAATTCTTGGGGAATGAAGAAGGAGAAAGGCTGTGTAAGGAGAAGTAATGAGGAAATATATCCAATATACCAGGCACCAAAAATAGACATAATTGCAAAAGCCAGAAGAGTGCAGTAGCTTGGGCATCTAGAACGTATGGAAAATGAAAGGACAGTTAAGAAATTGTAGGCCATAAACCTAACTACAAAGAAAAAAGGATACCCAGGAAGCGATGGAGGGAGTCAGTGGCAATAGATGTAAGGGAAAATGTAACGGATTGGAAAAGAAAGGCGAAGACCAAAATAAAGTGGAGGAGAATAACACAGCGCTAGGCCTAAAAGGTATCTTGACTGGTTTAATGAAAATATTCTAGAACATTAAATACTTAAGCAGACTTCTGAATGTTATATAATATTTTCATTGATTTATATTAGCTTAAATGCATTTACAATACAGTAAGACACAAAACTTTAATGTTTATATGCTTTTATATTAGAATTTTAAAAAATAAATTCTCTCAAAATAAAGTTTCCTAAAAACAAGACAAGTAGGTGTTTCCCACAAATTCTTGAAATAATGGTGCAATATTTGTGAATCAATCGAATTTTACTTCAAATTGAAAACATTATTTTTTAACTGAAATGATTAAGTACTTTTTAATACATGACGAAAGCAACAAACACAAATAACATTCAGTTTAAATAACATAAAAGCATTGATTCGCAAAATAAAAATATATGAATGCCAGTACATTTAGTTCTACATGGAAATGTCCTGTTTAATGATTCTAAATGCGATAAAATATAACAAAAAACCGACGACAATCAACTGGTAGATTGATTGCCCGCCGTTTCATGTACGAAATACAGTGCTTTTATCCAAACACGTGCCCATTATGTTCTTAATAGAATTCATACATAAAGCCATATTAATATCCACTTCAGTTTCCATTCAAACACCATAAATTTTATAAACTAACCTTTCTGATAATCCGCTAGTAATTTCGTGTACAAATTATACGGATTCGGCGCTACGCGTTATTAAATATGTCGCTGTTATTGGTGGTAATGTAGATTAATATTTCGACGTTGTTATTTATTCTCTTCACTCCAAATGTAACAGCGCTTAGTACAACCTGAAGATAATAAATCAAACAATAACTGTGTTTATAAATCTATTCGCTAATAGCGCACCAGCTACACAATTTTCTCATTACGGAATTTGTCGAATTACGCGTTTAACGATTCGATGTAATGTGCGTTTTAGAGCGTACGTACAGTAATTTGGGTTTACTACCTTTTGATGGAATAGAATTACCCGAAAATTAAATTACAATTTCTGAAGAGCCCTGATTTATCAACGTCATTGGTATATTCTTTGCCGTACCACAGTCCGCGGAATGTTATTTCAAGATGTGTGGTTTAACATCTGCAAAGCTTTTTTTATACCCAATTTTGCTTATTTAAACACGCTCAGCATTTTTAAGAATGCGCATATTTTAAAGTTGCCATGACAAAATCAACTACCCAAGAAACGTGAAGTCTAAATGTCACATTAGTACCTTGAAGCTTCAAATGAAACATTACTAACAAATGCTTCAAAAGCTTCATTCAAATATGCAACAATCTAAATTTTTTAAATTAATGTGAAAAGTACAGTTGGTATTGTATGAAATATTAATACTTCAGTTTTTTAAATAGGAGGAAATGCTGTTCAAATTAATACTGCTAACGTTCTCACAAGTCGATGAGGTTGCACTTCGATTAATAGCACTCCCAAATAATGTTTGAAGCAGTCTTCTTATTGCTAATACTCTCTTCAACGCAACCAGTCACCACAGCTGCCGATTTCCATACTACTTGTCGTTGGATTTGATCAATTGTCATGCCACTATTCGCTATAATGATAGCAGACACGTACGTCGAAACACTTGTCCAGTGTTTTGCTCAGGATTGTCCAATTTAAGATAACGTGCAATTTGCAAGAGATATGATCCAAATGTATTAATACCAATCACTTGATTGGTACACTTCCTCTTATCATACCGTAAGAAAACTCGGTCTGCACTTACATTTAGGGTCGCAATGATAAATACTGCTTCACCAAACGCACATAACTAATTCCGTCACTATCGATAACAGTGAACGTCGGGTCTTCACTGTTTTAGATGGTTTAGATTACGAGTAACAAATTTGATATATTTCTTATTTATTGATATCGGACAATTATTTCACTCTCTTCTATTCAATACTGATGGCTTAACACAATCGTTTGTGGTTCTTTTGCTCTTTCATCCACTACCACTAGGAAATATTTCATTCATATTAATTCATTTTGGCAAATTTCACAAATTGTTTCCGCTCCAAGGTATGTAAACAAACTTGATCGAGGTTAGGTTCGTTGAGAAATTGTTTTAATATTGTTCATATAAAATATCAGATATCATTAAGGATTGCTTATATTGATTAGTACACAGAGGTTTAAAAATAATAATTTTACCTTTAATTATAATGATTTTGAAAATTATGACATATATTTGACAACAGCCAGATCAAATTTCTGTATTTCAAAAATTTCCTAAATGTCGGGTTAGACAGACTAAACAGCTAGGATTATTCGTCGGATACCTTCCCTATGGCATACTGATGAGAGCTAATAAGCTCGAAACCGGTATATGTCTGGTGGGCTTCTGACGAATGACTCTAGCTATTGCTATAGGTTTTCCAGGTGTAATTCAATGCTGGTCGGGGCATTAGCCCGCAGAGTAGTTGTTTCCTGGAATTCCGTGTTTGCAAAATATCGAATGTCAGTCCGGCATGGAGTAGCAAATGACCGATAGATGTAGTTAGTTCTACACCGCGTACTCAATTTCCAAAATATTCACATTTGATTATTTCTGCCCATGTGGTCTTTTTTGCTGGTTCTCTGGCTGCTCAGGCTGAACTGGACAAGTTCAAGACATATTTTGATGGATTTTCTTGAGTAAAATGAGAATTACATGTTGAAAGATACATGGCTGTTTGGCCAAGCAGTAGATTCTACTGAATTTGATTCTAATAAAGTGAGAAACCATTTTACTTCAAGGCCTCACACCATTATTATTTTTTTCTCGGAAAGTTGAAGGAATAAAGTGTTGAAATTATATATTTTTGAATTCAGCAAGTTAAGCTCCATAAGAATCCGATGAAAAAATATAGGGGTTCTATTTAGAAAAAAATATCCGATGACGTCATCACGCGAAAAAAAATGAACGTCGGAAATGCGTTGGTATAGAAAAAGTCTTTTTAAAAAGCAAAATCGACGGGTCCGAGGAAATTTCATGAAACTTAAATTAAATACCTATTATTATAATTAAATACTATTATTATAATTAAATACCTGTTATTATAATTAACTAATAATACTTCGCTAATACCAAACAATCTTAATATATTTTAAATTTCTATATTTTTTTATAAAACTTTGCAACTTCTTTCGATGCAACATTATCTACTCGCGCACACAAATTTTTAAATATATTTGAGACTATAAAACATTTTATCGTATAAAGTTCTAATTTACACTAAAATATTTTTTATGCTTTTATGTGGAATAAATTCATTGTATTTTAAATCTCCATTTTTTATCAGCGACTACCGCCATTATGGAACATTAGTTGAAAGCCTTATTAAAATTATATCTAAATATAATTTTACTATTTTTGGAAGACTATTTTATAACAAGATCATTAAATATAATTATACAATGATATTATAAATTAAAGAAAGCATAATTTTAATATTTTTTTAATTTATCTTTTATAATTTTAAAGCAAATGTGGTCTAATCTAAAGCGCATAATTTTTTTGTCACAAACATATCTATAGTTTATCAATAAAATTTGCGGCGCAATAAAATTGTCGTTGTTGAAACACTGATTGATGAAAAGATAATATTGTAAGTATTATATATCTACCATTTACACAAATCGCAATTGAAATATAAATACAAACACATATGAATCTGCGTTATACACCAATCTTAAAATGAATTGGTTCTAGTATTATTCACTAAAAAATATAATGTTTCTTTAAATAATACCAAAATACAGACTACAAAACGTTTTTATAGTTGCTGTATAAAATTGTTTTAAAAGTGTATACATTTTTTATAGAACTGTTACATTACCAAAGTGTTTATAAAAGTGGGCCCTTTTCGATTCTATAAGTATCGTATAAAGGCTTTTAACTACGTTATATGAATTTGAAGCTCCTATAAGATTTATATTATAGCAATTTATACAACTTTTATAATATTTATTTTGCTGGTTCTGTGATGTGTTCATAACCGAACATAATTTCGACTTTTTATAAGTTTTTTCTGTAGAATGAAATTATCTACCTGTTTCTTATAGTTACGTGAACAAATTTAAACGTATAACGTTACAGAAGAATACTTACAGAGGGTTGTAATAAAATAAACGCCCTGTATAATACCTAACCTAATAGAAACATAATCACTGTATACTTCATGAAGAAAAACTAAGAAACAGTTAATTTTGCTCAAATCGATTAACTGGATTCTGAGTTAAGGAAAATACAAGAAATAAAAAATGAAACTTTTAACACCCTGAAATTTTTGTGACATTTTTCGTTTACGGTCGCTGTAAAATGATCAAATTTGTGGTGTTTTTTAGGTACTGGAATCTCGAAAAATCAAACATCTAGAGCAAAAGTAATATCGAAAATAAAATTACTGATGTTGTGTTTATCTACTTTTACTATTTAAACATTCCTCAAATAATATAATAAATGTTAAAATGCATTTTTTATGTAACACATATTATTTCGCTATTCTAACCGCACATTTTAACAATTATTTATTTATTTTGTACTACAACCAACAGCCAGAAGGCCAATTACAGGTTGACAAAACAAAACAGTTAAGTTAGACTAAGTTAGAAATAGATAACAACATATACAGCAATATACAGCAAAGCAAACAAAAAAAATAAGGTAAAGCACTAAAGGTAGTTAATCTATACAATGTTAAGAAAACACTCGTCTAATATTATTTTCAGTACAAGCAAATATATCAATGCCATTCTGCAGGTTATTACAGCTGGTGCACATAACAAAAATTGGCGAAAATTTTAATAAATTCGTACGCGGGATGGGAAGATAAAATGTTGCGTTAGACCCTGTTTCGCTTCTGGGCACAAGAATGTTCAGATGTGACAAAATATCGGGACAGTCATATTTGTTGTTAATAATTTTATATAAAAATAACACAGATTGCTGCCTACGACGATCGACCAAACTAGGTACGGAAAATCTTCGGAGAAGATCATTCTGAGATACACCTATAGTTGCCATCCAGCTAATAAGAGAGAAATTTCAAAAATCTTCTCTGTACATTTTTAATACACTGGCTGTAGATGTTATAACCTGGATACCAAACTAAACTACCATATTCAAGTTTAGACTTTATAAAAGAGTTAAAACATGCTGATTGGTGAAGCCTCGCGAATTTCTTATGACATAACCTAAATTTTTAAAAGCCGAGGATACCACTTTTTTGACATGCTCTGCAAATGTTAATTTATGATAAAAGGTTACGTCAAGATCGCAAAAGTATTCAGGACGAGTAAGACTTGATCCATCCAGTTTATAATTGAATCCAAAGGCATGAGCTCTTCGATGATAGGAAACAATATGACACTTATCTATATTCAGCGGAAGTTTGTTGTTAAGACGCTATCTATGGACTTTATTTAAGCTACGCTGAACTTTTAAGCAATCAGTTGTAGATTCTATTTTCCAATAAAGTTTCATATCATCAGCAAACAGTGTACATCCAAGTCAGCAATAATATCATTAATGAATATTATAAATAAGAGGGAACCTAGTATGGAGCCTTGAGGAACCCCAGAATTTGCAGAAATTTTCACAGATTTCCGTCCACTCAACTCTACATACTGTTTTCTTTCATGTAAATAAGAGCTGAAAAATTTAAGTAAAGTTAACGACATACCGAACTGATTTAGCTTATCATTGCGCATACCGTGATCTAGCCTATCAAACGCCTTTGAAACATCTGTATAGGCAACATCGACCTGTACGTTAGTATCCACAAAGCTTGAAATATACTGAGTAATACATCAAAGATTTGTAACTGTAGAGCGGCCTTGAACAAATCCATGTTGACAAGGCGTAATTTGACATTGTCATATTAATTCGTAAACAGCTGTTTCAAATATTTTCACATACTTATAAACAAAAGTGAAGAATCTTATATGCAGAACTATGTAAGTACCTATATGTTATAATAATGTTTACATCTATAGCTGAATTTAAAAAATACGTATTTTGAAAGATTTCAGTACCTAAAAATTTGCTGGATAGATCTCCTTCTGACGTTATATATTGATTTTACTTCGGTACCTTTGAATATTCCCAGGTGGCATGAGATAACGTTCTTGTTATTTCAATTAGATGAAAAACCAATAAATCTTGAGTACACACTTCGGTGAGTGAAAAGAAAAGAAAATCCAAATATTGTGTATATTAAAAGTGTGTATTTATATTATCAAATCCTATCTAAGCACTTTCGGCCTCAAACTGCCATCATCAGAGCTAATTGTCAAAGTATAATGGTAGGATATCTAGACTTTGACGACTAGCTCTGATGGTGGCAGTTTGAAGCCGAAAGCGCTTAGCTAAGATTTGATAATATAAATACACACTTTTAATATACACAATATTTGAATTTCCTTTTCATTATTACTGTTATTTGCTAAACTCTATAATATTCTGTTCTTAAATGTCTAAAATTACTTGTATTTGCAGAAAACACTATTTCAAGAATACGGCGTCCTTAAGCAAGCATGGTTAAATCGACATCATTTGGGTTCCAAATTATTTATTTTTATTTTTTATTTTATTTTATTCAAAGCACATAGCCAACAGACAATTGCCCAGTTACAGGGTACGGTAAAACATATACAGTGCAAAATAAACACAGAAGTGTGTACAAGACACAAATATACTAACAAAACAAGAGAAAAACAAACGAGAGTCAAAAAAAATTAATAGACAAAAAAATTAACATACAAAAAAAATTAATGAACAGATAAATATATAAGTAAACCTATGTTACACAGCTAAATACCTATACTACCTATTTTTTATAGCTTGAATTGAACAGCAAAAAATATCCACACTAGATTCTATATCATTGTACCTTGAGATAATTTGATACAAAGGCGATGCTACAAGAATATTGGTGCGTGCAGTAGGAAGGTTAAAATATTATTACTTCTTGCCGAAACTCGAGGTATTTTGAATTGGATATTGCTTAGAACACTTGGACATTCCAAAATGTTATAAACGATTTTATACAAGAATATTACTTGGGAGACTGCCCTTCTTTTAGACAGAGTGTGAATATTGAACCAATCAAGTAATAATTCATGCGGAAAACCCTGAGGAGGATACGTACGTCCAATAAGTACAATGCAGATTTCATGAATCTACGCTGAACTCTTTCTAAAGACGCAATATGACCAGCACAGATCGGGCTCCAGACTATTGACGCATATTCCAATTTCGAACGAATGAGCGTAGTGTAAAGCAAACGTAAAGTAGAGATATTGGCAAACTCTTTGGAATTTCTTATAATATAACCTAAAGTCTTAAATGCGGAAGAAGTCATAAAGTCAATATGTTTAGAGAAGGTTAAAGTTGGCTCGAATGTTACTCCAAGGTCTTTAATGTAATTTGGTCTAAGGAGTATTGAATTATTCAGTGTATAATTAAATTGAATTGAATTCTTTTTCCTAGTGAACGTAACGATATTACATTTAGACGCGTTTAAAGGTAAACAATTATGTAGACACCAATTGCAAACATTGTCAATTGCACTCTGTAACCTGTCACAATCAGCAATGGTATTAATTTCACATAAAAGTTTGAGGTCATCAGCGTACATCAGATAGTGCACCTGCAAATCCTCAACAATGTCATTAATGAATAATACAAAAAGTAAAGGTCCGAGTATAGAACCCTGCGGTACACCAGATATTTGATGAAACATGTGAGATTTAAAACCACGATACTGCATTTATTATACTCCTAGAGTATGTACCTATCATTAGTTCGGCGACACCCTGTATTTTTCAGTTTCATTGTGTTACAATTTCATAATCGGGGTTTGGAAAACCGCGTGTATATTTTCAGAGACTAAAGCCTACAAATTATTGTTACATCCTAATAATCCTTTGCAGCAGCCACTCCATCCGGCATCCCGAATATTCCACGGGATCTGCCAAGGCGCAACCCGCCATTCGGACAGAAAGGAATAAAGTATAGGTGTAAAGTTAATCCAGATTGATGCGAACGGGGAGATGGACGCGCGATCGGCTAACTGAATTACGGCGGCATTACCGAACTAATTTATTGCCCTACAGATTTAATGTGCTTTGTTTTCAGGCGCCAATTTCAAGTATAATGGTGGAATTTATGTCTGTTTTGTACGCATAATCACCTGCAATTAATGGCGGATCGGTGTAGGATTTTATCTTATTTTTATTGTTTTTAGAGAGTTCCATGATGTATTGCCGTTGCAGGCTGACGGGAGATCTGGCTACGTCGGGGTAAATGATTGAATGCAGATCGTTGGAGTTAATCGTCCTCTTCGCTGAAATATCTGAAAATGATTGCAGAGTAAGTATATTGTCACGTCTGTCGCTGAAAAAATAACAGTTTTTAAATTTCGAATGTGGATGGAAAAAAGTGAACGGTTTTTCCTTCTTTGCCTTCATAATACGAGGCACGTTTCAAGGATGGATGACTGAAACGAGAATATGAAATGTGTATTGGTGGTTTTTGGAATCTTTAACTTAATACAGTGAGATAGCCATATAAAGAGTATGTTGATAGATGAAACTGAAAAGAGGGAGAACTTTTTACTTTTAATGTCATGGAAAAAAGTTGATCATGCTAAAAATTCTGCAATATACAAAAATACAGATTTAAGTGATTGTCTGAAGATATTTATTTAGCATAATTTTAGTTTTTCTTTATTTTTATTGGGTTTTTGCCACACTTGTGAAAAAACGATTCCGGGAGAAGAGTTATTAATTTGTTAATTAGCCCAGTTACAACAATTCAGCAGTAAATAATAAAGTAAATAATAACACAAAAGTGATAAAGAGGGACCCCGAAAACCCTCGAGAGAACATTTTCCAGACATTTTCGTTGAATCGTGTGTGACATTTGCCATATGTTCAACAAAAATGGGTCATTTGTTAAATAAACAATTAAAAATTTGCGAGCGTACAGAGGTTAGATGTATCTTTTGTTATAAACAATTCCCTGAACATTTTGCAGAAAACCGCAATCGGACCTCTCCGCAAAAAGTTGCAAGTGAAATGCTACTTTGACGCGACTATTACATCGAAGTATAAAAGTAGAAACCTAACTAAAATACAGAGCTTTTAGTCTTCTTAAATTACCTTTATTGCTCTTCCCGAAAAATTCTTTCCACAATTTGTAGAAAATATTTACTCTTCTATAGTGTTGTAGAACTTTACATTGGTTTTATTTTTTTTTATACTGATTCATAACGAGCTCTGCTTCCACTGTGTTAGCTAATCGTTATCCTCCGTTGAAATATTAGGAAATGATCGCTTGCGCAATATGTAGGACCTTCCGATTTCATTGCGTTTCCTTTGCTATCCGCTAATTTAGCGCAGTTCATTAACTTTTGTATTTTCGAACCTCGTTAGAAACAGAGCATGTGAGATATTGAACAATGTGTACCCAATTACCAAACTATGGTATTTCTTGCATCGGGTTACTGTTTTCATTAACTTAGTTCCAAAAAATGTTAGTAAAAGTTCTGTTCTGAAATATGCGAAACATGTATTATTGGCATACTGATTATTAAATAATCATTATTGTTCTAAAATATAATTAGGGAACAGAGATTAATATCAGTAGTAATAGTAATTTAATTTTTCCAACAGGAAAAAATTCCAATTCCATGAATAAACAGATACACCGTTAAAATAATATAGCAGGTAAGTAAGTACAATACACAAATTAATACAAAAACAAACAAATAATCCTAAGAGAGAGAGAGAGAGAGAGAGAAATACTTAAAATAGACTAGGTCGAAACACATGGCTGCAAACTACATTTATATTTTTATTAAAAAAATCACAATCCGATCTATTAGGCATGTACCACAAACTAAAAAGACTGGTGACTTGGCTAGGACATTGGTTCGAGGAGCACTGCGGTAAAACAGCGTCTTCTGTCTCAAACTACCGAGTGGAAGGTACAGGAAAGGAAATTTTGCTTAAAACACCCAACAATATATCTCATAGTTCAGGATATTATAAAGCTAAGGTGTTAAGGCAATATTCCATCGTACTTCAAATGTTTCGAATTTAAAGCGATTCAGGAGATCAGCATGATTAAAACCTATGGGGGATAAACACCATCCTCCAAAAATGCCAAAAATTTCAGAAACAGCCTCGACAGTGCATATTGTAAATCGGATACAATTTGATCATGGTAGAACCATGCTCCATCCTAGAACTAACAAGAGAAACAACAGCATTTTTAAAGTGTATATAAAAGTCTCTACAATTACGATAAATAGAGCCATAAGTCTGGGCAGTACTCTATACAACGCTGTTAATATACCGAACAAAAGTGAGCTTTCTGTTAGAGATAATAATTCCTAGATCTTTCAGTACTTCGACACAGCTAATGACGTACTCGTTGATGAAGTAGTCGTAACTTATAAAACTAATCTTAGAAGATTTATATACAGGGCGTTTCAAAACAAAGGCGAAAAATTTCAGGGTGCGATTCCTTGTTGAAAATAAAAGGTAGTTTGTTAAAAAAACAATAAAAACACTTTTTCCGCCATCTTTGCAACGCGATGTCTACCTAATGGATGACTTGTGACCCAATGTTTATATAACAAACTACCTTTTATTTTCAACAAGGAATCACCCCTGAAATTTTTCGCCTTTGTTTTGAAACACCCTGTATTAAGGGACAACTGATTGCAATTAAACCATGATGGTACTCGATCAATATTAAGTTGAAGCAGGCAATATTAATTATAGTATATAGCTTGTCACATGATACAACGTCAGGAAGATAGTTAATAAAGAAAAGAAATAGGAGAGGTCCCAGATTAAAGCTTTGAGGTACACACCATAAAATGATAAAATTACACATTAGTCAGCAAGGACCACTTTTCTCCATTTTTTTCGGATAAGATCCGAATCACTGTATAATTCTACAAATTGTTTAATTTATTAGCGATGCAATATAAATTATAAATAATTGATGATACGCAATGATTTATCACGTTGTCCTTTATAGTTGGAATTGTCGGTGTAATACGCACACTGGGACCGAGCGACGAAGTTTATGACACCTAAATTGCGGCAATCTCAAACGCGTATTCATTTTTCCAAAGCGAAACGTGGGCCGTGAAAAATTGACTTTAATTTCGGAGAACACATTTTATATTTTCGTAATACGAATACGCTATTTGTCACACTAGTGTTAGTCCTTCAGCCGTTGTTGACGCATAGATGGTGCTCCATTAGAATAATGAAATTATACGAGAATAATTTTGTTTCGCCTCTTGACTTGTATTTACTTTAGGTAAATAGAAATTAAATTTTCAAATTCACTTAGTAGAAATGTCTCCGGAACGATGAGAGGGCTAATACTTTATTAAATATACATGTTTCAAGAGACGAAATATTTCTTGTACTGAGCATTCTGCTTGCATTTTCTCTTTCGCAAGATCGAAAGCTTTCAAACTTAACAATTCAGATTCATATTTGTATGAAGTATGCAGAGTTTTCTCAGTTAAACTATAGCTCATATTTGGTGTGTCTTAAGTAGAGGTCAAAAATCCAGAAGCGTATTCTTTGGCCAAAAATGACGGTATTTTTTATATAAATATGGAGTCTTAGGACAGCCATTGTCCAGCTACGACGTGTCAAAAATTAAAAATCCGTTTTTAATTTCTAAACCAATTGAGATAATTGACCAAATTTGGTGTGGATATGAAACAAAAAATTAACAGTTTTAGAAACTCTCCAGTGGAGGAGATGTGGGTATCATCAAATATTATTTACCAAAAAAATATATCGCCCTGTATAATATTACAAATAAAATAGGTCATCATTTGCGTCATTGTATTATCTTCACCTTTTGGGTCTTGATTTATTTGATCAAGTGCATTTTTACAATACTCATTATATTACTTAACAAAATAAGTAACAGTGGAATTACTTTACTCTGATTTATTATAACAAATGCTGGAAATGGCCACCTTCAGCCAAAATACACATCGCAACCAGCTATAATTTGTTGACGTAAAGAGCTCGTCAGATTCAATATAAACTTTGCATACTAATACTTTGAGATGTCTCCAAACAAAAAAATCAATATGGTTCTTATCGGGTGATCTGGGTGGCCAAGGTTGATCTGATTCTTGAGTGCCTCGTTCAAGTAAAACGTTTTCAAGAAAATGTCTGTAGGAGGCACCGGTTAAAGTTATTTATAAAAAGTAAGGCCCAACAAGAAAATCTCCAATAATACCACCCATACATTCAAAGTAAACTGATGTTGAAATCGGCATTCCATTATGGCATAAGGGTAAGTTTATAATAGTTTTGTAGGTAAACAATATGCTAGCAGTAAAGTCAACATTTTGTTCGATTTTTTGCAAAATCCAGCAGAAAAATAATCTTGCGGCAGTACCTTTTATATATGATACGAGTATAACTGTTGATGCTTCAGAACAGACAAAACTAATTTATGATTCACATTAAGATTTGCATATTCCTGTTACTAGTATTTGGATCTTCTTCAATTTCATGTTACTTACTTTCCAGATGCGTGTGATTTTAATAATTAATGATACTTATAGGTATTTATAAATTTAACCTTATGCATAGAGTTATTTATCTAACAACAGGAATTGTAGAAAAATTGATTTGAACTGGCTAGCATATACAATGAAGTAGAAAATAAATAATATCATCTAGTTAAATAATATTTACAAAGGTAAGATGGGATACTTTGTGTATTTATTTGTTTATTTATTAAGTTCGGAATGCAAACAGGCTAGCAGCCCAAAACTGTATTCACTAGTACATTGTGAACATAATATTAACGTGAGAAATTAACAATATAAAGGATATCAGTGACAAAATAAATGTAGATATCAAAAATTAATTATGTAAACTTGATACTTCTAAAAAATCTTTTGAAATTGCTAATAGTAGTATTGAAAATATCAAAATTTGAATCGGCATTGTAACTATTATAATTATTGATAGTAATTCTATACAATGGATTATTCAAACCGAGATTGGTATGCTGGGTTGTTATATTAAATAAATTAGCCATTCTAGTATTTCTAGAAGATACATAATACAAATAAATTAAGTAGGAGCAATATAATAGACTATTTAATAACTTAAACAGAATAATAAAATCTGCGTGAATCCTCTTATGTTCTAATAGAAATATATTAAATCGTTTTGTTTTGCTATGGATATGTCATCAATAATGACAATCTTAATTTGATGTTATAATTAGGATTCCAGATGACACAGGCAAAGTTGAGTCTGCTATAAATGTACGCATAATATAAACATTTAAGAGACTTTTCATTTCTAAATTACCTGCAAGTCCTATATACAGAACCTAAGATTCTATTACACTTTCTACAACCGTAATCAATATGGTGACTAAAACTCAACCTACTGTCGAAGATAACGCCTAAATCTTTTTTTCCGGGACGAGTTCAATCTCCTCATTGTTGATCAAATAATTAAAAATGTGAAGACTAATATTTTTAGTAAAGGTGAATGTCATTTATTGATGCTTAAAAATAATTTAAATTTATTGCAATATTGTTCAATGCGGTTGATGACCTGCTGAATATCCTCGCAGTCATTTTAAGACGAAACCGCAGATCGTCTGCATAAGGGAGAAACTTAGAATATTTGATACAATCAGCTATATCGTTTATATAAATCATACATAAGAGGCGTCCAAGATGGTATTCCTGAGGAACACCAGATGTAATGTGGACTGAATTAGAAAAATTACCATTTATTGCTACCATCTGAGATCTATTTTCCACATAGGATGTAAACCAACGTAAAAGTTCACCGTGCACACCGATTCCAGCCAACTTAATAATTAATATATATTATTATGATCAATTTTGTCAATAGCCTTACTGAATTCGGTATACACGGAGTCCACCTGATTTCGCTTATCCATGGCATTGCGGATATAATCGCTATAACTCAAGACGTTAGTGTCTATGGAACTATTAGAAAATATCCATGTTGTTCGACATTTATAATATGCTTAAGAAACAAGCAGAGTGTTGTAAATTATGGCATCTAATACCTAACTGAATATAGAAAATTTACTAATACCTCTGTAATTTTTCACACAATTTATGTCCGTTATTCTTGTATATTGGAATAAGAAAAGCTTTTTTCTATGAAGATGGAAATTCCCCTAACATTAGAGACATATTTAACAAAATAGCTAAAGGCACATGTAAAGCACTCACACTCCATGCATTAAATAAATGGAAATATAAAAATACACTGGTCAATTAAAAATTGACAGGATTTCATTTTTCATCAGGAAAAGATCATATATCTAAATAATAAGTTAAAATTAATGAAAAAAAAAACGTATTGTGATTGACAAATTATTTGCAGAAAATGATTAAACACCAAGCATAAAAGCCATTTTATATCAATGTAATAGGCAATATTTAACCCGTATTTAAAGTATTATGAATGTTAACAAGGCTTTCAAGAACAGGTACACGCGAAAACAAATGACCTCACATCGTTTTTAATTCAACCGATGGCAGAGGGTCGATAACATTCAACACAGCGTGTAAGACACTCATGAATTCAACCGACGATCATTAAACCATGAGATACTTTTAATTCGTGTAATCGGACTTGTTACAGCGGTTAACCACATTGTAAGTGCCGCTTAAATTCAATAGGGAGGGCGAGGGGTAAACCACTGGGGAAGTAGGTGTACACAACGAGGGAAGTAACAGGGAAGTACGGGGAAGTAAAGGAAGTACGGGGGAAGTAAAGGAAGTACAGAGGAAGTATGAGGAAGTACGGGGAAGTACAGAGGAAGTATAGGGAAGTACAAGGGGAAGTATGGGGAAGTCAGAATGAAATATGAGAAAGTAACGAATAAATGCGATTTTACACGATGATAATACAGTTGCTTATACATAAACTTATAGCCATTTGTACGTACATATTTTTTATACTGGTTTCTTACGGTGAATAAAAGTTATTATTATAGAACGAATAATTGAATAAAAAAATATTACTTTGTGAGTGTGTGTGCTGCACGCTTAGCATGAAAGAAAGGTAGTATATTATTGTCTTAAGGCTCAATTACATTAGGCGAGTTTACTAGGCTATTAGCCAACGAATTTAGAAACGGACGAGGCATCTAGTGCGATAGTAATGACACACAAATTTTTCCACTCGCTGAGTAGCAAACTAACTAACGAATAAACCTAAGTACTACTATCAATACGTTGTTGTTGTTGTTTGTTTTTTTTTTTCATTTCCAGTTTTTTCGGGTTTTAGCGTTGAGAAATGAAGTAAAACGCAAATAATATTGTGGAATTTCTTAACGTCCACCAGGAGTACCCGTTATCATGTCTTTCTATCCATGGTTTTACTCACACCTTTCTTTGCCCCAATTTCGGCTTTTCTTCTTAACTCCTTTTTCAGATACTCTACAACTAGTTCACTAGCAACTATGATGACACACGGTTAGTTTACTAGCTAACAAGCCCTACACGCCAGCGAGTAAAGTAGCCCGGCTTTCAACTTTTCTCGCAGATTATCTGCAATTTGCTAGTTAGCTAGTGATCAGTATAATCACACTGTGCGAGTTTACTAGCAGCTAGTGAAATTGCCGGGTAGTAGCTAGTAAATTAGCTCAATGTAATCGAGCCTTTATTTGTATTTATCTATATGTGGTAACTATTGTAATCTACAGCTCGCTGTCATTTACATAAGGAAAGCATGGTTTTTAGATAGTAGTACCTCTTCAGGCGAGGAAGGAAATAAAATTATTCCAGTTGATGAGTCAACAGGTGTAACAGGAATATTGTAATATCTCGGGTTGTATTAGTCTGATTCGCTCGATATTTTCATTGTTGAGTTGGTAACCATTTCTAAAAAGTATCTCTGTATTATTAGCCATATCGGATGTTTAGTCTGTTGTCACTTATCTTAAAGGTTACATGTGTTTTGGTATTTTTTTAAAGAACGAACCAGAGAATTTTCATTTGCATTTTACTACAAAAACGGAATAAAGTCCAATAATATTTTAGAAATGTTAAATGTTGCTTTTGATAAGTCTGATATAAGCAAAACAAGAATTTACGAGCGGTACAAGTATTTCCAAAAAGCCATGAAAACATTAAAGATGACGAGCGCCCTAGATGCCCCAGCACATCAACAACTGATCAAAATTGAATTTGAAACACAAACAACGGCGAATGGAGTCGCTAATGAAATCAAAAACGATGCAGAACTACTGAAACGTGTTTTAGCGGTGCATAACGTGTTATAACACTTTATTTCATTCTTAAAGCCGTTTGTCACTATGCGATAATTATGGTAAAATTTATGTAAATATTATTTGATAAATTTACAAAATAATTATATTTAAATCTAAAAAACGATACAATATCACTGTATGCAACTTCCATAAATTATTTTCTATTTTTCATTCATGCGCAAGCGCAGTAGTCTGGAAATACGATTAACAACTCATTACCTATAATAACTAGTTTATATAATAAAATAAATAGCACGACACTTAATTCTCACACTTGACAGAACGACAGAACTAAGGTTAAAGTTAGGTTAGGTTGAAAATTTAAAATTCCAAATTATGTAAATACGTTATGCGCATATTTCTGCGTCGATTTCACCGCAAAAGTAGAACAAGTTGAAAATATTTTCTTAGTAAATTATTTTATGAATTTCATACCCAATCTCCCGCTTGCAATTACAGGATATTTTAAAA
The DNA here is from genome assembly GCA_025584915.1 of Monochamus saltuarius. Taxonomy (NCBI): domain Eukaryota; kingdom Metazoa; phylum Arthropoda; class Insecta; order Coleoptera; family Cerambycidae; genus Monochamus; species Monochamus saltuarius. The sequence continues at coordinate 66,734,377 of CM046722.1, read as the reverse complement.
ATAATTTTCAAATGAATTTTTTAATATTTTTCTCAGATAATATTGTATAGTGACAAACGGCTTTTATTGTCAAATTGAATGCAAATTTTCTGTTTTTTTTTAAGTCGTCGATCGTACCAAAACACATGTGTAACCTTTGTGACAGGTGACATCAGACTAAACATCCGATATGGTTAATAATGTAACTGCCGAACATTGTTTAATACGCCTATAGTCTCTAAGCGACTATACTTAGTACTTATTATTATTAAATCACTGATAATGCTGGTAAAAAATTCTTCTTACAAATGAATTTAGACAAATATCGAGACTGTTAATAATTAATAATAATTATTACCAATATACAATCCTATTCGTTATTCTAATTAATTAGTTTTTCTTCCTAAAATTTATTATTATGATGACAAGTACTATGCAGTTTTCTACGACGAAACATATTGCATAGGGAAGTTTGTTTGTAGGTTGTTTGTTTGTAAAACTAGATAGAGACCCTTAAATTACAATTTTTGCCTCAAAATTTAGATGAATTTTAATTGCCAAAAACAGCAAACATTGCAGTAGTTAATAAAAAATATAAATTTTACGGCCCAATAAAGTTGAATGGAAATAGTCTTTTTCAAATCAGTAGGAATAACTGCTTAAAAATAAAAATAAAACAAATATAAACAAAATATATTGTTTTTATGTTTTAAATAATGACAAATATATTTTTGTTTTTCTTGGTTTACAATAATTATTGTTTAAATGTATGTTTTTTTCGAGTTAACGTCTCCACAAAAGAATGTATATGTGTGTATAATATTGAGGAAATTAATGAGTAGTAGTATGGGGAAGTTTGAGGAAGTGTGGGGAAGTACGAGGAAGTGTGGAGAAGTACAAGGAAGTATGGGGAAGTACGTGGAAGTAGAAGGAAATACGGGGAAGTATAGGGATATACGAGGAAGTAGGTATAACGACTTAAAAGGAAGTATGAGGAATTATTTAACGAAAGGGTGTACAAAATTTGAGTCAGTGGTTTACCCCTCGGGGAGGGTCCAGCTGATTGATATCGTATTCACATTCAACCCCTTCGGTTAATTTTAATGCCCATGAACCATTCAGTGAAGTTACTGGGTCGCACTGGGCTGCAACATTCAATTATCTACGAGGGAAGGATGGACGTGCTATACATGGTCTTTTTAAATAGCAAGACACATGTGCGCTGAAAAAATTATTTAAACAAATTGATCACGGTTATTATTGGTTATAGATGACGCCCCGCTACTATTCATATCACTACAGCGGACTGGATAATAAATAATTACCAAAAATTACTATAAAACTTACCAACAGACGATGTTTCCCAAGCGATCGTGTTCTGGGAGAGAGGATAGGGATGGAAATTAGGAACAAAAGGATTGCTGAACTGAACCACTTCTATAAACACCATCCAGTTAGTTTACACCGCCTTTAAATGTTCGTGACTCTACAATTTTATCACAAGTGCACTTTTACTAATTAAAGAAACAAGCCAAAGCTATAAATTATTGCATTAACCGCCAAAAAAGAATTTAATATTCAAAACGATTCTACTAGACTGTCGAAACTCTAACGTGTTTCAATAAAAACAAAACAACAAAAAACCTACGAATGAAAAAGCCCTATAAAATATCTATTTTATTTCTTAATGCCCGCTACAGACTATGCGTGAATTCGCGATTCGCGATCGTTAAAAATCTAATTATGAGCCACGAGTTCGCTATATATTATGAATATATTCACGATCCGCAATGCGAAATGCGTGACTCTTCTGCAATTCGTGCATAGTGTGTAGGTACTTATTCGTTACAAATCGATTCGCGCACAACCTGGTTCGCTTGTTTGTAGTCCGCAGAGGCGGTAAAATTGACGAATATCAAACGCATTAATACGAATGGTTCTATTCATGGAGATTCGCATTGATGCGTGCTAATTTGCGAATTCGCGTTGAGGCGCGCTAGTTCATGTGGAGGATACCGTTTTTCTTGTGCGGCTCTCGTTAGCTCTCGGTAGCTCCCGCCGGCTCTCGGTTCTGTGGTCTCTAGTTCTTAGCGCTCTTTTAATTTTTAGCAGATCGCAGATAGCTTTAGCTGTAATCTGTATGTTTACGTTGCTGTTTGGCACGCTAACCTCTCTTTGCTATCTACACAATTCCACTTTTCGTGATTTTTTCTCTATTTTGGAGAATTTCACCCTCAATTTTAGTCAAATTGTTTTCTAACTTTTATTTTACAGATAGAAGTGTGTTTACTTTTTGGCACGCGCTTCGAAGCTATTTTCCCTACAATTTACTGGATTAATTTTGTGTTTCAGGTTGTGAGTGCATTTTTCTTTCAGCTTTTTAATAATTTTTAAGTGGATAACACGTAAGTTCAAGTTTAGCCGATTTTTGACCTAGGTTCCTGTAAAATTTACATTAACATTTTAGTTCTAAACAATTAACTTACGAATATTGCAAGCAAGAATTTTCAAAGAAATTTAATCTTAAACGACACTTGAAAAATATTCATAATAAGAAAGAAGAAGAAGCATCATTCTTTCAACCAAGTGGTAAAAAATGTCACATAATCTGTGTTATTTGCTCAGTTGAAAAGGTATTTGTTATTGTTGCTATAAAAAATACCTAGGTAAGGTATAAAAAATATTATGTGTTGCTTTAAAATAATAATTTCAGATTATTGGCGCTTACAGAACCTACAAGGAATATACTAAACATTTACAAGAAGCTCATAAGATTAATGTAGAACAAAACACGTATCATTTCAATAATAAGGACGATTTTGAAGAGTGGCACTGCAGCAAAAACCGAAATGTGGATTATGCAATTCAGAACATCAGTATCGATAAAACTTCAACAAAAGTATATTACAATTGTAACAGAAGCGATACACAAGGTAGATAAATATAAAGTATTCCCCCTTTTATTAAGTTATTTAAATTTTGAAATTTTGACAGCAAAATTTCAAATGGACGATATACCACAGACTTGATTCATTCGTCTTTGGGAAATGAATATTGTGTTTATATTATAGTAGTATCACTAAATAAATAATTTGAATACTGTTACGTTTAACATTTGGAAAATTGGTATGTATACTACTGCTGTATGTATCATTTCATTCCAAAATGTTATGAAATCATATTGATCTGTATATAAACTTACCTATTTATATTTCTAAACACTGACACACACCACCATCTTCGTTGTTTCTGTTTTATTCTCGTTTTTGATTTTTTAGCCATAATAATGTACCTAAATAGCACTAGCTATTGTCAAGTCATCGTCGCTATCCATTTTAGAACTGCATTGAAAAGCTTAAATTCCTACGTTGTTTTAAACATGATTAACTAATCAGTATCTAGTGCGCGAATAGTGCGTGTTGTTCTCAAATGCCTGCGAATTCAGACGAATTCAGCGAATCACACATTGCGCATCGCGAATCGCGAATTCACGCATAGTCTGTAGCCAGCTTTATACCGCCGCGCATAGCAGTGGCGTAACCAGTTATACAGGGTGTTTCATTGGGAAATATACATGCTTTTGCAATAATAATGACACTCTCTCAAAACAGTTTCTAAACTTCTGGAAGTTCTGAGAAAAAAATGTCATTAAGTCTGTATTGGTAAGTGAAACAACTAATTCTTATATATTAAAATCCGTTGTTGTTTCTCTCTCGCGAAAAAGTGGCGTTTTGCATTACCTAAGGCTTTTGAGGCGAGCCGCGCGGCGAGCACGAGGGCGTGAAGCCGAGTTCGGTCCTTCGGTTGTCCGGTGGGCGTATTTTGGTGATTTCTCTTTACCTTTTTCGGGGCGAATTTTGCGTTTGTCCGGAGGTCCGCGGCCGACAGTTTTCCATTTTCGCGCGGATGTCGCGAAATAAAGCTATGGATATAGCCGGGAATTCGAGAAACGTCAGTCAGATATGGGTAGACGTCCAACTATTTCGGATTCGATATTTTCGTATTTTCCCGCATTCGTTTCCACAAAGCCATGTCGAAACGTAACCTTTGAACCTTCTACGATGTGTCGCGTGCCTCAGATCTAGGTTTAAAATTCGATTTTATAGTGAAAATAACGAAAGTTTTACTCAATTACACGTTCGGCGGTATTCGCATTCGCTCGGCCGCCGGCCGTCCTAAACGTCAAACGGCTACCAGGACGGTGCACGGCCTGTGACAGCTCCCGATAAAACGTAGGAAATTTCGCTAAAGGGGCCCCGAAGGACAGAAAAGGTATGTTTAAAGTCTCTAGATACTTTCTGTTATGCGAGCGCCGGGTTTAGAATTCGTTTTTGTATCGAAATGTGCGAAAATCCGATCCAAGACCGGGGAGAAGGGCCTGGCAAATGGCGGTCTTCACAAAACCTTCAAAACGATTACATTCTGAAAAGTAAGTACCCCTTACCATCCATAAAGCCATATCGAAACGTAAACTTTGAACCTTCTACAATGTGCCGCCTGTCTCAGGTCTAGGTTTAAAATTCGATTTTATAGTGAAAATAACGAAAGTTTGACTCAATTACACGTTCGGCGGCATTCGCATTCGCTCGGCCGCCCGAAACGTCAAACGGCAAGCCGGACGGTGCGGTGCCGTTGACAGCTCCGGATAAAACTTAGGAACGTTCGCTAAACGGGCCCATCGGAGACCCGCAAAGGTCAGTAAAGGTAAATTTAAAGTCTCTAGATACTTTCTGTTATGCGAGCGCTGGATTTTGAATTCATTTTTGTATCGAAATGTGCGAAAATCCGATCCAAGACCGGGGAGAAGAGCCTGGCAAATGGCGGTCTTCACAAAACCTTCAAAACGATTAGATTCTGAAAAGTAAGTACCCCTTTATTTCTATAAAGCCATATCGAAACGTAAACTTTGAACCTTCTACAATGTGTCGTGTGCCTCAGGTTTAGGTTTAAAATTCGATTTTATAGTGAAAATATCGAAATTTTAGTCTACTACATGTTCGGCCGGCACCCGGCCGCCGAAACGTCAAACGGCGAGTGGGTGACAGTTCCGCATATAACATAGGAAATTTCGCTAAATTCGGAGCCCCCCGAAGGCCAAAAAAGGTAAATTTGAAGTCTCTAGATACGTTCTGTTATGCGAGCGCTTTGTTTTGAGTTCATTTTTGCATTGAACTTTGCATAAATACGAATGAATACGTGGTATAAATGAGCTAGACAATATGGCGGACCTCAATTATTTTAAGTCGCTTCGCGTATATACAGTGCGACTCAAAAAAGCTCGACGTGTAAAATAAAGAACCATTCTGTAGATCCACAAAATTTATGGAATTTATTTTTTATGAAACTTTTCACGATTGTAAAAACTTATACTAATGGAAAAATACAGGGTGCTTAACGAAACCACACCATTCTCTAAGAATCCTCACAATAATTCATTGAATGTTTTTTTATGAAACTTTTCACAATTGTCTGTAAGAAAACCATACTAATTAAAAAACTACTGGGTGTTTAAGAAAACTGAACCAATATTGAAACTCCCAAAATTCATGGAAAAACAATATTTTATTTATTAAACTTCCATCAAGGATTTATTATGACACTCACTAACGAAGCACATACAGAGTGTTTAATAATAACGAACCATTCTCTAAAAATCTTCAAGATTCATGGAATTAAAAAATTCTTTTTGATGAAACTTTATACAATAGTTTGTAAAAATCTATACTAATGAAAAAATACAGGAGGTTTAAAAACCGAACCATTCTCTAAAAATCAACAAAATTCATAGAATTAAAAATTCTTTTTAATGAAACTTTGTACAATGTTCTGTAGGAATAATATACTAATGAAAAAATACTGGGTGTTTAAATAAACCGAACCATTCTTTAAAATTCCTCAACATTCGTGCATTTACAATTTTTTTCTGAAACTCTTCGTAACAGTCTGCAGAAAAACTTCGCATATATATAGTACGACTCAAAAAAGCTCGATGTACGGGGTGTTTCGATAAAAATTGACGAGAAAAAAAAATAAAAATTACAGATTCGAGGAAATTTTCACTTTTTTCGCTTCGGAGGGGTTGTCTGACGTGCGAAAGACCGTTTTATATACAGAGTGTTGGAAAAATGTCGAACGTTAAAAAAATGTCAAAATTAAGGGAACTGAAATTTTTTTGGTACGAAACTTCCGTCGGGGGTCTCTTACCGCACTAATTATCGAAAAAAATACGGGGTGTTTAAAAAAACCGAACCGTTCCCTAAAAATCCTGAACATTCGTGGATTTAAATTTTTTTTTTGCTTTCTGATGAAACTTTTTACAATAGTTTGTAAAAAAACTATAAAAATATATACTTTGGTATTATTATGTATATAAATACATACGTATGAAAAAATACAGGGTGTAAAATAAAGAACCATTCTCTAGATCCGCAAAGTTTATGGAATTTTTTTTTTTATGAAACTTTTTACAATGCTCTGTAAGAAAACTATACTAATTAAAAAACTGCACCCAGTAGAAAACTGAACCAATATTGAAACTCCCAAAATTCATGGAAAAACAATGTTTTATTTATTAAACTTCCATCAAGGATTTATTATGACATTCACTAACGAAGCAAATACAGATGTTTAATAATAACGAACCATTCTCTAAAAATCCTCAAAATTCATGGAATTAAAAAATTCCTTTTGATGAAACTTTATAAAATGTTCTGTAGGAAAAATAGACTAATGAAGAAATACAGAGTGTTTAAAAATAACGAAACATTCTCTAAAAATCCTCAAAATTCATGGAATTAAAAAATTCTTTTTAATGAAACGTTTCACAATAGTTTGTAAAAAACTATACTAATGAAAAAATACAGGAGGTTTAAAAAAACCGAACCATTCTCTAAAAATCAATCAACAAAATTCATGGAATTAAAATATTCTTTTTGATGAAACTTTTTACAATGTTCTGTAGGAAAAATATACTAATGAAAAAATACGGGGTGTTTAAAAAACCGAAACGTTCCCTAAAAATCCTGAAAATTCGTGGATTTAAATTTTTTTTTTTTTTTTGCTTTCTGATGAAACTTTTTACAGTAGTTTGTAAAAACTATAAAAATATATACTTTGGTATTATTATGTATATAAATACATACGTATGAAAAAATACAGGGTGTAAAATAAAGAACCATTCTCTAGATCCACAAAATTTATGGAATTTATTTTTTTTATGAAACTTTTCACGATTGTAAAAAAATATATACTAATGAGAAAATACAGGGTGCTTAACGAAACCAAACCATTCTCTAAGAATCCTCACAAATCATGGAATATTTTCTAATGAAACTTTTCACAACGGTCTGTAAGAAAACTATACTAATTAAAAAACTACTGGGTGTTTAAAGAAACTGAACCATTCTCTAGAAACATTCATGGAAGTATAATATTCTTTTGATGAAACTTTTAACAATGGTCTATATGGAAACTATTTTAATGGGAACAATACAGGGTGTTTAAGAGAATCGAATCATTCTAAAAATCCTAAAAACTTGGAATTAAAAACTCTTTTGGTTTTGGTGAAACTTTTAAGATAGTTTGTAAAAAAACTATAAACAATACATACTTAGGTAGGTATTATTATGTAGCTATATAAATACATACTTATGAAAAAATACAGGATGTAAAATAACGACCAATTCTCTAGATCCACAAAATTTATGGAATTTATTTTTTTTATGAAACTTTTCACGATTGTAAAAATTATACTGATGAAAAATACGGGTGTTTAATAAAAACCAAACGATTCTCTAAGAATCCTCACAATTCATGGAATATTTTCTAATCAAACTTTTCACAATGGTCTGTAAGAAAACTATACTAATTAAAAGCTACTGGGTGTTTAAAAACCGACCCTTCTCTAGAAACCTTCATGGAAGTATAATATTCCTTTGATGAAACTTTTAACAATGGTCTATATGGAAACTATTTTAATGAGAACAATACAGGGTGTTTCAAGAAAACTGAACCAATATTGAAACTCCCAAAATTCATGGCATAAAAATTTTTTTCGCTTCGCATGGGTTGTCGGAAGTACGAAAGACCGTTTTATATACAAAGTGTTGGAAAAATGTTGAACGTTAAAAAAATCTCAAAATTAAGAGAACTGACAATTTTTTTTACTCAACTTCCATCGGTGATCTCCTAACACACTAATTATCGAAAAATACATGGTGTTTAAAAACTAACCCTACTCAAGAAAGGTCAAGTCGGCGATAGCCGACTTGCCACCTTTCTAATTACTAATGTTAAAAGTTGAAAGTAGACTTCATTACAAATTCGTCAGCAGTTCAAAAGAAAACGCAAATTGATTTTAAAGAGTGTCATTGCAAACGATTGTACAGTACCTTCATAAATGATTACAAGCCACGTGATCAGGGTCGAGATTCTCAAATTATTCGCAGAGGCATTCATATGCGAATATCCTTTTCCTCACTACGGCAATTGAGATAGTTCTGGTCACGGGGCTTGTAATCATTTATGACGGCACTGTACATTATCATTCACAATTTTTCCCCCATATGGAAAGGTAGTCTGGCGTATAAAATAAGAATCATTTGGATTTAGATGGCTAGAGCATCCAGAGAAAACAGATGGAAGGAACAACGAAGCAACTGCGGACAACGTTGTTTCTGGGTGTTTGCCCTTCATCAGCGCAGTGTAGCTTAACAACAAGAAGGGAGGGCAAAAGACACGAACACAAGAGGATGACAAGTAGGAAGCCTATCTCTATTTGCGGCTTCGTGTCACTCAGCCCCTGTTTAGAGACAAAGAGCAACAGTGGCCGCGGAAGAGAGTCCAGTAACCACTGTCAGGGTCTCAGGCAGGACAAAGATAAAAAAGAAAGGAGCTTAATGGGTCACAAGAAACAGGTGAATTATGATGGCTAGAGCATTCAGAGAAAACAGATGGAAGGAACAACGAAGCAACTGCGGACAACGTTGTTTCTGGGTGTTTGCCCTTCATCAGCGCAGTGTAGCTTAACAACAAGATAGAACAAGAAGGAAGGGCAAAAGACACGAACACAAAAGGATGACCAGTAGGAAGCCTATCTCTATTTCCGGCTTCGTGTCACTCAGCTGCTGTTTAGAGACAAAGAGCAACAGTGGCCGCGGAAGAGAGTCCAGTAATCACTGTCAGGGTCTCAGCCAGGACAAAAATAAAAAAGAAAGGAGTTTAATGGGTCACATCTTACAAGAAACAGGTGGATTTAGATGGCTAGAGCATCCAGAGAAAATAGATGGAAGGAACAACGAAGCAACTGCGGACAACGTTGTTTCTGGGTGTTTGCCCTTCATCAGCGCAGTGCTGCTTAACAACAAGATGGAATAAGAAGGGAGGGCAAAAGACACGAACACAAGAGGATGACAAGTAGGAAGCCTATCTCTATTTCCGGCTGCAAATATGCAGTATGTTGTAAAGAGAATTGTAAGAGCTTTCAAAATAAATATTACTCAACCCCCAACGCCATATACATATTTTGGGGTGATGCTTATCATCTGATCATATATCTACTGCTGCAAACAAGAATTAACACGTCAACTGCCAAATGGACGGATATTGACTAAATAGAAGGAAATATAAAAAAATAAACCCTAAAATAACATAAAAACTACATTAATTTACGTACCAATCGAATCAGACTCCTACACCTCGTAGAAGGCTTCTTCTGTTTTCTAAAATTAGTCTAAGGCGTGGTTCTTAGTTCAAGCCAAGCCATTTTTAATCCGTTTTACGAAGCTGCAGGAATTTACTTAAGGACACCAATATTCCTAACAAATTTTTAGGACAATATTCCCAAACATACAATACATACAAACTAATCTACAAAAATAAATTTCAAGATATATACGAGGAATATAAATATCAATTAAAGCGTTATTTTTCTTAACTAAATTCATCCCGTACCAATATGCCAAACAAAATAGTCTTTATCATTTATTACCTAGATTGTAAATATCATGATATAGATATCTTTGTTAATAAGTTATTAGTTAGCAACATTAACAATCACAATACCCTTAGATGTAACCAGAAATACGCACGCCGTCCACAGACATGTAAAATTTCGTCCTCAAATCACCGATAACAATAACCGTGGGGGAAGCAAACATAAATCCCACCTTCTTATCAGCAGGCGAATACAGTATGACCGGGCCACCTGAATACACATAATTAACTTAATATAGGGTTTGTTAATGTGCAGGATGTGTTAATGGGGTTGTAGGTTTGTCCACGACACTGTTTATGTGTGTTTGTGCGTCTCCTGGGACACCGTCAATCCTCTCTCTATCTCGTGGAGGCTGCTGGAAGCGGCGGCTTGGCCGGTTGTAAACTATTACTTCTCGATTCTGTTATTAATTTGAAACTAACTGTCTTCACCGGTTAGTTTACATTTCCATACATGCTTCATGAATTATTCACTTCTTTATTTGTAACGAAAATGCCAAAAGTGAAGTTAGATATTTATAGAGTGTTTGCATTAAAGCAGGTTAGTAAATTTAGATAGATTAATTTCGTTAGATAATTATTGAAATATGTTTTGCAAAACCTTTGAAAACTTTGTTAAAACATTTTTAGTGTGTCATTGCTTTTTCTGTTTAAACGGTTTTATATCTTCTTATGTATGTACGTAATTTTATTTTAATATTTTTTATTATGACTGAAAATGTACTTGTGTATGTGAATGGTCAATAAACATATATTCTATTCGATTCTATTCTATGAATTTTTTTCAGAGATGGTAAAACACATTCCAAAGCATGCGCCTGCAGTGCACACGCCAATAATGGTCGGCTTATCTATACAATCACGTGCTTTATAGATATCGTAGTAGAGTGGAAATTAAAGTAGTAAAGACAAGGCAAGAACAAATGCCCTGGCACGTCGATTTTGTTTTTAAAAAAGGCTCTTTTTGACATACGACCCATATTTGTGACGTCATCGTTGTCTGCTGAGATTCATGTGCCTCGTTTTGTCTGCTCCTAGGTTTGGTACCTTTATTTGGCTGCGCAATGGACTAAACGCATTGCATATCGTACATTTCAGTGTACTAGACCAGTTAATTTAGAAGATTTAAAAGCAAGAATTTGTCACGAAATACATCGTATACCTCCTGAAGTTATTGATAATGTCATCATTATCATTTCTAGTATCATTATCATTATTTTCTTGAAATTTTTGTTATGTAACACC
>CM046722.1:64982253-65402253 GCA_025584915.1 Monochamus saltuarius | reverse complement strand
CGTGCCGAAAACTTGCTGGGCATCCTCAAAATGACTTAAATGTAATAGAAGCTGTTTTAAATTTAGTTGAGGAGGAACCTACAATTTCTACAAGAACGATTTCTAAGCGATTGGAGATATCCCAAAGCAAGGTCTGCAGAATATTACGCGAAACCTGCTGATTTCCCCAGTCGTCTTGAATTTTGCAATTAGTTACAAAATCGAATTGTTGCTGACCCAAATTTTATTAATAAAGTGCTATGGATGGATGAGTGCAGCTTTACTCGAAGTGGAATTTTAAATAGGTTACTACCATATACTACTTAAAAAGCAATACATTTCTAGGATAGATGTATGTAATTACTAATTACAAACTGAATAATTATATTATACTTACGACTAATGCTACAAATTCATATTCAATTGTAAAACGTAGTGAAAACGTAATATCAAAATTATTAAAAATTAATAACCTAACATTCGAAAACATTTATTTATTATCTACATTTGTCTTTATTAAAAAATAAATCAATATTTAAGGAAAATTCATTCATGTATCTAGATAAAAAAAGTTAATTTTACTCCTTGTCGTTAAATAACAGTACAAAAACTAGGTAACTAGGTTATTGACCTACTCTTGGACAGTGTTTTGTCTACAACACAAGATTTTTTTTACACGTTTTAAACGTTTTTTATGTAATGTACATACCTAAATGGTTTATTACTCAGTTTATTATTAGATACGTTGGAGTTTTGTAATTTCAATATTAAATACTTTTTAAACAAACCAAGCTAATTTCTTTGCAGTCATAACAGTCACATTTGGTCGGACGAAAATCCACACGCTACTCGTCGGTTTAGCTTTCAGAGGCGATTTGTTCTCAACGTATGAGCAGGAGTTTACGGGAATCATTTGATTGGGCCGTATTTTCTACCGGAGAACCTGAATGGACCGCGTTACTTGCAATGTTTAATAGAATTGATTGGAAAGCGTTCATTGAACATTAACATTTTAAAATTATTTTTGGCTGAACTGAGCAAGAAATAATATGAGATTCTAAAATAGTCAGTACAATCGTTTATTTATGATGTCTAATGCCTAGGTAGGTAGGTACTAGAAAAATATTTCAACTTGGCAACATTGCATCAGGTCGACATCGAGTTGAACTGTCAGCTGTAACCGACCAAGGCTGTGAACGGTCAGTGACAGTCTGAAAAGGGGGTTTAAATAATGATTTGAAAATATTTTTTTTCGGCGTAAATATGCATTTAGATTTTTTTTAAATCGCGTATTTGCATTATACTCATTATTCCCTATCTCCTCTTAAAATTAATGACATTATGACTGACTCACCCTGTATTTAGTTAAATTGCAATATTTTGTGACCCGCTTGTTCTGTATTTAGGTCTCTGTTCTTATGCGGAACACCTTGTATTTCCACATTAAATGTCTTAGTAGCAAAGAAAATATTACAATAGAAAGAGAATTGTGGATCATCCTCTACACAGTTCGTAAAGTTTTATTGTCAGTAGTAAAAGAAGATATTTATTTCTTACAAAAAAATAAGAAAGGATGGTTTCATCTATTGCCTTACGCACCACCTGTGGCAAGACGTGGTTAATTATCCTTCGAGGAACAGTAAAACGGATCTAATATATTACGAACAACACAGAAAAGTACTTTGCCCAAGTGTACATCGTTAGGGGATAATTAAATTTTAGTCGATCTGTGGGTTGTATTTAATTACCTGTTTTATTGTTTTAAATTACCTCTTCCTGCCATACAACAGTCTGGTGACTTTGAAACTTGACTTGCATTGTTATCATGTTAATGGTAAGTTACCTACTAAATTTATGGTTTTCAATTCTTGATTGTCTGCAAATTTAACACAAATTGGCAGTTTTTGAAAAAATCGCGCAGATAGGTGTTTTTTGGGGTTAATTTTAATCACTTGAATCTTTAAAGAACAGTTAGGTATGTTTTGTTTAATTGTTCAACCAGTATAAAAAAATAATTTACGTTCAATGTAACTTGTTATTTTAATAGTTCCGTCGCAGCAAAGTTTTATTGATCTCTTCCATTAAAGTCGCCGTATTTCTCGCCGTAAAATGATCAAATTTGTCGTGTTTTTTAGGTACTGAAATCTCGAAAAGTGAAACACGTAGAGCAAAAGTAATATCAAAAATAAAATTACTAATGTTTTATTTAATCACTTTTACTATTTAAACTCTCCTCAAATAATATAACAACTTTTAAAATGCATTTGTATGACACACATTATTTCGCTATTCTAACCCCACATTTTAACAATTATTTTCACATACTTATAAACAAAAGTGAACAATCTTATATGCATAACTATGTAAGTATATGTTGTAACAATGTTTACATCTATAGTTGAATTTTAAAAAATACATATTTTGAAAGATTTCTATTTATTAATAACTTTCATAATTCCTCTTTTTAAGGAAAGTTTAATAGCTACTTGTGGTACTGCACCACATCTGTGAGTACTTTATTGTACCCTTTTTCTTCTCGAAGGACCAGGAACCGTACCATCTGTTCCAATAAAACACTGTATTTTGTATAACGAAGTATATAATACAAAAAAAATATATATATATATACACAGAAATATAGCGTGTGTACACCCTTGGTTATTGCGAAGGAACTCTTGTTACTCGACTGAGCAATTTCTTATATAGGGTTACAATATACCTCTTACTTAATTCTTACCCTAATTTTATTTACAACTTCACTTAAGATTAAATAGTTACAACCGTAAACAAAATAAGAAGCTTAATATTAAATTATAACTTAGTATTAAATTATAAACAAGATAATAAATTTAAACTAGAAGATACTTAGGCAGGGTAAACTACGCGAAAATCCCAACTACTCAATGTCCAAGTAAATTCGAACAATTTCACTACTTAAAAATTTGCTGGATAGATCGCTATTTGACATTATTTATTGATTTTACTTCGTTACCTTGAATATTCGCAGATGGCATGAGATAACATTCTTGTTATTGCTAAACTCTATATTAGTTCAGTTCTTAAATGTGTAAAATTACTTGTATTTGTAGAAAACATTATTTCAAGAATACGGCGCTCTTAAGCGAAATATTTAGCTAAGTACTTAAGGTTTAATTGTTCTTTGAGACTAAATATTGATTTACGCAATGTGAGTGCATTTATTAAATATAGAAGTGATCGAATAGTATGTGTTCTCTCACGTTTGGCAAGTTAAACATTGGCTTATATTAACGGGGTTTGTTTGTAGTACGTTCTGCGTACAATTTGGTAATATAATTCTGAGCGAAAAGCTAACACAATATAAGATTTAATAAAAAATTGTTTACATTTTCAAAATACATCTAGTTTGTTGTTTGAATATATATTGAGACAATATGAAATATCAGCGTCAATACTTGTGAGGATTTACATGTTTATTTTAAAAAACCATAAAATAGAATAGAAATAAGTAAAATTGTAATAACATAAAAAAATTTGTCATAGTTGTAAGTAGTGTAGTGAAAACATAAAAAACAGTGCATCGAAAAACTAAATAAGATCATATGTATGAACCATAAGATGTGTGCAAATTTTACAACAAGGAATCAAGATATCAACTTGGTAGAAAAATAGTGGAAAAACAAAAATTTGTTGATTGGAGACGAAAGAATGTAAGAACGGGCAGCGTCGGTTTTTGAACAGAGGTTCCAGAAAATTTAGAAATTAGCAAGAAAAAGTCCAAATAATAGTTAAAAGTAATACTCACGTTAAAAGAAAAGTGTCGAACAACAATATCAACAGAGATCCAGGTCCAAGCTAGGAATTTTGCAGTACCAGATAGTGGGAAAACCGGACATCAATAGCAGCAGCCCAAAGCACAAGTTAAGAGGGATTTCCAAAGGATTTCCAGTCAAAGTCTTATAAAAAGAAAATCAACATCAGAAAGGTATTTTATGTGCACATAAATTCACAGAAATTTACGTAAATTTAATCAGAGAAAATAAACGCTAGCTAGCTATAAAATTCACAAAATAGACAGTCACAGACTCTAAGACTTAGTAAAATAATAAGTTACTTACCTTAGTATAATTAATAATCTTTACTTTTCTATTTAATATATTAAAACTCGTTATTTAGTGGACCATCTGTCAAATAAAGTGTGATTTGCAAATATAATACATCACCAGCAATGAACAGCCACTAGCAGAATACCACTGAATCACGGATTTTAAGAATATCGTATACTATTAAGTTAAAAATTGAAAATTTCAAAGATAGGCAACTTTTAATACACAACTGCCTTTAAAAATAAAATTTATATGTTACCTATTAATTAAATGTTCATAAAACGTTAAATATTCTTGAATAAGTAGTAAACAAATCTCTTATGAAATAAAACTTGTCCATTTTAAATTGATATTTATTTGAAAGTAAAGTACAGTGTGTTAAAAAAGATTTGACTTGACGAGCGAACCGACTACCAGAGTCTATGTTCTACAAGCAGCCAGGGTAATTGAATAAGCATAAAAAATAAGATACAGGTTTGTAGTCCAATAAATACAATTTTCTTTTATACACAAAATACACAAACACAAATCATTACAGAAACACAAATACAATTTCAACACAAATATTAATTGGCGCCCAACAAAAATTTCATAACACTACAATACATACAATTATCTTTATTATTGATGTGAAATACTATATTGCAACCTCTACGTTAACTTAGCTTTGAAATGCGTCACGTAGAATACCACTTTTTGTCGCTGCTTGATTACACAACAAATATTCTTCAAACAAATTCCATAACTGTAAACTCTACTTTGACGTTTGTCACTCGCTTCTGTACTTAAAACTGACATAAAATGAACTGTGGCGGCGAAACTGATCTGCTTATATAGGCTTTTAAGGAAGTTTACTAGGTCTCGAGAACGTGTCGGAAATAAATTCGAATATGACCTGGAGTATATTAGAAAACGTCAAAATAAAGATATTACAAAATTATAAATTCTAACGCAAACAGGAACATAATTATCAAACTAAATAGGTTCGAATGCTTCGAATTTTAGATGTTCCATAATACCTTTCCGGAAAATATTGGAAGCTTAATCTTTGCAGATGAAATGAAACTGCTATTAGCCTTAATCTCCTTCGTGCAACATTCTGACTGCAAATTTGCAACCTTATGTTCTAACTTCGTTAGGCTTCCTTCTATGACTTGGACTTTAACAACTCCATTCTGTAACTTAGTCAGACTGTCCTTCACAACTTGTACTTTGTCTTCCAGCTCACTACAGTTTTCTCAAATTTATTAAATTTAACTGCCTCTTCTAACTTCTTATTGTGTTCTTATAATCTAGTTTCCATGTCATTTCTTAACTCTTCCTGATTATTTTTCATTTCATCTAAACTATAATTCACTTCCTGTTGACTGTTCTTCATTTCCTCTTGACTGTTATTCATTTCCTTTTCAAATTGTCCATCATCTTGTGGCTATTCTTCATTTCTTTCTTTAAGTCCTTCTTCATATCTTTCATCATCTCCATTAACTGTTTGGATGTTTCCTCGATCTGTAGACTTTGATCTTGTAACTGGCTTTCACTTTTCACTCAAAAGTCTTTTTGTGGAATGTTGTACTTCTGACATCAGTGTAACCTCTACGTTAACTTGACCCTGAATTCCGTTACGTAGAGAAACAAACTTTATTGTTGCTACTTGATTACAGAACAGCTATACTTCAAGCAGATTTCACAAGGGTCAACTCTTTACTTTGACGTTTGTCACTTGCGTTCGGTTTATTAACTTAAAACTGACATAAACTGAACTCTGGCGGCGAAACCGATCCGCTTATACAGGGTGTTTTTAAATGAAGTATCAAAAATAAGACCATAGATTCCCTAGGTGAAAATAAATCGATTTAACCTAACATACATAATAATATATCCCAAGTTGCGTAATAAAAGATACAAGATGTCAAAGTTAGAATTTTATTTTCGATATTTGTAAATGACTTCTTAAGAAATCGGGGTTTTGAGGGCGAGAAATTCAAATTCGCCACTAGTAGAGGGCGCCACTTGTGGCACACTATGTTTCTTTTCAATGGCAGACAATTTTTGCAGCTTAATGTATCCATCTGACCATCGAAACAATCGATTCTCCTACCTGTTTTTTTAAAAGGTGCGCCCTGTACTAGCGACGTCAAAATTAGAAACAAATTTCAATTTCTCGCACGCAAAAAGACCTGATTTACAAATTTTATGTAAATATTTGGATTTTTAAGAAGTTATCTAAAATGTCGAAAATAAAATTTTAACTTTGACACCCTGTATGATGTCGATTTAATGTTAATTATTTTTAAAAATCACTACTCTATTCAAAAGAAAGTTAAAATTATTAATCAACTAATACAAGAATTGTACAGATTTGAATTATTACGAATTTCGACAATAATCTTTTACTATTAGCCATTTATTGAAACAAAACTGTTCACGTTGGCACTGTGTACCTTTTACTGTTATATTTGAGGATAAATTATGCAGGTCTACTGTAGGGAAATTCTCTTTCAACAAAAAAGGTTTTTCTCTGCGGACGTAGGCTGTTAAGATTCTTGCCAATGCTGGTTATCGAGACATTTCATCGTCATCCATTATTTCGTATCTTCAGAATAACATCGTTACTTTCAATTTATGTTTAGTTTACTCTTTCAGAATCGTATAAATACAAGGGAAATTGCTTTTTAAAATTTTAGTAGTGCGGTTAGTTGCAACAGTTTTTTAACGTAAAGTTGGATCTTCTGTATGGCGATTTAAAATCAGCGTAGGGACATTAAACAGGGTGTTTGTAAATACGTGCGAAATATTTTAGGGTTGGTTGCCTAAGTTTATTTTGCGAAAAAAAGTTCATGTAAACGTAGGCCGAAATATGCTTCGTTTCCGAGATACAGTGTTTAAATTTTTTATTTATTTTTATTAATTATTTCAACGAGTTTTAAAGATATTGACTCGAAATTTGAAACATGCTTTGGAAGGATAAATGTGCATTTTTTGAGGTGATCCGAATATTTCTACTTACACCAGGGACGAATACCATACCTAACCTTTTTTAATAAAAAATGGTACGCCGCTGACTTTTTTCCGTTTTGATATTTTTTTAGAAATCCACCATCAATTCTGAATGAAATTGGTCTCTTAATTTTTTTCGTAGGATGAACCGTTTTTGAGGAAAAAAATAAAATATATTTTTTTTGTAGATTTTATTAATCTTTTATTTAAAGGTCTCTTTTACTAAGTGTTATTATTATCAAAGTAAAAATGCAATTAAACATTGAAAATAAAAGTTGATATAAATGTGGGTAAAAAATTCCTCGATTTTGAGATACAGGGTGTTCAAATTTTATTCTTTTAATTTTTTTCTTTTGAATATTTAAAATTTTTTTATTATCTAATACACAAACATTAAACCAAAACAATAACACAAAAGAACAGTAACAAAAATATTTTTTAATAGTCGCAACCCTATAACAGATGTTGAATTTTCAACATCTCCCTCACAAATGATACAACAGTCAACTCTTTGCCTCATTGGCTGTAGTATTCTCTGAAATAGTCCTACTTTATTTCTTATTGTCTCACAGCTGGCTGTAATTTGATTATTCAGGTCTTCAACATTTTCGACAGAATTGTAAACTAATGACTTGAGAAAACCCCAAATGTAAAAATTTAATGGATTTAAATCCAGATAGCAAGTTGGTCATTGGTCGTATCTCCCCTACCTATCCAACGATTTGGATATACTGTATCTAAGTGACGACGTACATCAATGCTAAAATGGGCTGGGGCAGCATCGTGCATGAACCATAAATTTTATCTGAGCAGAAGAGGAATTTATGCAAGAAGAGAAAGTAACTCTTCCTGTAGGAAGTGATGATAAGATTCGCCATTTAATCGTAATTGGAGGAACTATGGACCAATTAATTAATCATTAAATACTTCAAGGCATACGTTTACCGAACATTGATGTTGAAAATGATGCAAAAATCTATGTAGATTTTCATCAACCCATAAGTGATTGTTATGAAAGCTTCGTATAGAATCTCCTGGAAAGCATGCCTCGTCAGTAAACAAAACGCCATTTAGAAAATTCGGATTTTGAGCGGTTGCATGAAGAATCCATTAGCAAAAAACTGGACGCGATAAAATGTCTCGAGGTACGGATACAATGCTGCTCTTTTAGAATTTTAAATACAGTGAAGTTGCTTACATTCAATATGTTAGCAATTTTTCGAGTGCTAGTTTCAGGTGACACCGAAACTATATCGAGAACTGCTTCTTCTACTTGCACAGTTCGTACTTCTCGAGGGCGCTCACAGTCAGCAGTTCGTTTAATAAATGTACCATTTTCGCGCAAACGTTGATGAAGGCGAGAAAATATTGTGTGATGAGGTCTTGAACTCAGCATACGGTCGTCGAACTTGCAGAGCATTTACATTACTTTGACCATAGACAAAATGCATATCTGCATTTCCCCATTTGTAAAATTTTCTATTTTTTTTTTTTAAGATACAAACATTATTCACTTTTGTAGCAAACAAATAATGAAAAAATGCTATTTTCAAATTTTGACGAGATGGTTGTACCTATTTTATTTAGAAATATTGACGGAAACCTGCTAGTTAATGTATTACGTAATAGAAATTAAAAATACATAACTTTCAATAAAATACGTTTTATTTTTTTCCTCAAAAACAGTGCACCCTACGGACAAATTTGAAGAGACCAATTTCATTCAGAATTGATGGTGGATTTCTAAAAATTATATCAAAACGGGAAAAAGTCAGTAGCGTATCATTTTTTTTTATTAAAAAAGGTTGTGGCTTTTTCGCTCGAACGTCACTGGTGCAAGTAGAAATATTCGGATCACCCCAAAAAATGCACATTTATCCCTTAAAAGCGTGTTTCAAATTTCGAGTCAATATCTGAAATAATTAATAAAAATAAATAAAAACTTAAACACTCTGTATCTTCGAAACGAATCATATTTCGACCTACGTTTATATAAACTTTTTCCTACAAAATAACTTCCGCAACCACCCCCTAAAATATTTCGCACTTATTTACAAACACCCTGTATAAATTCGTGTTATACAAAAAAATGCCACATGAATATTTTAGTAACAATATACACAGTAAATAGATACAATAATTAAATTTAAGGGTTGATTCTATCTTACAGATTTCTTTCAACTTTTTCTAAAATTTAATATAACAAAGTTATCTCAGTTTTTCTGTAATTCATATTTTATCATATTTTTTTTCATCATATACCTTTTGTTGTTTTGTTAAAAATTAGAGTTATTTGAGCTTATATAAATTAAATAATAAATTATGAAAACATATAATATATTTTACAATTTCTACGTTGCTTGCGTTGTTGTCGGTTTGGGTTATTCAAAGTTTCAAGAGACATATATTGCTACCTTGTCCTTGATTTTTGCTTATAAATTGTTTTCAGATTGTCCTCCACTCGGTTGAAATTATTTTGATTTTTCTTCTCTGCTTACCTCTGTTTCTTTCTTATCTTATCTCTCTTTCCTTTCTCCCCCTCTTTATTCTGTTTATCCCCTTCCTTTCCTCTCTACATCTTCTGTTTCTCCTTCCTCTCTTCTTTTTCCCTCGTTTTTCACATCTCCCTCTCTCTATCTCTATCCCTTACCACCTTCACCCAATTTGCAATTTCGTTAGATACGTACTAGTCTTATAATGTGCATTTTAGACTCAACGGTCAACTTAACTTGAAAATATTTTACAATATTTTTAAATTGATTTTTAGAGAAAAGAAAAAATCTGCGCATAATGAAGCATGTTAATCAATTTTGGCGTTGGCAGTTGTCGACGAATGCAGTGTTATCATTTAGACATCCCCTGGACTGGAAGTATTCTTTATAGATACAACAATTTTATTTTTCTACGTTCATGCAAAAAACAAAACTTTATTGACCTATATTTAGTGGAAAAAGTGATTCTGTATTGCACTAGTGCAATACAATGTTTATTGCATTCATCTGTCATTCTACTACAGCGTTTTGTCATCATGACAAACATAAACGTTCAAATCGACGTCACATTTTCCTAGACTTAGTGTTATCTAGATATCATTTTTTGGTTTTTGCATGAACGTAGAAAAAATAGTGTATGCAACTCGTACAAAAAGTGCTTATTGCACCGACGTGTTGTCCTACTCGGTCTGACGGCCTAGTTGGACAATTTCACGTCGCGTGCAATAAACACTTACTTTTTGTACTTGTTGCATAAATAACTATAAATGTGTCAAAGCAGAAAGAAATAAATGTGATATTTTGTTGCAGGCGAAGGCTGTCGTCTGCATCCAATTTCCTGGAACAAGCTCCTGCGAAAGGAGCAGGCCGGAAACAAAAAATTGTCAAAGATATTGGGCTGCCCTTCCTGGAAGGCCCTTCCAAAGGCCCAACGAAAACCGAGCCGAAGCAGGAGAAAGTGATAAAGAAAGAAACGGTGAAGAAGGAGGAACCGGCTTCTACATGTAAGTAGTAATTTGTTTATGATATACAATACAGGTATACTCTTGGATACCACCTTTGAGTTTAAAATAAGATGGGTTACATTTGTTTATTTAGATAAAATATCCACTGGGTATACCCAATTAAAGGACAAGTTTAATAGTATCTAAACAAATCAATACTAACGAACAGAAATCATTTCATGCATAGCCCCTGTATGCTGGACCATTAATAATGGGCCATAGAGAAGGACGACATGTTTGGAACAAAAAAACTTGAGGATATAGCTAAATATGTCTTAGTAAAATGTCGATGTGGAAAAAGATGTAGGGTGTCAAAGTTGAAATTATTTATTCGAAAGAAATCAATTTATTATTAAGTTAAATTAGATTCAACCATAGAAGGCGCCGCATTAGCAATGCCTAATGATGAATTTCTTTCTAATATTTTGTTCACGAAACGTTCTGATTCGGTTGACTACAACATCTTATCCGGCCGTCATATGTAGATACTATTTTGGAGTGAATCAGTGAAATGAAATTTAAACACTACCTACAAAATAGATAACTATTATTCACAACCACCTTATAATCAGATTTTTATCCATACACATGAACTGTCTAAAACGGTACTTTATCCACCTGGAAAAAAGTGGAACAAAGTAACTTTATTTCACCAATAGTATAATAAAATATAAAAAAGTAATAAACCTATAATACATCAAATAGGCATTTCGTTTTTCTGTTTTATCACATTTAACTTTCTTTCCGTTAATAGCAACACTTGTAGCATTGCTGCCATCATTTTCGGATTGCATAACATCTGCCGAAGTTAGTGAAGAATTTGCACAAATTACGGATGTATCTTCTTGTAAGGAACAGCTATATTTTCTTTGAGTTTTCCGTGCAATAACAAGTTTGATAAATATGAACTCCTCAACATAACTTTCTGCTACAGAGGAGCTCTTCTATCCACCATGCCATTTAGTGGTTGTAAGATCAGTAGGATTATTCAGGTCTTCAACATTTTCGACAGAATTATAAGCTAATGACTTGAGAAAACCCCAAATGTAAAAATTTAAGCTGGTCATTGGTCGTATCTCCCTTACCTATCCAACGATTTGGATATACTGTATTCAAGTGATGACGTGCATCAATGCTAAAATGGGCTGAAAGGAGCTCTTTCATCCACCATGCCATTTAGTGGTTGTAAGATCAGCACTTTTATTGATCAATAAAGTCGTTGAAGTGCACCTCATACAATGGCCAATATATGTTTCTGGATTTGCGATATTCAGGAATCAAGAAGCTATTGAGGGTACCTTCGCCAATGTGGTGATTCCAACAGGCTGAGAAATACATTTTTATTGATAAAAGAATATGTCTTGTGTTGAGCGAATTGAGCGCAGAGAAATTTATTTTCTGCATATTTCAACAACATTCACTCAAAATCCTTCTTATATAATTGTAAATTTTGAAATGTCCGTCTTGGTGTCAGGTATTGAAATAAGTAGGTAACAGCCAAAGTCCTGTACGTCAGCAATTTTAAAATTTATCAATTCGCTGCATCAATAGGTACCAGAGACCACCATTATTAGTGCCACGTAAAATAATTCAAACATCACTATACACCTAACATGTAAAAGGTAAAGATATACCTACTTTAATCATTGAATATTATTTATCTTTATTTTTGTGCTTTGTATTCTCTCGATTATTTCTTCAAATAAGCAGCAAACTTGTTTTATTTTCCAATATCTATGTTTTTGTAGACTCTTATAGTAGCTATCAACATCGAATACTTCGACATTGCATATTGCATTATTTTCAATGTAGCACGTTATTAAGAAACAAGTTTCATATTATTTCATTAGTAAATCGAAGAATTATTGCCGAAGAAATATTTCTATTTAAACTTTTTAATGGTCTGATCGATTCTCCAGATTTATTAGGCTTGATCGGCTTACATGTACCTCCACATGATTTTAGAATAAATGCTTTGTTTTATGAGATTTTTTACCGGACTAACTCTGGTCAAAATTCCCCCTTAAATAGAATATGTAAAAATTACAACTTGTACTATAGTCATCTAGATATATTTCATTCTTCGCTCGTCGGTTTTAAAACATCTTTAAGGGAAATTACTATTGTAGGTTAAGATTCTCTATTATAGCAATAATTATCACTGTACTTAATTTAAGTATCTTGTGGACATTGTTTTGGGCTGTAAAGTCTGTGATTGTCCCTGTTTTCTATAAATAAATATGGTTTATTCAAATTTAAAAAATACGATACCATGACTTCTTCATTTACTGTCATTACTCTCCGTTTTTTCCTCCATTAGTTAAATTCTGCGAATACTTTTGCCCTGGATGTTGCTGGAAATAAATGGAAAATTGCTTATTGAGCTTCTTCGAAAACAGCCACAGGAACACAATTACTTTCTTGTCTTTTTACCAAATTCTGAACTACTCCAACTACGTTCTCGCGTTTAAACATTCTTGCGTGGATAAAATGCTACTTAAAACACTTATACAATAAATAACTAATATTTTTTTCGGTGGATTAGACTTTCCTATAACGAAATATGTTACTATTAATATTAATATGAGTTATTTATTTGGAGACGAATACTGATTTTTCGTATTCCTACAATGACATTTTCAAAAAAATGTGCTGAAAACTAGGGTTAACTACCATATTTATCTATTTTATTTCAAATATACTATAATTAGAATTTCTATTCTTTCAGTGTCGGAAGAGGAAATGGATGAGTACTACGAAGAAGAGGAGCAAGCACCGGATGAATCTGCTAATGAAATTGGGGTACTCCAGATGTTACGACAGCACAGGGAGGATGAAGATGGCGAAGGAGAATTCGGGTATGGTTACTTCGAAGAGGAGTACTAGGAAATTTATTCTTATTTATATTCAATTCAAGATTTTTAAATCTTTTATATACATTTATACATTCATTATAAATATGTATTTCTATCTAATTCCACAAAAATTTCTCTGCTAGGAGTGTCATTTTATTTTCTACTTCTAGTTAATTTTATGTACTTGACATATTTATTTATTCATTATTTATCTAAACTTGTATTTTGTTATTTAAACCTTCATTGTTACGGTTGATTATGAAATAAAAGAGTTGTTGGTGCTGTTTGATTTTTAATTTTTACAATTTGACGATTAATCTCTAATGGACGAGGACCAATCAAAGAAGAAAAGACGAATTTTTATAATTTTATTTAAAATTAATAAGAAAAACAAGGTAAGAGGTAAGTATAAGGTAATTTATAAGTTACTAATACATTTTGATGTAGTATTATGCAATTTACAAGTAGAACATTGCATATTAAACTATAAATGCCATTCACTGGCTAATGCGTCGGCAGGAACGAAATTTTTAGTAGCGTAACAGAATATCTATGCGTAACTGCGCCTCATACTGCGAGTCATACTATACTAGACGGGCGAAGCGTACGATGCGCAACATTTCATAGTCGTACTAAATTTGAGGGTGATCATATATAAAAAATATACAAAAATGACAAAAATAATTGCATTACATAATATCCATTATTTTTAGTAAAAACAGTGATATAATAGTATTTGCCAATTTGGAGGCGTTAGATAATAAAAAAGATAAAAAATCTTTCCAAATTTAAAGTTTATCTTGTATTATCAATTCCCCAAGGTCGAAAATAATAAAGAGTGACTAATTCACAACAGAGATGAGTACGGAAGGCGAGGGTGGCAGGATTACCTAAGCGTGCCACCTGAGGAGAGTTCAAAGCCCACAAAATTATCAAAAACAAGTTAACATCGACTGAACATAGCATATTAATAATTTACTGCCACCTGTGCCATCGTCTCTACAAATTAAAATGCCGTCCATTTGGACAGCGATTGCCCACCACCACCCATTTACACCTACCTGATGCGCACTCTATGGATACCACACTTAAGTCTTGTTCTCATGGACGCCAAATTAACGGATTTTTGCACGAATTTTGTAACTTCTGTTTTAATTATTTATGGCGGGAAAATCTCAACTTTTGACAAATTTTGCGAAACAGTAATACACTACAAATATTACTGCTACTTTCATTATTATGTGGTGTCAATAAATTGGCATGACAGTTTTATGATGAAAATGATAGAAAATGTTATAGTTGGCATAATTTGTTACAAGTAGAGATTTTCCCACCATTATATGTATAAATAGCGCAAATATTTACGAATTCCGCATTGAAAAGGACTGAAGGCCTTAGAATACCTACATACATACTATTTACTATTGGTTACTAGCACTGTCACTACAACGGTCACACATTAACACTTAATTATACCATATCGTACCGGTTTCCGTATAACCTTCATCCATCCATGTTTCGTCAAAATTTAATATATTCTTCGATCCAGGTTCTGATCTTTTAATTTTTATTTTAAATAATTTCTTTGCCATATAATTATTTCGTCTTTTTTCATTAGTATACTCTTTTTGGTTTCATTTTTACGGAAATTCACCTACTATAATTCATGTCACCCATAATTCTAAATCTCATTAAAATTCAAATAAGAGGGTAATAATGTTAACACCAAAGTACTGAAATTACATACAAGGCTTTAGCTTTATTCATAATAGGGGATGAGTTGGAAAAGGTCGTGTAAACCAAAACCTAGACTTAACTAAATCTAATTTAGATTCACGAGAATCTCATAATATTTCAAATCTTGTTTTCTACTTGAGTGACATTTTCTCTACGTGTGATGTGGTGAATTAGCGAAAATAATGGAATAATAAATTTAATTAGAGATATATGAAATTAATTAACAAAATTGATGGCTAATTGAATTATAAATTGAAATCTTTGTCCTTGTATAGATAAACAGATCTGCGTATTTTGCATATACCATGAAGTGTTGACATTTAGAGGAATATTACCCAAACAAATTAAAATTTGGAAACTTGGTCGCATGTATACTTACTTCAGATAATAAGCAAAGATAAATTTGTATTGGTTGGCCACCGTATTTTCTGTAAAGTTCGTATAATTTACCTCGAATGATTTAACCTTAACTCTTGTAAATTACAGCCATCATTATATGCTCGTTGAATAATATACCATTATCTACAACCGTCACATAATGACTATGTTTTGGCACTGTTTACAATGTCATAACTTACATTATATCACGTTCATTTTAAAAACATTTCTTTTATTATATGTATACATTGACAGGAAATTGTTTACAAATGGATAAAGTAGTTTCAAATGCCTAACGATTTGCTTGAATAGATGGAAATAATTTGATGTGAACATAATTTTCAGATGTTGATGAAATAATTTTGGATGTTGAAGGAATATTTTCGGCTTCCATGGGAATATTCGTGCTTTCAACTAGAATTTTGATAAGAGTTCGTTTCTTGTTTTCAGTAGAAGTTCTGATATAGCCTTCAGAGACAGAATTAGACTTTCAGCACCATGTCTCTTTATACTCAAAATATTTGGCCCACAATCGGTTAAAAGAAAAGTTGAAGATCGCTGAAAACAGTGCCTAGTATACGCATTTAGATTAGGCAGTTTAAGAAATCGTGCAGTTTTGGTACATTTACCAGCTTTATATCGAAGAAAGAAGCGAACGAGATCACAGTTTTCATTTGTTAATTTGACGGATTTCAAGCCATCAGTATTTTCATATATTACAAAAAAACTCTTTAGACACTTTTGTTTTGGTATTGGGTATCAAGATTTGGAGGCATAGTCCTTCATATTCCTTCATTACAAGCAGATTCAACATGCACCCGCCAAACCAATAATCAAAATAACATCAAATAAATATTGGTTGGTTATAAAACTTTTTTACTAAAAAACATATTTGTAATATAGCTATCTTCATGAGCAGAAATTCATTATCATCCGCATTCAATACAAATCTGGATATTTCCTTCTTTGTTAATACCTTACATTTTTAGGTATCTTCCGGTGTAGCACTGATTTTCGCGTCAGAGATCAAATTTAAGTATTTTTTGATATCGATATTTTTCTTGACTGAAATTTGTGTTCTTATCATTGATTATCACCAAAGGGATGAAGACTTTGGTGTTTTGTGTTCGTTGAAATATATTAATCCCTAATCCTTTTTCGTTGGTTATATTAAATACCTTTGTTTTTCTCTATACCATTTTTCATAGCGAAAAAGGCTTGTTTGTATCCATGATTTATCTTGCACGAGATTGAAAACAACACTGGAAATTTCATTCTCAATATCTGATGACAAATCATCGCTTGAATCCAAATTTACACTTTTACGATAAACAAGAAATAATTCAGTGACAGCTATGTGTACGCCCGTTGCTACGGCAACTTAATTAACGATTTTTACAATGCGTTGTACTACTAGAATATAAATTATGCATAATAATGCTAATTATTATAAATAACCTTACAGTTGTAGATACAACGTTGTACGCAATACCAGGGATATTACATTATTACCGCACTTATGTGATTATACTAATGTGAAGTTAAAAAAGTAATAATAATGTTTAAACCCCACTTACTGTATAAATAACTATTAGTGATCCCATATATCAAAGATATTTGCACGCCTAATGTCCGTCTCGCACGACATTTTCTTGAGGAAACGTTCCCAATACTCCGGTTGTGTCTGACAGTACTTATTTATACAATACTTCCGGTTGATTGTTTTTTGACCTCTTCCAAGATCTAATTTCGACGGGGTGACCACAAGACTGGCAAAACAGGAAGGAAAAAAATTATAGAAGTCACGAGGTGGAAAGAATAACAAACACTAAAAACAACAAACGGAAGAGGACGTCAGGAATAAGGGTTATTGCACGGTTTTCCTCGTTACAATGTGTTGTTTGTAAGCTGTAGAAGGAAAGTAATAGAAATTGATTTTCCAATAAGGTACAGTGCGTTTCAATAACTTTGATAACATTTTGATCAGCTGTAACTTTTCTGTTTTTAAAGATATCGGAATGAAACAAAAACCATATTACATAGTGGAATAGCAAGTTTTTTCTTAATTGAAAAAAAAACAAAAGACCAATGATTTTGAGAGATCTTAACCTAACTTATATTTTTTAAAATGGAATATTGGATATTTGGATTCTACTCAAAATTCCAAGCATCTTTTATAAAGCATATCCTATACCTATCTTCAACTGTTTCTGAGAAATAGTTTTACAAACATGTCAAATTATCACAAAAATCGCTCTACTTGTCTGCCATTTTCCTCAACAGAACAAAATACTAAGGCTCGATTGTTACCAGCACGGCTCAAGCAATGCCGAACTTCAGCTTTAGCTCAGTGCAAAGTGTGCCATGAACAAGTAGAGCGTGGTTACTACCAGAATGTCCGTGGATTAAAAACTAAAACAACTGATCTTCTTAATACGTCATCCGTTTGTGAACTTGATTTTATTGCTATTACTGAAACGTGGTTGGATGAGACGGTTGCTGATAACGAGTTATTTCAGAATAGTAAATATGTTGCCTTCAGGTCCGATCGTAATATCTCTACATCTCGTAAGAGAGGGGGGGGTGTTCTTCTAGCTGTTAAGTGTAATATGGTCGTGTCAAAGTTAGATTTCACGTTGATTGAAACAGTTCATGTACTAATTGACATTGTGGGAGTGAAAATCAAAATTAATTATATAGATATTTATATTGTCGTTATCTATTTACCTCCAGATTTGGACTATACCTATTATTCTAAATTTTTTGATGCACTACAATCTTTAGAATGTTTGTATAATGGCAATGTTTATTTTCTTGAGATTTCAATATCCCTGAATTTTTCAACCTAATGGTACCAATATTTTCAGCTCAAAACTTTTGTCCTTGGATTGTTTTATGAAATTCTATGAATTAACCCAACATAACACTATTTTGAATAAGAATAACCGCCTTCTCGATCTCATTCTTAGCGACAATAATAATTTAAGTGTTGAAAAATCATTAGATCCACTTATTAACGAAGATGCTCAGCATCATCCAGCCTTGGATATTAAAATAGCAATGTTCAGTGCAATTAATGGCAAAAAGCCGCGCGTATCGAATCAAGCCGTTTACAATTTTCGAAAAGCTGATTTTATTATGCTATATAATGACCTTGCCGCGGTAGACTGGACGTTCCTAAATAATATAGAAGATGTAAATTTAATGTGCCGAGAATTTATCATGTCTTTACCAGATTTTAGACCACAGTGTACCAAAACCTTAATGCGACCAAGGAAATACCCACAATGGTTCACTAATTCCATTATAAAAGACATTAAAAGAAAACATAAGTTATGGCGTAATTATAAGTCATCGTCTAATAATCTGTCGGCCTACATTGATTTTAGCAACTTGAGAACCAAAATTAAGAACGATATCGCTGTTTCTTATAAGAACCACTTGGAACATATTCAGAATAACATAATGTCGAATCCTAATCTATTTTGGAAGCATATTAATTCAATACGTAAATCTTCAGCGATTCCAGGAAACCTCAGTTTTAATAATAAAGAGGTAAGTGATCTTGAGGATGTCGTCAATGCATTTGCAGAGTTTTTTGAAACTACTTTTATACCTTCAACCACGTGCTCTCTCAACGGGGAAGGTTCGCTCAATACTAATACCTTTCATTCAGTGACTCTTACAACGGGAAATATAATTCATGCACTAAATAAATTGAAGCCTAAGTTTACCAAAGGCCCAGATGAGATACCGGCATTTCTTATTAAGGATTGTGCTCGGGTATTAGCGGAACCACTAACGCGAATTTCTAATTTATCCTTGAAGTCTGGTGTGTTTCCGGTACTTTGGAAGACCATTTTCCCCATATTTAAAAAAGGAGATAAAATTGAGAATTATCGTCCCATCACCTTAATATCTAATTTTGCCAAGGTATTTGAAACAGCTGTTTACGAATTAATATGCCCCCACGTACAATGTCAAATTACGCCTTGTCAACATGGATTTGTTCAAGGCCGCTCTACGGTTACGAATCTTTGCTGTATTACTCAGTATATTTCAAACTTTGTGGATGCTAACGTACAGGTCGATGTTGCCTATACAGATTTTTCAAAGGCGTTTGATAGGCTAGATCACGGTATGCTCATTGGTAAGCTAAATCAGTTCGGTATGTCATCAACTTTACTGAAATTTTTCAGCTCTTATTTACATGGAAGAAAACAGTATGTAGAGTTGAGTGGACGGAAATCCGTGGAAATTTCTGCAACTTCTGGGGTTCCTCAATGGTCCCCTCTTATTTATAATATTTATTAAAGATATTATTGCTGACTTGGATGTACACTGTTTGCTGTTTGCAGATGATATGAAACTTTATTGGAAAATAGAATCTACAACTGATTGCTTAATAGTTCAGAGTAGCTTAAATAAAGTCCATAGATGGTGTCTTAACAACAAACTTCCGCTGAATATAGATAAGTGTCATATTGTTTCCTATCATCGAAGAGATCATGCCTTTGAATTCGATTATAAACTGGATGGATCAAGTGTTACTCGTCCTGAATACTTTTATGCGATCTGGGCGTAACTTTTGATCATAAATTAACATTTGTAGAGCATGTCAGAAAAGTGGTATATTCGGCTTCCAAAAATTTAGGTTTTGTCATAAGAAACTCGCGAGGCTTCACCAATCAGCATGTTTTGCTTTCTCTTTTTAACTCTTTTATAAAGTCTAAACTTGAATATGGTAGTTTAGTTTGGTATCCAGGTTATAACATCTACAACCAGTGTATTGAAAATGTACAGAGAAGATTTTTGAAATTTCTATCTTATAAGCTGGATGGCAACTACCCTCCCATAGGTGTATCTCAGAATGATCTTCTCAGAAGATTTTCCCTACCTAGTTTGGTCGATCGTCGTAGGCAGCAATCTGTGTTATTTTTATATAAAATTATTAACAACAAATATGACTGTCCCGAGATTTTGTCACATCTGAACATTCTTGTGCCCAGAATTGAAGCAAGGTCTAACGCAACATTTTACCTTCCCATCCCGCGTACGAATTTATTAAAATTTTCGCCAATTTTTATTATGTGCACCAACTATAATAACCTGCAGAATGGCATTGATATATTTGCTTGTACTGAAAATGATATTAGACGAGTGTTTTCTTAACATTGTATAGATTAACTAACTTTACTGCTTTACCCTATTTTTATTATTTTTGTTTTGTTTGCTTTACTGTATATTGCTATATATGTTGTTATCCATTTCTAACTTAATATAACTTAACTGTTTTGTTTTCTCAACCTGTAATTGGCCTTCGGGCTGTTGGTTGTAGTACCAAATAAATAAATAAATAAATAAATAAATAAATATGGATGCAAAAAATGTTCAATAAAACGTTTTTTCCCTGTATCCCGGGTTCGTTGTGTTAAATAAACAAATTTTCGTACAGAGGGATGAAATTGATAAGCAACAACAGCTGTGCATTTCGTGGAACAGAGCCAACTAATTTTCATTTTACACTAATAACATATCCACAGGTCATTATTGTCAATACACTTCGACTGTTGTTATATAACTGTGTCAGCAAATTACGTGTAGGTAACAAAAAATGATACTACACACTACCTTAAATAATAAAAATACAACGATTTGATTACGTACATGTTACGTTGTTATTTAAAGTTAAGGTTATAAACGAAGCCTGGTATCACCAAAGACTGCGTGCGCAACTGTCGCTTATCAATAACAAATTGTGATATAGTTTGTTGACTATTATGGTAAATTAGGATTACACAGTCGGCTTCAAAATTTGCAATAACTTTAAAATCAGGTTATTAAAAACCATTTATTAGGGCAATATTTCTTTAAATGATTTATTTTACTGACTACTGTCATCATTAAAATGAATACCCCACTTTCAAAACCACCCTGTATCTTGAGAGCCGTAAAATATAAATTATCTTTTAAATACACATAACATTAAAGACACCAATACTAAATTTTTTATTTATCTATTACTAGATTTAAGAGTAAATATTAACTTGATAGAATTGTTAATTCCCAGTGTAGTGTGGTACATTTGAAAAATATTATAACTGCATCCGGTTTGCATATGTCGGTGATCCTTTCCCATACATTAAAGAAACCATCTACTTTTTTTAGAAATTAGTCAGTGCGAAAATATTAAACATCCATTTTTGCTAAGTAGATTAAAAATTATATATAAAAACTAGCTAAAGTTATAATTCATTTAACAGGTTTCTCTAAAGAATCGAATTGCCCTGTTAGATGTAGCACAATGATTGTTTTCGTTCGGAATAAGGTCAACTTGTGTGTGTAATATACTAACCGACAGTGCCTTGTATACAGACTGGCTAAAATTTGGAGGTATAACCTATTAACACCAACAGGTTTTTAACTGGATGATTTTGTTATAAACACCTACGAGTAAATGTATGGCAATTATTAAAATATATTCCTCAACTCATATCATGATGACTATTTCGGTGATTTTGGAACTACAGCAAATTGAACTGCTTTTGTCACTATTGCATTAATTATTAATAGAATTAATTTGTGGTTTTAATTAGTAAAATAGTTTGACATACCTGATTTTGCAACAACAGTTTGGGACCGTCTTACCCCAGTTTCTACAAACTAACACAAATATTTCTGCTTTCGTTTTGAACTTGTAATTTATTGGCAGCAGCTATGATACGTTTGCGTAAATCATCAATAGCGTCACTTCGGTGCAATATACTTCATTTTTTGAATATCCCCACAAATATAAATTCAAATGATTTAAAGTCACGATCGTGGCGGCCTTGATACCGGTCCACCTCGTCCAATCCCCAGGTATTAATGCTTGGACATGCTGTACATGGTACGGATATAATTGATCCTCGTGTATGATACGCCACACTGCTGCAAAGCGCCGTGGACGCCCTAGACCTTCGTCTTTTTCACGATTCTGTTGCAATTTTCCCGCGTCACACCTGCGTTTGCACTACACTGGCACTCACTGCACACTATTGTAATAGTAGCTACATTTGGTACATGTTTATCGTGAAATCGTCCTGCTAAAGCATTTTCACTTCACCATAAATTAAAATGATACCTATCAATTGCGAGTTGCTATACGTCAGCCATTTTTGATATTTGAAAAACTAAAGTAAATACTTGTATCACAAAAAAGCTAATACCATAAGTAATCGGATATTTGAAATCGCCTGGCTAGAGACAGCAGCCCAGCGATGGAAAGGTTGAAGCTAATAGAACTTCAATAATTTTATTCTTGGAAACTATAAGGATTTTACAACAATTTTTTTACGATATTGACTCCATTTATCATGACGCATCTAGTCCCAAATTTTTTTTAGATAAGTTCTGAATGGCCCTGTATACTACTCTACTCAAGTTATAATAAATAATAATTAAATACTACTCACTCAGTAAAATGTAATTATTTATATTAGGAAAGAAAGACTTATATCAAATGTTAACGTCATTCATTAGCAGCACGCCAGATATACAGGATGATTCATTAAGAATAGGCAATCTCTGAACTGGAGATACTACACGCCAAAATATGGCGATTGGCAAAATATGCCTTATCCGAATGTTGCTGGTTTAAAAAATACAGGGTGTTTAATGGTAGAATTTTATTTTGAAATATCGCAATAACTTTGAAACCTGTAGGACTATGAAAAAAAAATTGGCACAATTATGTTTTTTGGTACGGCAAATCTTGAAATTTTGCACGTCCCCATAATTTACCGTTCTGAACAACTTTTTCAAGTAAAATTTTGCTGTATTTTCAGTAGAAAAGGTACTTTAACTGAAACATAGGATTATTTTGAAAACTGTTACTCCTAACGACTTTAACAAGGTATATCTTTTTTAGATATAACAGGTAGGAGAATCGATTCTTTTAATAGACAGATGAATACACTAAACAGCAAAAAAGTTCTGCCATTTAAAAGAAACATGCTGTGCCATAAGGGGCGCCCTCTACTAGTGACATCAAAATTAGTTAAACATTCTTATTTGCCGTGCCAAAAAACATAACTGTGCCATTTTTTTTTAATACTCCGACAGGTTTAGAGTTATTGAGATATTTCAAAATAAAATTCTAGCATTGAACACCCTGTATTTTTTAAACCAGCAACATTCGGATAAGGCATATTTGGCTCAATCGCCATATTTTGGTGTGTAGTATCTCCAGTTCAGAGATTGCCCATTCTTAATGAATCACCCTGTATACCGTTTTTGAGCTTGTTAGCACTTCTCAGTATACCATAGCAACCGGCGACAGAAGGGAACTTAAGTAGACGTGATGCAACATGTAACTACATATTGTGGAAAACGCTGAACCTAGCGGTCCACCTGCACTGACAACTTTAATACAAGTTGTAGTAAATAATATCACAAAATATTAATCATTTCAATTCGTTCAAATTTATAAACCTATAAAATTTTTAAGAATATTATACTTAAAGATTAGATTTTTTTGTGCAGTTTGTTTAACAAGGTATAGCAACATGCAACACTGATGAACGCGCTATAGGAACTGAATTTAAGTAGGTCTCTAATAGTGTCTATTTTTATTATCAAATATAGCCGCATAATGCTATGTGGTCCTAGTGTTATCCTGTAACAATGGTATACATTTATATTTCTCTGTTGTGCTTTATTGCACCTCTCAATTTATGCAACAATGTAAAGTAATAAGTTCCATTTATGGTACAATTCGGAACTTTACAACCAATAAGCAATAACACCTGGAATCTAATAAATCGCTGCCAATACTTCCATTGATTTATTCCTCTTGAACGACTCCTTTCTTTAAAAGGACCATGCTCTGAAAAGTTCTATTAAGACCTCACATTTCTGAAACTTGTCTTTATTCCTTGTAGACTTCTAATGGAATAACTTAGCTTTCAGTATTTTAAATTGTTTTACTCTATAGCAAATAGGTATAATGTCACTGAAGAAATAGCTTTATCGTTTAAGTTTTTAAGCAGAATAGAATAACAACGGTACATAATGTTTTAAAATCGCCTACAGTAGTTTAAGAACATTTTTTTAAAATAAATTCAACTTTCTTAGTAATATAATGCATTTGTTTATTTGAAAATACCCATTGACAAAATATGTGTTCTCTTATGTATATTATTCTTGAGTTTTGAGACGTTAAGCATTCTCTTCTACGTCTGACAGCAATATTTCTGTCTCAAATTCGTTTTTGAGCGATTTTGTACCTACTTCTTGCAAAAGGTAAAATAACTATATAAAAAATGCACTCAACAATAAAATTTAATTATCGACGACAATCGTTTTGTACAAAGAATAACTGTTAACTTCGCACGAGCTTTATTTTCTATCGTAAGGAATAATACATAATATGTAAATTAGGTATAACATTTTACAAATGTGCTGCTCGATGAGTCAGTTTTATCGAAAATTATATGCAGGGTATATTTTAAATAATGTTATTCATTTCAGGTAGTGCTTGTGATATTTTATGGAAAAAAGTTCTTTAAACGTGTGACCTAACTTGCTTCGTTTCCGAGTAACCGGTTATACACGCGTCAAGAATTCAGACGTCTTACGTCATGGTTGACGTTACACATTTGTTTTTATTGTCGACGTTATTTTCGATGTTTGGTCGCATTAAAAAAAATCATTTTTTGCAATTTAGTGCAATATAGAATGCAAACTTTTAGTGTAGTATATAGTTTTATTACTCTCAGTTGCAGTTTCTTAAATATTTTGATGAAAATATAATGAATTATTCATTTGTTCGTATGACGTAAGTCGTCTGAATTCTTGTCGCGAGTATATCAAAGTTTTACTAACAAAATAAATTTTTTATTAATAAATCAAAAGTATTTTCATCGATTTTGATGAACCTTGGTGTGTTTGCTAGCATTAACAAAGGCATTCTTTTCTTGAAATTTGATTATGTATGGCATTCCAGTGGCGTCGCAGAGGGTACCTGATTGATATTTATGATAAAAATCATTGTACGCCACTGTTTTTCTCTAAGTTTGATATTTTTATCGATCGAACAATTAAAACATCATACTTTCTTAGAGTGCCGTAAATTTGAAATAGCTAAATATTATTGAATCAATTACCTCTCAAACCCGACAAGGTTAAAATAACTTATGACATTATTACCGACATGACATTAATTTTTACAGTGAAAAATGATTTAACCAGAACAAGGGGTGCATGAAATTCTTTAGTATTACTTTACAAGATGTTTATAGATTCTTTTTTCCTAGCATTTAAATATAATACCAGCGATAGAGAATTCTGATCGTTTACCACAGTACAAGTCACTAGTATCGTGAAATTGTTTCAGCGTGCAAACACGATCGTTTACTATCAAATAAATATGAACAACCCGAATGTGGTCAAATGTATTTCATTTATGAACTGGCTGCAGAAGCCCTCGAACAAATATATTATAGCAGAAAGAACTTTTATCAGATTACATGCTCTACCTGGTAGATCGAGGACAATAATGACACCACAGATAGAGGAATTAATTCTTCAAGATGTTGTCAGAAATTCTTCAACCAGTACCCGAAAATTACAGACAGTTTAGTGTCAGTCATCGAAGTGTTTGGAAGGTTTTGCATACAAATTTGTTGTACCCATACCACATGCAACGGGTGCATGCACTGTTACCGAAATATTCTCTTATATGATTGGATTTTTGTCAGTGGTTTGTCAGTTTGTCAAAAAATTGTAAACAGTCCCAATTTTACGGCCGAAGTTTTATTCACAGATGATGATGCAAGTTTTTCAAGAGATGCCATCATAAATTATCATAACAATCATTCTTGGGACTACGTTCTTCCTTCCTTCTTATCCTTATACAGTATGCGCCAAAAGTATGGAATAAATTCAATAAAAACGAAACAATTATTTTTTGGGAAAAATCCTCGAACAGGTCGATTTTTAATTTAAAAAATACATATTTTAGCGTAAAATGCGATTTTCAAATGTCATTTGTTTTCGAGTAATGACGTCATCGATTTAGCGTAAAATGCGATTTTCAAATGTCATTTGTTTTCGAGTAATGACGTCATCGATTTTTTTTTAAATGGCAACACCATATTTTTTCCTTGATTCTGAAAGATCGTTTAATTCTCTATCAGACAGTACTAAAATTTTGCCCTCTTACATAGGAAAGTTTTCGAGTAAATGACGATTGAATGTTAGAAAACGTAAATTTTATCCATAAAAAAGTAACAATTCTGAGGTATGTAAAATAAAATACAATTGATTAAATTTTATACTTAAATTAAATGTTACTGTAGAAAGTGAACTTCAGCAGCAGTTTTTGGTGAACGTCTGAATTTTTGGCGATCTTCTCACAGAGTCGCGTTTTATTTTTCGTCGACTCAATGGTGTGACGTATAGACAATTTCTAGAAGAAACATTGCTAGGATTGTACATTGAGAAGATGTACCTTTGTGCACAACAGGGCACCTGTTCACTTTAGTCTAACGTGAAAATTGTCGATTAAAATGACTTGAGGAATAGAATTATGAATAATTCTAATGTCATACGCAACACCCAAGGACATTTTGAAGGTGTGGAGCAGTTGATAAGTAGAAGACTTGATGCTTGTATTGCGCAATTTTAAATTTTTCCTCGCCAGCGGAGCCGCTTGCACAAAAATGAACTACATCTGCGTGTTCAGCGCCACAAAATATGTACAGATCCGTCCTTAAATCGCAAATTTATTTTTTTAATATTTCATGATTATAATAGTCCATCGATTTTTTCGAAAAGTTGGGCTCTGAAATAACTCCCCAATACTATATCGACCGTGGATATTCCAAAATTTAAAGCAGTTTCTTTCTAGCTCTCGTAAGCGAAGTTCTCATTTTGATGTTCTTCGAATAAAAAAATAAATAACTAGCAGTATAAATACTTTATCCATCTAATAGCGAAACAGATTTTCATTTCAGTGTGTCCAAATGGCGACGAATATCTGGAAAAAATATTTTTTACATAAATTTTTTAACTTTAACAATGCGTTACCCCCATTTCTATGCCACTGATTTTATTACGATAAAGTTTAGTTATTTCAAATAATATAAAACTTAGCGAAAACAGTAGCGTACCATGATTTCTACCATAAATATCAATCAAAATCCACATTTCATGAAATGAAGCCTCTTGTTACTGCAAATAAACACACTAAGTTTAATCACAATCGGCGAAAAGATTTTTGAATAATTCATGAAAACCCGTTTTTTATTGATCTCCCGTTATTCGGAAAAGAAGTAAGTTAGGACACACGTTTAGATGAACAATTTTTCATATAATACGACAAAGAATCACCACCTGAAATTAATCACATAATTTAAGATACACCCTGTATAGTATGACAGTTTGAAAACTTACAATGGCTATATCTGAGGGACAAAAATATTTCAGATATCACTCGAAACCATTTCTAGCAATATAAATAATATGAAAATGATGAATTAACCAATCCGTTCTAACTTACCCCCTCACCCCCAGCCACCCCAACTGAATAATCTTAAATAGCTACCTCCTCCAAGAAAACCTAGACAATTTCTCTAAATAATTTTTTTCATTATTAATTTAATAAATATTACAAATAATTTCTATTATTTTGCAGACAATAAAGCCTTCTTCAAACTCTTGGCGTACATTTGCAAATGTTTCTCTGGAAATAGCTTTGAACATAACAATGACACTTTCCGTGAATATCGCTTTTTAAAGTAAAACTTAAATTAGACTTGTAACAATCTAATGTTAAAAAAATAAAGAAACATTTTTAAACGTTTTCATTTGTTCAAACTATAATAAAGGACATGAAAGAGAAATTTTTGGTTAGTTAATAGATCATTTGGGTTCACTGTCCATATTACAGAAATGGTTTTACGGTATTTTTGATATCACTTTTTGTTCCTCAGATATAGCCATGTATGTTTTCAAATTGTTATACTGTAGGTAATTTCGATAGTTCTTACTTACGAAAAGTTTCTGAAGATTCTGATTAGTTATTGATGTGTATGTATGTATTAAGAATCTTATAGGATGCTATTGGGCACAAAAATACAAAATTTATAAAACATTTCTTGAATTTATTTGTCACAATTTCCTAAATTTTCTATAATTTACGAGGATATATTTGTCCTGGTTCCCCTGAGATAATCATGATACTTGACAACAGCCCTCTCCTGGCTGTAAGTCTCCACAGATCCAGGCCTCTGACATCTCAAATTAATCACAGCCCTATCGGGAGCCAAACCCTGGAAATGCACCACGAAACAGGCAGCCATGACACCTGTCCGTCCCCATCCCATTCGGCAATGCACTCCAACACTCTAGAATAGAATTGAAAAATATCAAAGTATGCTATTTCCTCTTAAAAGGCAAATCCTACGAATTGCTTCCCCTTTACTCCGTTATTTTTTATACTTTACCACAAAGTTTCACTTTCGAGATATTGGTCTAATTTATTTTTCTTTATAGGAACATCCCGTTTCTCAACCCCTAATGCAAAGAAGTACTCATCCACGAAAAGCTTTTTGACGGTTTTTTCAGTGCTATAAAGATCGTTCTATGTACTTTATTAAACAAAAGATAAAGTTTGGCATATATTTCTTACATGCGTCTTTCAATTAACTTTGTGGTACCTATGTGTTAAAAGATTTTAAAATGTCCATATAGCTTTTATTTTTGCATATTTTTTAAATCCAATAATAACAAAGAAAATAAAGAGGAGACATTTTCATGTAACCGCCTGTAGAGAATGACAAATTTGATGACATCAGATATCTCAGAAACTGCTAAAGATATAAATTGATGAATATTCTTAAGTTCGATGTTCAGAACTAAATGGACTGCCTATCAAATGTCGCTGTTTTGACTTACAGAGCATTATTTGCTTTTAACTTTTCGATCACTTTTGCATCTCTGTTGCTGAATCAGTTAGAAATATATTAAAAACTGTACTATATAAGCTTTAGAAATTTGTTAATGCAAGTCTTTACTTAATTTTTTACATATCTAGCAGCTGGAAATGGGCAAGAGAAATGAATATCACTCTACAGGGTGTCTCCGTTTTTTCGTTCTTAAATTTGGGAAATGATAGAGCATGAAGAAATAAGAGAAATATTTCCTATAATATTTTCCCCTATTTATAGCGCTCCGTTTTCGTGACTAAATATCTCAAGAACAAAGCTTCCTAGCGAATTGTATCAAGAGATTAAAATAAGTTGTTAATATTTTTTGTATTGAAAAAATACTTTTCATCACTGACGTTAAAGTTTAAGGGGTTCAAAACAGAACAAAATCCCATATCTACGCCACTGGCCATAACCGGAAAAAGTTATTCACGTCAAAATATTAACCTTTTATTATGATTACTGTATACCAAGCTTCAATAAACAATATTTATTTGTTTAGTAGATAATAAAGAAAATATAATATTTTTTTGAGGGTTGAACGCCCTGTATCACGAAAACGGAGCGCTATAGGGAATAATGTTATAGAAACTATTATTTTTTCACGCTCTATCATTTCACAAAGTTAAGAACGAAAAAACGGAGACACCCTGTATTACTCTGACTTTTGTCAGTACCTACTGTGTACAGAGTAATATAGAACTGATAGTTATTTCGCAGTTACATGGAAACGGAATAATCAAATAGGAAACCGTATACACGTGGGATTTTTTGTAGAGTGACATTTTAGATAACTTGTTGATAAGTTCAACTCTCCATCTCCATCCTAGCCATGCGGGCTGTGAATGCAGTGGCTCTATGTTGTGATGTCATCGAAATTGTTTTCATACCAGTTTTTTACGTCTGTGACAATTTTTTGAATATCTCTTCCATTTAAATAATATATGACGATATTTACGGAAAAATAAATACCGTCAACGAATTTACTATGCGATGAAAAGAATAATAGTGGTTATAAACTAAAGAAACAGTGTTTAAATAACTGTTAATTATTTATAATATTTATTTATTTATTCTCTGTTCTTTGTGTCTCACAATCTACAAAATTCCTTGTTAGTTTTCCCGTTTTCCTCAAACATATATGAACATTTGAAAAAGTATTTGCACAAGGTAATTGGCGGTCAGGGATTGCATCTTCATAGAGACGCCTTGTTTCATTCTAATTTCCGTTTGATTTTCCATACATAAAATGTATTTATATATTTTTAGGTATTAATAATATTGTGCGAAACTAACTACTCTGTGGACAAAAGCCCCAACCAGCGTTGAATTACACCCACAATATCTACCCATATATTCCTTATTATTAGCTTTTGTAACACTTTTTACTGGATTCGAAAGGTATTTTAAGCTAATATAAATCAAATCTACAATCCCTATCAATGAAGTCATATGTATGTTCTCTGATACCAAACATCTAGGTATGCTAATGAACAATTCCATAGACAAAGCTCTATTCAATAATTATCTAAAGAAATTAATCTATCTAAATTTACTAACCTGCTTTAATGAAAACATTCTATAAATATCTAACTTCACTTTTGGCAGTGGGAACACAATAATTTAACCACAATAGATGAGATCTGACCTATTTCCGCACTTATAAGAATGCTTCTTCAGGTGGCCTCCTTT
Source organism: Monochamus saltuarius (assembly GCA_025584915.1). NCBI lineage: Eukaryota > Metazoa > Arthropoda > Insecta > Coleoptera > Cerambycidae > Monochamus > Monochamus saltuarius. The sequence goes on along the minus strand of CM046722.1, from coordinate 65,371,064 downwards.
AAGTTGAGTCAAATATCTAACTATAAAAATCATTATATAAATTAAAATGTTACAAAAGCTAATAATAAGGAAGATATGGGTAGATAGTGTGGGTGTAATTCAACGCTGGTTGGGGCTTTTGTCCACAGAGTAGTACAATATTATTAATACGTAAAAATATACAGGGTGTCCCAAAATATAAGGCCATACCATTAACCACATATTCTTTGGACAAAAATAATGCGACTTTCCTTATGCCATTTTTTATTTGGACGCCCCTGTTTCAATATACAGGGTGTTAAAGTTACATTTTAAAAAACTATTTTTGATAATAATCCCATTGTTTTGTAAGATACACACTTGAAATTTTGCACGTACTTTTATCTTATTCCGGCACACTTAGCATGTAATTTTGGTTTAAAAAATCGAAGGACGTATGGTGGTAACTGAGGGTTGCAGTATCCTTTGTCCCCTCCAATAATTTCTAAGTACGCCTATGAGCTTTTTCTTGAAATATCAGCCGTGGAATTTTCTTCTAATTATTTTATTTCTTTTGTAATTTTTTGTTTAAATGCTCCGTTTTGGAGAAAAACGACATGTATTGATAGGCATAAATGTCTTAGCGGCCGATGAATGTCAGGAAAAAATAGTGAGCTCCCTTATCCCAACAGATCACATCATAAAAGGAAGATTTTCTTAAATTTGGAACGACATCTCCGTGAAAGCGGAAAGTTTATAGATCAGAAGTTCGGAATTTACGGCCTACATATGTAGAAAATTAAGCCCTTAACAAGAGGAACAAATCTTAGCACTGGTAGAAGAACAGTCACGTATGGACGTATTTGAATCCCCATGCAACCATTGTAGAACACCATCAATTTACCTTCAGGGTTAATGTCTGGGCGGGAATAGTGGATAATATTATGTTGGGTCCCCTTTTCATACAAAATAAATTACTTTCAGCATAATTTTAAAACTTGCTTTGTCTGTGGAATTGTTCATTAGCATACCTAGATGTTTGGTATCAGAGAACATACATATGACTTCAGTAATAGGAATTGTAGGAGATTTGATTTATATTAGCTTAAAATACTTTTCTAATCCAGTAAAAACATAAAATGTATGTCGGCCAATTCTTCAAAGGAATAATTTGCCATAATATTTACTTATTCACTCTACACTTTGTGTTATCGTTTTTTGTTTAAGTCTGACATGGAATTTATGACAAACTGGTACATGCCACCTAGATTATTATTTTTTATATCGAAAACGGTGCGTCAAGAGAATACAGTCCAAGAGACACTTTTTAAGTAGAATCAACTTGGCTTTAAGAGAGCCATAGCAATTTGTCGAACGGCATGAACGCCACTGATGCTATATATGTACATAATTTATACACGTTGTGTACCAAATCTCATCTCAATATCTCGATCTGTTTTTGAGAATTGGAGACTATAGTATTTAAGACTGAAAATTTTAAACAACCTGTATCTCGAAAACGCGGCATTTCCGGACTCGTGTTTATATCAACTTTTTTTCTTATTTTTAAACATAGAACTTGCTCTTAACATCATTATGTAATACCCAGTATATACAGGGTGATTGAGAACTTATCTAAAAGAATTTGGGGATAGATGCGTCATGAAAAATGGTGAGTGCAAAATGTAGTGCAACGCAAGGGAAATTTGAAACCGAGTCGTGGAAAAGGGATTGGACGAGGAAGATCGGTACCATGACCGCCACGATGTCCTGACTTTAAATCATTGGGCTTATTTTTGTGGGTTTTAAAAAATTGAAGTGTATCGCACCGAAGTGGATACATACTATTGATGATTTACGGAAACGTATCATAGTTGCTGCCAATAACTTACGAGTTCAAAACGGACAAGAAGCAGAAACATTTGTGTTAGTTTGTAGAAACTGGGTAAGACTGGCCCAAAATGTTGTTGTAACATCAGGTATGTCAAACTATTTTGGTAATTAAAACCACAAATTAAATCTATTGGTAATTAATAACAATAGCGACAAAACCAGTTAAATTTGCTGTATAAAATAGGTTATCTTTCCTTGAGCATTTCTTTCCATTTTTTGATTTTTTTCTTTACAAAATTGTATTGGTAAGAGTCCCCTGTATACTGAGAATGTTTTTAGATAAGTTATCAATCACCCTGTATAGTTTACTAATTTTGAGATATATAGTCAGGTAGATAGACTTTCACACAGTTTCTATTTCCGGTTATAAATTGGAATAGAGTATGCCCTTTTTCATATTGAAGGATAAAATGGTAAATATTGAAAGTGTCTTGCATGGCAACTCTTATAAAATCAGCTACTGACTAGATCGAGTCAGTATTCAATTTTTCTGTATATATTTTACAACTTTCAATCGAAAAGAAATATTGAAAAAAAATATATAGAAACTTATTAGGAGAAAATATACCATATAATAATATGTAGAAAATGGGAAAACTAATAGCGATGAGTGACGTTAGCTAAATACTTAACATACCATCTAACGTAACATCATTCCATAAAGACCTGCATTTGCTGCTTTCTAATTACTTATTCTGTTTTTTTTTTTTTTGTAATGGGGATCAACCATCAGTTATGGACATCCTGTGCCCCATGGGAAAAAATACTATTTTAGCAACAGGCTTACCTCTTTCTTCGCAATACTGATCTCACAAATGTTTATAAAAGTGATGATATCATCTAGCGTTGGTGGCTCAAACTCTTCAACGGGTATCAGTGTCCATCCCAATTTGGAGTCCACCACAGGAGGTAGCTTTTCCGGCGATAGGGTCACCAAGTGTCTGATGCCATTTTGCCACAGAAAGTTAAGATTTTCCTTTGTTTTGGGCCAAGCCATCGCTGCTAGTTGATCTTTCACTATCCAGGAGAAGTTCCAAGGAGGGTATGACTCTTCAACATCTAAGAAAAAAATAGTAGTTCTGTTATTTATTATGTTTTCGAGGTTATTACATTTCTACCTGTTCACCATGAACCATTCTTCACGTTCTTTCAAATGATCACCGACTGATCTGATCGAGTAAGTTGACGTTCTAATAACACATTAAGTAGTTAAAAATAAGTGAAACAAAGATCGTTTGCTAAATCGCAATAGTCGTTTGCTAAATCGCAACAGTCGTGTCTTATCTAGTTTGTTCCTTTGCCTGGTTGCAGTGACAGCACACTACAGTACAAATGACGTAGTCGAACGTAGTTGTCAATTGTTTGCATCAATAATTTGACGTATTTTAGAAATTGTGACAAATATCTGTTGAGATATACGTTTCTGTTTACGTATCATTTTAAGTTTATAAATTGATACAACCTAAAATAGTAAGTATTGTTCTTTTATGATGAAAGTGCAGAAGTAGCAGTTATTAATACGCGTATGTACCAAGTTTTACGAAAAATGTAAAATATTTAGAAAGAAGCACTCTGTGTCACGTATAACAACGGTAATTCAGCTCATTTGACAGACGAGTATTATAAAGCTGACGCGATTTAGCAGACAACATTAGTTTGCTTTGTGGAGAAACGAAATAGAACTTGCATTCGATTGCAAACATTTGACATTGCAGTTAAGATTTGATCTGTAAATTTTATGTTACTTGGAAAAATATATTCTACAGACATATATTAACCAATTAAACTAGTAATGTACCACTGTAAAAAAATCCATCAATGTCCATCGAAATTGTCCTGCGATATAATTATTGACATATTAGTTTATTTAAGAAGTAATAATTTGAGGTGCTGAGAAAAAAATATTTTTAGATTATGTACTAAAATTAATTTACGTAAAACTTCTTGGAATATAACTTGACATTTTTGGCTACGTTAAATTCACTTGACTGAGATTGACGAAGCCACTGAAAGCTTCAAGAGAAATCTTTCTAAGGCAAGAGAGAACTTCGTATTTATTTCCTTCCTCTATTTTGGATTACTGTTCGACCAATAAAAAATGTTTCGATGGCAGGAACTGTAAAATTGTCTAATTTGGACGATATATTGCCTCACTATTACTCTATTGTTAAACTCTGTGTGTTAAAATTTCAGGTAGTTTCGTCCCATTTTTTAGTTATTAATGGAAATGTTGCAAAGACCGCGGTTTTCCGCCTAGAAAATTGATACCTCTAATATTAACTTGTAATTTCTTTGTTCACTGATAAAAACATATTTTTACAGACGATAAATCGTACTATTGTCTTTAGTATTCTGGTCACTAGTCACAAAAGCTTTTTTTTTATTTTTAAGTAAAACGGAAGGAAGTGCTATCTCTGTAAATATTGCGTTAACAAAAAAGAAAAAAAAACTGTCACTGGTAGTAGGTAAATGTAAAGAACAATCTGAAAAAAAAGTTAAAATAATATAATTACAAATATGATTTTCTTAAAAACAGTATCGGAATGGTCTAATAACTTTCCAGTCCGATCAAGGAGTGCGATGTAAGAGGTTCGCTGCAGTGGCGTTGCTGAAAGTTTTGATGTGATTTTCCGAGCTAGCTACGACAACCGACTGCGAAGGAGACGATTTCTGTTCTTTTACCTTCAAAGACACCTATTGTACTTCAAGAGTAATGGTTTGTTGAAGTAAGTTAATAAAGGAAATTCTATAAAATTGTCATTGTCAAAAAATAGGTTTATCTAACTGTACTTTCAAATATTTATTTACTAAAATATTATTTATGTAATTTGAAAAAGTGAACATTAGAAACAGAATTAGAATCATCTGATCTCTTTTTGTCAATAAAGCACTTAATGCGACTGCAATGTGCAAAATAATTACTCTCTGTTCGGCGCCAGAATTCCTCCTCGATATCCATTCACCATTTGAATGGTCTGTAACTACTTATCAAAAGCAGCACGAATTTCAAGCGTAATCATTGCCACCCAGCCAAATGTTTTAAACTGATTGACACTACACCACGTTTTATCCGTATGATTTTTCAGCCTGCTTCCCGGTAGTCTTTGAATATAAGTACTGCGCTCGAGTAGCTATTAATATTGTTCCATTAATATCGGTTTATTATAAAATTTCCGAAAACGAAAGTTCATTTCTTTAACTCAACGATTCAAACTCGCGAAAATCAGGGATGTCATTCTTTAATATTTGATAATGTTCTATTATTGCGGGAAATGTTTTTTCTGTATAAAAATGCAAAATATTTCGTCGGATTACTCCTTCATGAAATTATCAATTTATATTAATTTTCTTTCTACCGCCTGCTTTTGATTTAGAAACAGTTCTATTATTTTCACTTGTAACTCTCAAAACTGCTTTCCTAATGTTTAAAGCTTCTGCAGTACGTTTTGTCGTTTGCCGCAGTTGAATTTCGCATATACCATTAATTTTTTCAGCTTCAACGTAATATTTTACTTATAGAATAATTTGTTTGAAATCTTCTGACATATGATTTGACATTTGTATGTGATCGAAACTTATTATATGTTTTAACAACTGTTTCCTTTATACTTGACAGTGTGGCGATCGGTTAAATATTTCCCAAAGATTGGTTTATTCTGCGATACATTTCAAACCGCTTAAACCGCAATAGAACATATTATTTATACATTGAGGATAACATAAATGTGCTACTTACTGCTCAATAACAGTTTAAAGACATATTTTCTGTGAGTTCTTTAAAAATAAGATTACAAAATTTCTAATATTTCTGAAGAGTTTGATCAGGTATTCAATGCAAACGAAAATCAAACAAGTCACAAAATTATTTTACAAATAAAGTATTTAAATGGAGGATATAAAACAGTACTTACATAATGTATAATTGTATTATTTTAACAAGATAGCACTACCTTCCGTTTTGCTTAAAAATAAAAAAGGAAGAGCTTTTGAGACAAACGACTTCTACAATAGTTCGACTTATCGTCAGTAAAATTTTGTAATTTTTTCATCAATTAACAAAAAAAAGTGCAAGTTAAAATGTAAAGATGTATCAACTTTGTACTCTGATTTTTTCAACATTTTCGTCAATAACTAAACAATGGGACAACGAAACGAACGAACGAAATTTTAGCACACAATAGAGAAATAGTGAAGCTATATGTGGTTCAAATTTCAAATTTCTTTGTCTCTATGGTTTCTTAATATCGTTTTCCAAACTCAGCGGTCTATTTCATTTGTTTCGATAGTAGTATGGAGGAGAGTAATACATTAAAATGCCTGCCATTGAAAAATTTCCAAATTTCAACTTAATTGATATCATCAAGGACCTCTATCAATTGACTTTTACAGAATCAAAATTTTTTTCCATGTTATCGGGTTGGGATGTTTTATATGTATCAGCCTGTATACTATGACCCTTTAAAGGCTTAAAAAAACTATTCTAATAGTGTGACTTAATTATCCAAGTGAGTAAACATTTAGATATTATATGCTATAAGCTCTTGTACATTTTATGATTTATTAAAATTGAATTGTAATTATAATTGAAAACAAACAATAATAATGAAAATGCCTTGCTCGCTTCTCCGCATTAAAGTTTCAATATACATTTTTGTCCCTCTTGATGCGCCACTGAGCTAACAGCGAACACTGTTTCGTTCACTGTCCTATATCGCTAGAGAGGAAAGGTAAAAACAAATTTCCAGTTATCATATGAAATACTAAAAATATTGCTATTCTTACCTAGGAAATAGTGGACGTGGCTCGTCATTTTATTTCTATATACAAATGCAATATGCAGTAGGTATAATCTTATGAATATTAGTTATATAACCGTACTCAGCTGAACTAAGACTGAGCTGCAATTTTGCGGTATTGAACGAGAGGCAGAGTTGCGCGATTATACGTAATGCGCGATTATGAGAACGAAGCGGCTGCGTGAATACCCAGAACTTGAATGAATGGATAAAAATAGGTACAGATAGCTTCTGCCTACTATATGTACGGGGTGTCTCAGGTGTGTAAAGAAAGTTTTAAAACGCATAATAGACTATTAGATTTAGTCTACAAAAGAATTTGTCTTGGGTGAAGCATAAACACGGGCGTGAGTTTGTTTATATTTCTGATAAGGGCCTAGCAGAGCTGGTTGTAAGAGTATCGCGATAAAAGTCACGAGGTCACACCGTGATCTATAAGAAGTTAGTAGATGGGGATGAGATTCTTGCTGCACCCAGTGACAAGATATCCCCTACCTATGCTTTTGAAAGAAATTTGAAGATAGAATTTCCAACTAGAGAAGCCTGGCTCGTTAATCCTGACGCTCTGGTCTCGAAAGGGCTGGTCTGGTTTACGGATGGGTTCAAGACAGACAAGGGCTCAGGAGCGGGGATCTATGGAGTACGACCAAGAGTAAATTTATTTCACTCCTTGAGGAAACACGCTACGGTCTTACAGGCTGAGAATATCAGGAGGAGATATGTGAATCAGCATATTCAAGTATGCACAGACAGCCAGGCAGCTTTATGAGCGCTTCTGTCCTTCAGGATCACCTCTCGTGTGGTTTTGGAATGTGTCAAAGCTCTTTTTCTCTTAAGAAGGGACAATCGTGTTACGCTGACCTGGGTTCCGGGTCACAGTGGTTTGACAGGTAATGAGAGAGCTGATATGTTGGCCAGACAAGACTCGAGCAGTCAATTTGTGGGACCTGAACCAGTTTTGGGGTTACCACAATGCCATCTCGCAAGGTTCATTGATAACTGGGTCAAAAAGCAATCAACTAAAGTTTGGTCGGTGGAATCCGGTTTGCGTCAGACCAGGTTACTTATAGACGGCCCGTGGGCTGACGCTAACTGAAACTTCATTATGCTTAACAAAAGCAGCATCAGGATTGTCACGGGTTTTCTAACAGGCCACGGACATCTGAACAAACACCTACAAAGGACTGACTTAAGCAATATCGCGAGGTGCAGACTTTGCGGCAATGTAGATGAGGATTCGATTCACATTCTTTGTAACTGTGTCTGTTTAATGGTAAAAAGACACAAATATCTTGAGGCGGTTTTTCTGTCTTCTCAGTACATTGAAGAGATACAGCAGAGCTGATGCTCGCTTTTGCGCGCAGCACGGGTCTCTTTTAAATTCTACAGTCAGCGGCATGCACAGTGGGTCTTCAAACCTGAGTGCTGCGGGTAATCCGCGCCGCTATTAACAACAACCAGTCAATTGTAAGTCACGTGAGCTTTAGATAGGTGGTATTGGTCAAGGCTGCTTTGTCGGGTCCACAAAGGTGTGTGAGGGTCTTTGGTATAGCCCTAGGTATAGATTGCTGATGTGGACGTGCGGACCGACGGACATGTTTTTATTTAGCTCCTAGGATGTGTGCTGGAGGGGTACGGGGTATAGGTTAAAGTATTGGCCTTGGCTGCACTATCTTAGGCTGCGGTTTCTGTGTGGTAGAGCGGTTAGAGGCAAAGCAGATTCTTTGTATTGATAAGGTGGTGATTAAGTCGATATTTGTAGGGCTTGTGCTGAATTATTTAAGAATGTAATAAGACGACTCTTGGGTACCACGTGTTAGTGTTAGGCAAGATATAATTAAGTATAATTATGAATAATGGGGTAACGAGCGAGCTAGACACTTGTGGTTCTTTTTCGTAGGTCATTTGAGTAAGCACGTTCGAGTTTACAGTTCACAGTAGTGGTGAGTGAAAATCAGTAGTATATAATAAACATTGACTGTTTATAAGATTATAGTAGATTAGTAGAGGCATTGCCATGTTGTACACATAGGAGAGTAGTTAATGTCGAAATCTTATAAGTCAAAAGTGGGATGTAAAATAACACCCGTTTTTATAAACCAGCTCAATCATCAAAAGTCTAAGTTAGTAGTCGTGCGTTCATCGATTTTTATTACAGATAATTCTGGCATCCTTGAAAGAGTAATTGTAAAATCAAAATAATTGATATTTACCATAATATACCTATGTCTAAAAGTTCACCGTTTCCTAGATGCAGGGTGTCAAATATTTAGATATTTTTATTATATTTGTTATTTACTTGGAAACCTTTCGAGAGATATATTATCGGCATCTCCGAAAACCCCCGAGTAACGAGTTTAGAGCGCTTGCCATGAACTATGCAATTTTCCCCCCAGAATGGCTCCCCGAATACTCCCGCAGAGCCGCCCCCGGGTAATTCCAATGCCAGAATTGAATTAAGCATCCCCGAAAATCCCCGAGTAACGAGTTTGGAGCGATTTTCATGCACGCTGCCATTTCTCCCCCAATTCACCCCCGCGCACTCCCGTGCACCCCCAGGTAATTCTAATGCCAGAATCGAGTTCGACAGCCCCGAAAACCCCCGAGTAATAATTTCCTAGCGATTTTTCCGAGTCTCCAGTCGTTCCTATAATGGCGTACTTAATGCATTTTCAGACCCAGAAGGCATTATTAAAAAATGGCTAAACCAGACGATATAGACTTTTTCCTGGGACCTTCCTGAACACAATGCAGAAAACCGCATCTCGATATCTGCTGTGCCTAAAAATTCCGCTATTTTTCCTAAATTCCTGGACTAATAAGAATGACAATAATAAAATGCATGTTCAGTTAACACTGCAATAAGGTGTAATATTGCGATTTGCTCGATATTTATATTTATTAATATTATTATCAGGAAGTTCATTAAACTTAAAAATGTTATGATCCTCTAATTAATAAATCATGACGTAACCATTATTTAACTATACAGGATGTTTCTTAAGTAGAGGTAAAAAATCCAGGGGCATATTCTGTGACCAAAAATAAGAGTTCTTTGTTATATAAATGTGAATTAGGACAGCTATTGTCCAGCTACAGCGTGTCAAAAATTAAAAAAATAGTCTTTAATATTTAATTTCTAAACTGCTTGATATAATTTAACCAAATTCGGAGTGCATATTGACATTATGACAGTAGGTATGAAACAAAAAATCACCAGCTTTAGAAACTTACCAGTGGCGGAGCTATGGTATCATTGATCATTATTTGCCAAAAAATATATATCACCTTGTATAATATTACAAACAAAATAGGTCATCATATGCACCATTTTCACTTTTTGTTTCTTTACACTTTTTACGATACTCATTACATTACATAATTAATTAACAATGGAATTATTTTACTATGCTTTGTTACAATAAATGTTGGAAATGGCCACGTTCAGCCAAATCATTCAGATCTTCTTGAAATTGCAGCTCAAACACGTGCGAAAATTTCAGGAGTTGCTCGTATCATATTCAAAATTTGTTATTTTGTTTTATAAAATTTATAATTCTACAAACCTATTTTAGTAATTTCTCTTAGTAAATAAAAAACATTAAATGTTCCACAGTACATTTAAAATTTTAGATTACAATCTTCTCAGTTTAAAAGAATTCACAGAGAAAATTACAAATGCGATATTGCCAAATGTGGTCGCCCTTGAAAAATAACGTGTTTTAACCAAAATTGTTATCATTGTTAACTGTCAATAATACTTGTTGTAAAGCATTCATCAGAATATGGGTCTAGTAAGCCATCTTGCTATAATTTACATTTTTAACAGTATGGTTTATTAAATAAAATTTTGGGCAATAAATAAACAGCATAGACAGCATTTATAATCTAATGGCTTATCTACTTTAACTACAGATAATAATAAAGATATATATATATATATATATATCTATTTTAAATAATTAAAATAAAAACAAATTTCAAAGTCTAAGGAGATAATGAAAATGACAACTAAATACCTATTAAATGTCACGAATAATTACTGAAATTAACAAATAAATCAGTTGCTTATAGAAATTCACATATTACACAATATTGTGTATTGCGCAATATAGTTGTTGTTTAAGGTCGTATGACACGGTATAAAATTATACAGTATGGGCCAAAAGTATGGAATAAATTCAATAAAAACGAAACAATTATTTTTTGGGAAAAATCTTCGAACAGGTCGATTTTTAATTTAAAAAATACATAATTTAGCGTAAAAGGCGATTTTCAAATGTCATTATTTGTTTTCGAGTAATGACGTCATCGATTTTTTTTAAATGGCAACACCATATTTTTTTCCTTGATTCTGAAAGATCGTTTAATTCTCTATCAGACAGTACTAAAATTTTGCCCTCTTACATAGGAAAGTTTTCGAGTAAATGACGATTGAATGTTAGAAAACGTAAATCAATTAAAATAAAGCAAAAACGTTATCAAGTTTAGTTTTTCGAATTCCATAGTTCTTTTATGGATCACGTAGGTGAAAATCTTTGCAAAGTGTCATTGTCACACCGACTTTCTTATAAGTATTGTAAGCGACATAGAAATTATTATTCAATTTAAAGTATTATGGCACATTTAACTGTTACTCAAAGAATTGAAATTTTAATTCTTATCGGATGCGGGAATATGACTAGAACTCAGCAGGAAGTTTGCGATTTATTTAATGAAAAATATCCAGATCGCCCTATCAGGCAATCAACAGTCAGTAAGGTAGAGTCTAAATTTAGAGAAACTGGCAATGTTGTAAATATTCCAAAACCTGGACGTCCAAGCATTAATGAAAATCAGAAACAGAACATTTTGGTAAGTATGGTGGATAATCCTCATAATTCTTCACGATTGGTTGCATTAAACAATGACACTAGTCAGAGCGCAGTACTACGTATCTTGAGAAAGGAAAAATATCATCCCTACAAAATTCAACTTGTGCAGGAACTCAATGAAGATGATCCCAATAGCCGCTTACACTTTTGCGAAATTCTAATGGATTTATGTCAAGGAAATAGAAATTTACACCGGCAAATACTTACTTTTTTCAGATGAGGCCACATTTTGTCTGAATGGTACAGTAAACCGTCAAACTTGCAGATATTGGAGTCAGGAAAATCCTCATTGGATGGCAGAGGCACATACCCAACACCCTTAGAAATTAAACGTGTGGGCTGGAATAGTTGACGACAGAATAGTAGGGCCTTTCTTCTTTGAAGGAACCCTTACAGGATAAAGATATTTTGAGTTTCTAGAAAATGACCTTGTTCCAGCCCTTGCAGTAATTTTTCCTAACGATTGAACCTTGACATTCCTGACGATACCATATGGTGTACGAGATTTTTTGGACAACAGTTTTCCTGGGAGGTGGATCGGCAGACGCGGACCGATAGAATGGCCTGTAAGATAGCCAGATCTTACACCTCTTGACTATTTTTTATGGGGATACTTGAAGTCAAAAGTGTACATTAATAAACCACGTAATTTAGAAGAACTTCAAAATCGCATTCGGGACGAAATACGCAGAGTTACCCCAGAAATCATTCATAATGTGCAAGAAGAATTGGCCCAACTTTCGTTTAAGGGAAATCAGTTACAAAAGAAATTGTTCTATATGAAGGTTCTACATAAGATTACTAGTATATAACCAATTTTCTTTTTCCGCGGAAATGTTTCGTTTTCCGGAAAACTCAAATTTTTCTTATATTGTATTTTAACTGAAAATTGCCTCAAAAATTTCTTTTTTAAATGTCTTTATATTACATGCTGCTCTAGAAATACAAAATTAATAAAATTGCGGCTTTGATTTGATGTAAAAATGTAAAAATTTACGGAAAATTTTCATTTTCCTTCGACTTTAGAATAAGGGAAATCTGTTATAGAAATGATAATTAGATAATTTGATTTGACTACTAATTTGCGCTTTAATGATATATAATTTTATTTTTAAGGAAAATATTGAGGAAAATCATTTATATATTCATGTTTTTTGAGTTTTGTGAATAAACGAATGTTATTCAAGTTATAAAAAGTAAGTGGATTTGTAGAATTTTTTTTTAAATTGAGCGCGCGCGGATTTCGAAACGTCGACCGGGCGCGCTCGCTTCGCTCGCGTATATTAATTACATTCACATCGATCTTTGTTATATAAATATAAATGTGCGCGCGGATTTCGAAACATCGACCGGGCGCGCTCAATTTAAAAAAATGCTACAAATCCACTTACTTTTTATAACTTGAATAATATTCGTTTATTCACAAAATGATTTTTATTTTGAAACTATTTATTTGGAAAATCTCCATATTCTAATATTATACATTTAATTAGTTCATCCATTGGATCTAGGCTCTTTTCCTTGCAATGGCGTCTCACAAGTACTCACAGAGTCGGTCTGCAAATTCGTCTGGTGGAGAAGTTGACCTTTTAAAAAAATTTTGCAGCCGACCACGACGACTCGATCCGTTGGGTATAAAAATTCTACCTTATTTTCGCGCTTATCAGTTTAACTCGCAACGAAATCGAATGAGATATTTGGTAGGTATCTGTAAACAGGCATTTCGAGCCTTGGGTAGGGCAAAATATTAGAAGATTAAAAATGTTGAGTTTTTGTGTTCAGAAATACGTTTAGAATTAAAAAAAAATAATAATAATAATAAATTGTCATAATTTTTCGCTATTCTACATTTTTTCCATATAGGTAAAGAAATGCATTTCCCTGGGAAAATTTTGGCGTTTCTGTGTTAAAAAAATGTCTATAATTTATAGCAACAAATATTTTGTATGTACCTAACTGATTTCCCTTTTTGTAAAGTCCACAAAATTTCCTTTATAATGGAAATGACGCATTTCCGCGGGAAAATTTTGGCGTTTCTGTATTAAGAAAATGTCTTTAATTCACAGCAAAAAATATTTTTGATGTAACTGATTTCCCTTTTTCTAAAGTCCACAAAATTTCCTTTATAATGGAAATGACGCATTTCCGCGGGAAAATTTTAATGTTTCTGTATTCAGAGGGGCCTCTGAATGCTATTTGTTATATATTTTTTCATAGCTGATTTCCCTTAATCGCAAGTTGACCCGAAGAATTTCATCACAGACTTGCGCATTGTCAAGAAGTTGGTGGATGGCAATTCGAACATTTAATTTAAGTATAAAATTTAATCAATTGTATTTTATTTTACATACCTCAGAATTGCTACTTTTTATGGATAAAATTTACGTTTTCTAACATTCAATCGTCATTTACTCGAAAACTTTCCTATGTAAGAGGGCACAATTTTAGTACTGTCTGATAGAGAATTAAACGATCTTTCAGAATCAAGGAAAAAATATGGTGTTGCCATTTAAAAAAATCGATGACGTCATTACTCGAAAACAAATGACATTTGAAAATCGCATTTTACGCTAAAATATGTATTTTTTAAATTAAAAATCGACCTGTTCGAGGATTTTTCCCAAAAATTAATTGTTTCGTTTTTATTGAATTTATTCCATACTTTTGGCGCATACTGTATATAAAATTTTGCACAGAATTATATAAGCATTTTGTATATATTTAGTACTAATAATAATTATTGTTATTATAATCAATAACCAATAAATTAAGCAAACATAGGGAAGATTTGGGAAAGATGCACTGGAGGTTATATTATTGTTCACATAAAAATGTATTCAGAATTTTATATAAATAGAACATGTTTTAATTTTCAATTTTATATCTAGAAAACTGTACATTTTGCTTGTATGATACGGCACGAACCACTTTAATTATAATATCAAATAAAAAACTATGTGAAATATTACATCGTGTCATACGGCCTTTACGTCTAGTTTGATTGTAGCTTGTAGACTACAATAATATTTACTTAGATTGTTCTAGATCGTTTCAACAATACTGCGCAATAAGACATATTATTGCATACGATTTTATTATTGCTTTTTTACAGTACAAAAAAGTCATGTGTTAAGGTAAGGATAATTTACCTAAGTTAGGTGTAGCAGGTGAAATGGAATTAAGACGATGTATAAGTTCGTTGATGTTTTTGATTGTCTTGGAAATCAATTGGCAGACATAGTCAAAGTTGTTCTAATGTCACAGAATTGTTTAACTGAATAGTCTTTAAAACTGAAAATTTGTACAGAGATTGCGTCAGCAGCCGGTAAAGATAATTGAGAAAAAATAATTATTGTGTCCTTTTGTTTGAATTCAATACAGGAATCAGATGCCGGAAGAGCTATTTGTATCGATTACAGAGAGATAGTTATTTTGACATGAACAATTCTCCACGTTATGTCAGAGGGTCTGACTTTGATGAAGATTGTTTGAATGTTTAATAACAGATAAATTTGCGTAACTATTTTGTTTGTGGTTTAACTTACACGGAGAAAACTCGAAATACGGTATGTGTTATTAAATTGTAGATCCAGTATTGCGTTAAATATTTTTATTATTGACGTTAGAACATAATGTTTGTCTTTAATTTTATATTATAAAAGCAACGAGTTTTAAAATTTGATAGATGAAGAATATTAACTAACAATAATAATAACATATAAATCTTGATTACATTATATTTTTATTTGAAAGTAGTGTGAATCCACTTAGTTAAATATTATTTTGTTATATCTGTACTACTGAATGAATAACAGTATATAGAATATTATATACGGATTGGCTGGAGGGAAGGCTGCAGATGAAACAGTGATAAACACGGGAACGCGGACGAGTTCAGCGGGTAGAGAGTTGGGTTTGAAGATTTCGGCAGGTTGGCTGAAAGACAGTGAATGTTGAGAAGTGGTGCATGTGTTCTAATTTTACAGGACAGTAACTTATTTTTGTATATTGTATATAAGATTGAATGTCATGTGTTCCTTTTATTATTTTCTTGTCTGTTTAATATTTTATTACAGTTTAATTATATTTTATTGTAATTTTGAGGTAATATGTACAACTTTAGCTTGAGTCCAAGTTATTGTAAGTTATTATTAATCATTTACTACTACTTTATTACTTGAATTACCGGTTTGATTGGCAAATGGATTATTATGGATTAGGATTATTTCCGGTCTTAGTTATAGAGACGACTGCAAAAATCAATTTATTGAATTAAAAATATTAACAGTTCCGTCAATGTACATATTGCAATGCTTGCTTTATATCAAACAAAATTTAAATAGTCTTCAGACTAGGAGTGAAGTTCATACCTATAACGTTAGATATTGATAACCTATCTATACATTATTTAAGGTTAAGTAAAACTAGAACCGGAACAGGTTATATTGGTATTCGTCTTTTTAATGTTATTCCGGTGCACATCAGAAATCTAAATTATAGACAATTTAAAAACAAAATAAAAAAGTTTCTATTATTAAATGCCTTTTATAATATTGACCAGTTTTTAACATGTGATTTTAGCCATATTTAATTTATTGTTCTTTTATTTATATTATTATACATATTTATATCTTATTTTATTTTGTTTAATATTTGTTTATTGTATAACATTTATATTGTATTTATATCTTATTTATGTTAATTATATTTCGGGTCCAGTCCTCAATATTACACAATTGTTTACACTGTAGTACGCGTTAGTTCTACTCCGAGCACAGGGTTTAAAGAGTTTCAAAACCGGTCCTGTCCAACTGGCCTTGATCCCGTCACATTCCGTTGTAGCTTTCATTGTGTTTTTCTGTGCTCCAGAGCGCGGGTCGCCACGACAGAATGATTTGCTTAACAAGGAGTTCTGCAATTTATTATTGTCGTTTGCAATAATTGTAAGTATATAATACTGTAATATTAACATTTTTAGCATTCTCTTTTAGTCTGCTATGAGTAAACATAAATAAAAGTCTCATAAGAGACAAAAAGCCCATCGCCAAGCGATCGGCTTCCTTAGACACAATGGATTCTGTGAATCAAAACATTATCAGCGAGATAATAAAGCAGTTGGATGAAGTAGTAAAACGGTAGGTATGCTAGTTTCCATTTATTTTCTAGATAGGTCGATTTGACATATTGCCGGCAAAAAAGCAAAAAGAATCGCTAGCCGACACATCTTGTCTAGTCACGTAGACGAAATTGTACAGGACCGGCTGGCAGCATGGATTTTAATCTAGACACTGATGCATGTAGCATCTATTCTGTTAATAAAGTGAACGAAGAACCAGGTGTACTGGTTATTCGCAACAATAATATATTATCATCTTTGCCGGATGATATATATATTACACGATGCATGTGGACGATCGCTTGTCAATTACCCAAGATGGTACAGGGCCCGCTTCAAGAACGGATTTTAATCTAGACACTGATGCATGTAGCATCTATTCTGCTTATAAAGTGAACGAAGAACCGGGTGTACTGGTTATTCGCAACAATAATATTATCATCTTTGCCGGATGATATATGTATTACACGATGGATGTGGACGATCGCTTGTCAATTACCCAAGATGGTACAGGGCCCGCTTTAAGAGCGGATTTTAATCTAGACACTGATGCATGTAGCATCTATTGTGGTGTTATAGTTAACGAAGAACCGGGTGTACTGGTTATTCGCAACAATAATATATTATCATCTTTGCCGGATGATATATGTATTACATGATGGATGTGGACGATCGCTTGTCAATTACCCAAGATGGTACAGGGCCCGCTTTAAGAACGGATTTTAATCTAGACACTGATGCATGTAGCATCTATTCTGCTTTTAAAGTGAACGAAGAACCGGGTGTACTGGTTATTCGCAACAGTAATATATTATCATCTTTGCCGGATGATATATGTATTACACGATGCATGTGGACAATCGCTTGTCAATTACCCAAGATGGTACAGGGCCCGCTTTAAGAGCGGATTTTAATCTAGACACTGATGCATGTAGCATCTATTCTGCTAATAAAGTGAACGAAGAACTGGGTATACTGGTTATTCGCAACAATAAGATATTATCATCTTTGTCGGATGATATATATATATATTACACGATGCATGTGGACGATCGCTTGTCAATTGCCCAAGATGGTACAGGGCCCGCTTTAAGCGCGGATTTTAATCTAGACACTGATGCATGTAGCATCTATTCTGCTAATAAATAAAGTGAAAGAACCAGGTGCACTGGTTATTCACAACAATGAGATATTACAATCTTTGTCGAACGATATTCTCAATATCACACAATGTACGTGGACGATCGCTTGTCAATTATCCAAGATTGTACATGACCGGCTTTAATCTCGAATTTTAATCTAGATACTGATGCATGTAGCATCTATTGTACTAATAAATAAAGTGA
This sequence comes from Monochamus saltuarius, assembly GCA_025584915.1. Taxonomy (NCBI): domain Eukaryota; kingdom Metazoa; phylum Arthropoda; class Insecta; order Coleoptera; family Cerambycidae; genus Monochamus; species Monochamus saltuarius. Next base: position 65,353,081 of record CM046722.1, on the reverse strand, counting down.
ATGAAGAACCAGGTGTACTGGCTATTCACAACGATGAGATATTACCGTCCTTGCTGGATGATATTCTCAATATCATACGATACATGTGGACGATCGCTTGTCAATTACCTAAAATTGCATAGGACTGGTTTACAGCGCAGTTTTTAATCTAGTGACTGATGGCTGGAGTATCTATTGTGTTAATAAAATGAATGAAATCCTGGTGCACTGGTTATTCACAATGATGAGATATTACCATCCTTGTTGGATGATATTCTCAATATCATGGGAGACAATCCCAAAAGACAAAGATACCGATTTTTCATTACATAAATAAATCATCCTAAGATGGCGAGCTATTCTTTAAAACGGACTTAAAAGAAAGACCCTGTAGGTCTTCTCGGTAATTATAAAATTTCAATAAACCTTACAAATGTAAGTTCTCCCAAATTAAAGCAGGAGATAATGATCGCCTCATAAAAATACTACCCCATTACTGATTGATTCATCTCATGTAGAGATTCAGAATCAACTAAGGAAAGGGTTATGTACTTTGAGAAAAAGTGTTTCCACTGTTCTAAATAATCTTGACAAAAACTGATTTGCTTTCATCCTTATGGGATTTAGGAGAATTTTTTATCGTGTTTCTACGACGAAGGACGTAATAATACCGACATTAAAAATATCAAGATTATTTCTGATGCGTGCTTACCTCAGCTGAATATCCTTTTGGGTCAGTTCAGTCTGGGAAATTAAAGTTTGTGAAAACCTTATAAAACGTTAGCAAAGAATTTCTGTTACCCAGCACCTCCAATTAAAAAGCACATTTGCGATAGAAGTAGAAATAGAATCAGTAAGTATTCTTTTCTATGCAGGTCGTTTACAAATATTTTAATGACCAATGGCTAACCAGGTGTGACAGTTCGATTGTCTTGGATTCGTTGCTAGGATATAAATTACCTTTTCTCGACATACCTGTTCAGCTTCAAGCAACTTTATGCTTGAAGAGAAAAGAATTGAACAAATAAAAAATTTGCAAATCTTGTTCCTGGTCAACTCGTGCCTAATATATTATTAGCGGGTTAGCCATTTCAAATGGAGGACACCCGGACAGTAGTTCGGCTTGGAGTTCCAATTAGCAATTTAGGCAGCAAAAATGGATCTCAAAGATGCCTATTCATTAAGAACACAGGAAACCCCTGCGATTCGAATTTGATGCACATCTTTACGAATTTGCTTGTCTGTCATTTAGCTATCATCAGCGTCATTTACCTTTACTAAACCTACGAAACATGTTATACAGACTACATTCTCAAGGAATAACATGCATCAACTGGTTTCGTTGATTTTCTGCTTTTGGGTGGAAACAAAAGAGAAATATCGTAGGCATGTGCAATTTACTATTTCTTTATTAAACCCTCATGAATAGGCGTAAGTTTTGGAGTTCCTTTCGATTCGAAAGGAACAAAATTAGAAAGTTTAGAAAACTGTCCTGACAAATTAAAAAAATAATAATTATTTGTCAAATTTAATGGCTTGCTAACCTCTGCTTGCCTCGCTGTGAAGTCTAGCTTCATGTACACAGAAAATTATATCATTCAAAATATATAACCCTAAAAGCTAACCTTGGAAATTATTCAACAATAATGCCTATTTCCTGAGATATAATTTTAGATTTGCAGTGGTGGCTAGAACAGTTACACTTGTTGCAATGATCTAGTTTATCTGATTGCTGCAGAGATAGCGCACACGGATGGTGGACTTTAGTTCGTGCAGTTAAAAATGAGTTCTTGGAATTTCAAGATATATTTTTTGAACTGAAATGTTTTTGCCGACAATATGCGGCTATATGGGAAATTGTTAGATTCTAACAAGAATTGACAATACAACATGTCATGTCAACATGTGTAGTGTATCAAACTAAATGCCTTATTAAGAATATATCTGACAATGAGGCGAAGCCAGCAGTTTGCGGATATTTGCATCTTACATTTACTCTCGTGATAATATCTGAGACTGAGTGATCTATTCATTCAGAGATTTTCAATGATATTTCGAGTCGGATTATAGAAATTGATTTATTAGCTTCAAGGAATAATTATAAATATTCAAGATATATCTCCTGGCTATGGGATCCTGGACTAAAAGCCAGATGTATTTACGGTTAATTAGAACATCTCGGTTTGTATGCCATCATTTTGCATTTATTCTACGAGTATTGTAGAATTTTTTTACGGGAAACTTGACAGGTATCCTTATCGTTCCCCCGTGGAAATGGCAATTTATTATTCACAAAACTAGTAATTACCGATCTTTTAGTTTTTGATCCAAAAGTGATTTGTATTGTGTCCTGTTTGGCGAAACAGTGCTCAACTTACCTTGAGTGGCACTGTCATTCATTACTTCAAGAAAACTAGAAGACAATCAACACATCAAAAGATTCTCGAAAGATGTTTCTGGACATTGACCACCTTAACCCTGGTATAATTTTACATTGAATCTACAGCAGATGCTGAAATACTGAGAGGATTCCTGTGAATCTACCCTCGAATTTCTTTCGAGTAAGTTAGTAATCAAATTGGCTCTCACTTAAGGCGAAATCATTTGCTTCAATATTGACAATACTCATCCCGGACTAAGTTAAAACATCTAGTCCTAATTCATCTCAGCCTTGCTTAGGGTTACCTTAGCTAACCCCAACTTATGTGTATAAACGTCAATTGAGAAATACCTGACTGTTACACAAACCCTACGCAACAGCTTCTTTGATTTACATTAGATGTACTAATGTTACATTTTCTTCCTTCCTAGTTTATAATAACTTACATGTAAAGTTGCATTTCAGTTATTGTTAATGTATGAAATCAACACTTTGTGGTGTTTGTGGCTTATTAAATTAAACAAAGCCACTACACTTATTACTAAGTTTTACGGCAAATTTCTTTAAACATCTACAGTGTAAACAATTGTGTAATATTGAGGACTGGACCCGAAATATAATTTACTGATCAAAAGAACTTATTTTTTCATATATTTTCAGGTATTAACAATATTGTGTGAAACTAACTACTCAGTGGACAAAAGCCCCAACCTGCGTTGAATTACACCTACAATATCTACCCATATATTCCTTATTATTAGCTTTTGTAACATTTTTTACTGTTTAAGAAAGGTATTTTAAGCTAATATGTATCAAATCTCCTACAATTCCTATCAATGAAGTCATATGTATGTTCTCTGATACCAAACATCTAGGTATGCTAATGAACATCCACAGACAAAACTCTATTTAATAATTATCTAAAAAATTTAATATATTTACTAACCTCTGGAGTGGGAACTCGAAATTCAACCACAATAATTGAGATCTCACTTATTTCTACGTTTTATTAGGATCGCTTCATCAGGTGGCCTCCTTTAACTTGAGTCAAATATCTAACTATAAAGATGATTATACCAATAAATTAAAATTATTTGAAATTGAATGTCAAAATGAAATATCGACAACGTCAAACTGATTAACTGTCAATGAATATCATAACAACCTACTAAAATAAATAAAAATTAATAATAAAATTTTACCTTTTATGTATAGTTTTTTTCATATATTTTCAGGTATTAACAATATTGTGTGAAACTAACTACTCAGTGGACAAAAGCCCCAACCTGCGTTGAATTACACCCACAATATCTACCCATATATTCCTTATTATTAGCTTTTGTAACATTTTTTACTGTTTAAGAAAGGTATTTTAAGCTAATATGATGAAGCGATCCTAATAAAACGTAGAAATAAGTGAGATCTCAATTATTGTGGTTGAATTTCGAGTTCCCACTCCAGAGGTTAGTAAATATATTAAATTTTTTAGATAATTATTGAATAGAGTTTTGTTTCTGGATGTTCATTAGCATACCTAGATGTTTGGTATCAGAGAACATACATATGACTTCATTGATAGGAATTGTAGGAGATTTGATACATATTAGCTTAAAATACCTTTCTTAAACAGTAAAAAAAATGTTACAAAAGCTAATAATAAGGAATATATGGGTAGATATTGTGGGTGTAATTCAACGCAGGTTGGGGCTTTTGTCCACTGAGTAGTTAGTTTCACACAATATTGTTAATACCTGAAAATATATGAAAAAAACTATACATAAAAGGTACATTTTTAATTTTTATTTATTTTAGTAGGTTGTTATGATATTCATTGACAGTTAATCAGTTTGACGTTGTCGATATTTCATTTTGACATTCAATTTCAAATAATTTTAATTTATTGGTATAATCATCTTTATAGTTAGATATTTGATTAAAGGAGGCCACCTGATGAAGCGATCCTAATAAAACGTAGAAATAAGTGAGATCTCAATTATTGTGGTTGAATTTCGAGTTCCCACTCCAGAGGTTAGTAAATATATTAAATTTTTTAGATAATTATTGAATAGAGTTTTGTTTCTGGATGTTCATTAGCATACCTAGATGTTTGGTATCAGAGAGCATACATATGACTTCATTGATAGGAATTGTAGGAGATTTGATACATATTAGCTTAAAATACCTTTCTTAAACAGTAACAAAAGAACTTACCTGAAGTTCGATCATAATTATATGAGGGTCCAGTCCGAAAATATTACACACCCGCCCGTCCCTTAGTTCCCCAGCCGTAAAACATAAACACTTAAAACAATGAAAACTACAACGGAATGTGACGGGATCAAGGCCAGTTGGACAGGACCGGTTTTGAAACTCTTTAAACCCTGTGCTCGGAGTAGAACTAACGCGTACTACAGTGTAAACAATTGTGTAATATTTTCGGACTGGACCTCATATAATTATGATCGAACTTCAGGTAAGTTCTTTTGATCAGTAAATTTATTCTGTCATTGATTTTGTATTTATATCATTGTCCGTATATACATTTTTAGAGGACTTAGTGGAATATAACTTCCTTGTTTTTGACGTGTGTAAGCACTTTGTGTAATAACACTAACGTTTAAATAAATAAATAAATAAATGTTTGTAAGAGCCTTGGTGAATCTATTAATACTGTATCTCGCGTCTGAACAATCATCCGATAAAATATGTGGTGCATGAGATATGAATTGAGATTTTGTTCAACCCCTCAACTACTAGCTGGGTAGCCTCCCGTATGGGACCTCAGTACCTTCTGACGCAAGTCGGCTAACTAATCAAAAACACTATTTAGTTTTATATGTAGAATTATGATTATATTACCGTAGATTCAAGTACTGAACTACAGAGACATTTTTATTATTATCATTATTATTACCACAGCAATAGCGACAGCGATTCTTTGAATTGGGATCGGGGTTTTCTCTGCTGTGCTCTTTTCTCTCCTGATTTCAAGGCTGAGTACGATACTGATAGGTGGTGAGGTAGGTTATTACACCATTGACAGAAAGTTAATAAACGAGGTGTATTTAGTAAATTGTTTTTGTTTTATTTAAAACTACCCAAATCGCCCTAAATTCGAGGTAAGTTTATAAATAACATAAGGGCTGCCCGCAGGGAGATGTTTTATCACCACTGCTATGGAACTTGGTTCTGGACAGTCTCCTGCATCACCTCAACTCCGAAATTGGCATCGATACCATCGCTTATGCCGATGATATTACCATGCTGATTAGTGGAAGGTTTGAAGGGATTCTTTGTCAAAGAATGCAAACAGCCCTAAGAGCCGTTGAAGAGTGGTGTGAGGACCATGCTCTGTCTGTTAACCCCAGGAAGACGGAAATGGTTCTCTTCACGAGGAAGAGGAAAATGGGGCCCATAAAGGCACCAACTCTCCTAAACACTACGTTAAGCTTCGAATCGGATGTGAAATACCTAGGAGTCACACTTGATTCGAAGCTAACATGGAATCTTCACTTAGAGAGAAGACTAAAAAAGGCGTACATATCCTATGAGCAGTGCCGCAGAACCGTTGGTAAAACCTGGGGAATGAAACCAAGGGTGGTCATGTGGATATACACTGCCATTGTGAGACCAATGTTAGCCTATGGAGCTGTCGTCTGGTGGCCGAAAGTTCAACAGACGACAGCTAAACAAAAGCTCAGCCAGGTACAAAGGATTGCCTGCCTAAGCATAACTGGAGCTATGCGTAGCATAGCAATGGAGGTGATGCTATATCTACCACCTCTGGATATTTATCTAAGAGAAGTGGCTGTGGCAACTATGCTTCGCCTCAAAAATACTGGTATTATACCTGATGCAGGATGTGGAGAAGCTAGAAGTCGCCTGTGGAGTGGGATCGTCAGAAAGATGCCCCTTTTGCAGGCAGGCACTGACAGCATTTCTCCCAAGTTTGTGTTTGATAGACCCTACACGGTACTTATCAGGATCGAAGAGACCGCCAGTGAAGATGTTATCAACATCTTTATAGACGGGTCAAAAGAGAAGGAAGGTGCAGCATGTGGGATTTATTCCAGATCCTTGCATATTCGTTATCAGTGGGCAATGGATAGGAATGCTACCGTAGTACAAACGGAATTAGCAGGTATAACCATAGCCGCCAAAGAAATTGCCCGTAGACATACAACGGGCAAAATCATTAGAATCTACACAGATAGTAGACAATCACTACTGATCTTACGTAATCATAAGATAACAACTAGATCAGCATGGGAATGTCATCAGACACTAGTAGTGGCCTCCGCTAACAATTGGTTGGCTGACGGTTAGGTGGACTGATCTCCTTATGGGAGGAGGTACAATGGGGCCTAAGTGCTGTAGCCTTTTCGCTACCCTCCCTTAATTCCAGAACATAAATAAATACAACTTAAATTTTCTCGATTATTGTCCAAATACTTAATCTTTCAACAATATTAAACAGATCTGGGTATGTTACACTACAGTAGTAAACCTCAATAATAATCATTGTGAATATGTTTCTTGAATCAACTTTATGAATTGATTTTAACAATAATTCACAGGTGATTATTGATAATTTTGTAGCAGCAGTAACAACCAGTTTAGTAAACGTTCACATTATTTGCACAGGTCAGCTCCAGTTCTTTTGATAACCCAAACAAAATTTTCCCGCGGAATAGATAGGTCCTGGCAACGCATATTTTGCTACATCCGGACAGCCTTGATAGTCTATGCGTCCATATAAAAATTTGCTACAAAATTATAAAATACTTCTGCACATCATTTGCTACAAAATCGGAGGGAATTTTACTACTACGTATCGTCACGGGTTTCCTACCCCGACTTTATCTTTTACCAGAAAAACAAACAGTTAATGTTTACTGATATTTATTAACACTCTGTACACTACCGAATACTAATTACAACTAAGCTAAACACTATTTAATTAGTCACTATCTAAATCGCTTTGATCTCTTCGAAATATCCAAATAAACCACTCTCTAATTCAAGACTGACTAAGTCGGCCGTTTGTTTTTCTTTTATAGACCAAACGAATATTCCAGGTATTTTCTAGCATCTCTAGATCCATTTCTCGAAAGATTCTCGTCGATTCTCCATATTTTCCAGTCGCGCCTCGATACACGGCATTATTTGTTTGTTTATCAGAATCGCGTAGGGGCCATCGGGGCAACCTACCGTTTTGCATTACCACAGCCGTCGAATTGGGTACGAGGGGGGCAAATTCTGTGACAGTATATTTGGCGCCTATTCTGCTACGCATTGCTACTGTATCGTTTACAATTGAATATATATATATATATAACAACGTCAGTAAACTCGGGAATACTTGTGGTAATATTTATTACACTATTTGGGCTCTGTTTAGTCCGCCCGTGCCCGTAATCAGAGTAGATCGTGTGTATATAAAACAATATACGTATTGTTTCGTGTCTGTTGTATAAGTTTAAATTACCATGAAAGGAAGTGAAATTAAAAACTAGTGTTGGCTGAGACAAGAAATCTTGCAGAATCGTAGCTGTTTCAGTCAAGTGACAGTGAATTTATAAGTTTTAGGTCAGCATAACTAGACCTATAGATTTCAATAATAATTTTGTATATTGAATGTTCTTTAAATAAATACCTGTGAGAGAAATGCAATATTTATTTTTTCAGTCAATGTTCACTTAAATATTACCCCTTCTTGTATTTGCAAGACTTCTTTCCGTAACAATATTTCACCTGTGCACAATTTCAGCCAAACAATGAGATTATTAATAAAAATATTTGTTCTTAATTGTTTGATGAAAACGAGAAAAAACTAAGGCTGGTTTGCAGTGCCTGAATAAGCGGTAACCCATTTTTCTCATTTATTTTCCGACAGAATAATTTCATTTTTAACTGTAGTTCTATTTAATAATTATCTATTACTTCCTCGCGTTAAAATTTTGATAATAAATTCAGAAATACATCAAAAAAATAATTTTCGATTTTTGGTTCCCTTATAAGCGGAAATTCGGCCACGAGCAAGTTATAGATATATTTTTTTAATGATTTTTCACGTTTGTCCCATACCAATATATACAAAAATGACTGAGAAAAATGGGTTCAAATTTTCCAATAATTTCTTAAATTTACTGAAATTTTAACTTGGTACGTGAGACGTTTGGGTGGAACTTGAAATAAAGCTCCGCCTTTACACGTCACAATTCATTCATAAAATTCGAAGATGTTACTCCTATAATTTAACAGAGTGATAGACAGGGTGTTAATATAAAAATTCGATAAGAGAAAACAAAATTTCCGATTTCGAGGAAATTTAATTTTGAAGATTTAACTTCGGAACGGTTATTAAACGTGCGAAAGACCGTTCTGTATACAAAGTGTTGAAAAATTTTTCACCATTAAAAAAAACTTAAAATCAAGAGAGCTAAAAAATTGTTTTTGATAAAACGTCTAACAAGGGTTCTTTAGAATAATAATTAACGAAAAAAATACAGGGTGTTTAAAAGACCCCAACCAATTTCTAAAAAACCCTAAAAATGAAGGGAATAAAAAAAATTTTTGATCAGAGATTGAACAAGGGTCTATTAGAATATTAATTAATACAAAAATACAGGGTGTTTAAAAAAAACTACAATTTCTAAAAACCCTGAAAATTAATGGATTTAAAAAAAATTTTAGATGAATCTTTCAAAAAGGGACTATTTATTACCTTACTAATTAACGAAAAAATACAGGGTATTTTAAAAAAATTAACCAATCTCTTAAAACCCTCAAAATAATAAAATTTCAATAGAGTTTTTGATTAAACTTTTAACAAAGGTCTATTTAACACTAATTAATGAAAAATATACAGAGTGTTGAAAACAACTTAACAATCTCTAAAACCCCTAAAAATGAATGGATTAAAAAAATTATATGAAACTTTTAAGAAGAGTCTATTAGATCACTAATTAACGAAAAAATACAGGGTATTTAAAAAAACTGAACCAATCTCTTAAAACCCTCAAAATAATAAAACTTAAAAAAAGTTCGTGATTAAACTTTTAACAAGGGTCCATTACAACACTAATTAACGAACAAAATACAGGGTGTTTAAAAAAACTAAACAATCTCTAAAAACATTGAAAATTAATGGATTTAAAAAAAATTGATGATAACAAGGGTCTATTAGATCACTAATTAACGAAAAAAATACAGGGTATTTAAAAAACCCAACAATATCTAAAAAACCTTAAAAATTAATGGAATAATAAAAATGTTGTTCAGAGATTTAACAAGGGTCTATTAAAACATTAATTAATGAAAAAAATACAGGGTGTTTAAATCTTTAAAACCCCTGAAAATTAATGAATTTAAAAAAATTATATCTAACTTTTGACGAGGGTCTATTAAAATACTAATTAAAGAAAAATATACGGGGTGTCTAAAAAAGCTTAACAATGTCTAAAACCCTAAAAATTTATGGAAATACAAAAATTTTTGTTGAAACACTTAACAAGGGTCTATCAGAACACTAATTAAAGAAAAAAATACAGGGTGTGTAAAAAAGCTTAACAATTTCTAAACACCTTAAACATTTATGAAAATACACAAAATTTTTGATGAAACATTTAACAAGAATTTATTAGAAGACTAATTAACGAAACAAATACAGGATGTTTGAAGGAGCCTAACCAATCTCTAAAAACCCTAGAAATATATGGAACTACAAAACATTTTTGATGAAACATTTAACAAGGGTCTATTAGAACACTAATTAACGAAACTACAAAACATTTTTGATGAAACATTGAACAAGGGTCTATCAGAACACTAATTAAAGAAAAAAATACAGGGTGTGTAAAAAAGCTTAACAATTTCTAAACACCTTAAAAATTTATGAAAATACACAAAATTTTTGATGAAACATTTAACAAGAATTTATTAGAAGACTAATTAACAAAACAAATACAGGGTGTTTGAAGGAGCCTAACCAATCTCTAAAAACCCTAGAAATATATGGAACTACAAAACATTTTTGATGAAACATTTAACAAGGGTCTATTAGAACATTAATTAACGAAAAAAATACAGGGTGTTAAAAAAAGCCTAACCAATCTCTAAAAACACTAAAAATTTATGGAACTACAAAACATTTTTGACGAAACATTTAACAAGGGTCAAGAAGGAATTAATGAAAAAAAATACAAGGTGTTTAAAAAAGCTAACCAATCTCTAAAAACCCTAAAAATGTATAGAGCTATAAAAAATTTTGGATAAAATATTTAACAAGGGTCTGTTAGAACACTAATTAATGAAAAAAATACAGGGTGTTTAAAAAAGCCTAACCAATCTCTGAAAACTATACAAATTTATGGAAATATAAAAATTTTTTGATAAAATATTTAACAGAGTCTATTAGAAAACTAATTAACGGACAAATATAAGGTGTTTAAAACACCTAACCAATCTCTAATAACCAGAAATTTATGGAATTAGAAAAATGTTTTAACAAGACTCTATTAGAACACTAATCAATGAAAAAAATATAGGATGTTTAAAGAAACTGACCAATCTCTAAACAACCTCAAAATTTATTTATTTTAATTGTACTTTATTTAATTTCTGAATTTGAAGGTAATTAATTTTGTAGGTAGGTATAGGACACATAATTTATAATAATTACGTATATTTATAAAACATAAGAATCTGAAATAATTAATGTACTGAAAGAAATAATCACACGTTATGCAGATTATTTATTTTAGTTATACAGTGTGTATAGCTATTTGTATAGTGTGGTGAGTATAGTCAATGTGCAGCCCTTCATAAATGTTTAATCGAACCACTATTTTCAGTGATTTTTGTTTAAAATATTTGGCCGTACTTTAAACAGAAGGATTGTTTTGCAGGAAAAAAGACGTTTTAATCAAATCTTAAGTATTACATTTCAAATAATTTTTTCAGTAAATATCAACACATATGCGATTTTTAAATTAGACATTAATTTTAAATTGAATAGATCTAACTTTTTAACTTCTGGAACAACAATAACACGGAAAAAATATCCAAACGTCAAAGAGTAACAGCAAAAAACCCCATTTTTCGTGTGTAGCAAGAACGGGGAAGGTCGTCCAGAGGTTTCCGTGGGCTTAAATTGATTGTTATGAAAAACCTTAATTAGAGGTAACTGATCAGAATTTGGCCGAAGAACGAATTATGGGGGTCTAGATTCCATATCAATTGAAGTTATGAGGAATAGTGGCGCGAAAAAGGCAATTCATGAAGGAAACATCATTTGCCGCCGGTTTTTGGCAATAGGTGTGGTTTTACCCCCACACGGGGGGTGTTTTTCACCTTGAGCTTTTTTGGAAGAACCCTGATCTCCTCCTTGCCATTCAAGATCCCGCCAATTTTTACCAAGAATTGATCGACCATTTTTCACGTTTCTTGTGTTAGGGGTGGTTTCCACCCCTTAAGTAGGGATAAGTCGGGCAAATATTGGAAAAATCGAGTTATGCTCACCTAGATTTTTCATGACGATCAATTTAAGCCCACGGAGACCTCTGTACAACCTTCCCCGTTCTTGCTCCACACTACGCAAAAACGGCGGATTTCATTCACTCTTTTATTATTATTTGGACTTTCATATATTACAGACACGTTAAACTACATACTTATATGTATAAATAATTTTATTTAGTTATGATATCTTTACTATTTCAGGTAACATATGATCATAGTGGAAATGCTTTAATTTTGCCACCATGCATTCCCAAAACTGATCATCTCTTTATTCTCTTTCAACCTATAAATAGATAGATACAAAATAATTAATGGGCATAAATATTTGCTATATTGTTCTTAAATTACCTTATCTACAACCATTCCTAGAGTAGTCCAAACTATAAAATAACAGTATTTAGCCCGAGTTATTGACATCTGCCCTTGTATCTGATAATAATAACTATGCCCTTTTTCAATTTCCATTGCCCGTTTTCATTTTGTAAAAATTTTATTTTATTACTAGAAATAGCTTCTTCGGGTGTAAGTTTTGCAGCCGCCGAGTAAGGACATTTAATTTCTGCAATATTATTTTTGTCTATGATACCATCTGGGCTAGCTCCTAGATAAAGGTGTTCTTCGGAAATAAATAAACCGCATTCATTTATTTTTAAAGAGAAAGTTCTGCTAATTAAAGTGAGACACCCTAACTAAATAGAAATGTTAGAGATTGAATGCTACATGAGTTATACATTTTAAAAGACGAAGCTTTTCCTTCCGTGAACACCCGGTTTATCACATAATAATAATAAAAAATGTATCCACACAAAGAACTACATTATACACACTTTACAACTAAAACAAAAAATATATTAAATGTGTCATATTGATTATTTCAGTTTACTGTTTATTTGCGGTAAATATGCAAATATTTGAAGTACATAGATACAAAGTATAGATATTTACAGATCTATTATATTTATAATTTTAGAAACATAAAGTAGTACCTACCAACAAATATAATCGCCCTGTAAATTTTTCAATATACTGTTTCAGCTGTGAAGATACATTACTGCAACTATTAGTCGCCCTGTATATTTTGTCGATATACTGTTTCTTGTAAATTTATATTTGAAATCATTTCAAATTATTTATGGATACACTACTACAGATATTAAATCGCCCTATATGTTTTGTCCGTACACTGTTTCTTGTAAATTAATATTTGAAATCGCTTCAATATTATTTGTGAACAGCTGCGAAGACGGGTCACGCTCATTCTGAAATGAACAAACGTAAAATATACACGTGGCTCTCGTATCTGGGCGGTTACAAAATGCGTCTGGTTTTATGCGAGCTTTACTGATTTTCGCTGTCTTTGTCTGCAGCGCATACAAACTGTTTCATCGTAGTGGACGGAAGTCGGGTATTACTCGCTATGTACAAAACTGTGACACGCCTTCGGGAAACTGGAGTTTCTCCAAAGTGCTAAACCAGCCTCTTATTATTTTCACCCAAATAATTTGTGGTCAATGGCTTTATCTAGTCTTTTGTAACAGTGCCGGTAGTAGGAGGCTTGTACATCTGACCAACAGCAACAAAAAAACCTCTTAAAAATGTCTAAAACGAATAGTTTTTCTAGAAATACATTTCAAAAATATAAATACAATTGCAATAATATGCAAAACTGTGTCAACAAATTACAAACTAAAGTACAACTAAGGTTATGTAAAAATTCTCTAATGTAATTTGTTTTATGTATCAGTGTTAATAAAGTTAACAAGTTTTCTAAAAAATCTTTAAAACTGATAACTACGATAACTTTGCCTGTCACCTATCACCTGCCTGCTTATCACCTGCTGCTGTTAACTTAAAATTATTATTAGTCATAGTAGTATTGTAGCTAGTGCGTTTTGTTTTTCTGTGTTTATTTGATATTTGTGCATGTACACAAAAATGGAACAAGTTATAATAACGATCACCAGCTGAATGACATTTTAATTTATGGCAACTCTGAGCAAAACTCTCTGGCTAAGAGACGTTTATACGGTAAAGGTATGATAAGCGTAAACAACATAAGATATGAACACTTTATACGCTAATTCACATTTTATTCTATGTTGTGAAAAGAGCTCTAAAAAACAAGTAAGTATTTTAGGAGTATTTGTAATTACTGTGTACAAACACCTGACAATCCTAATAAATACCATAGCTATCAGGTAAGCGATGTTGTCACATATTTACGACTCGTATGCTGTCAAATTTCTGTTATCGTTAACGATGTAAACAGACGTTTGTTTCTTGTGTTTCTGTGGCATTCTTGGGTCATAGTAATGCAAATACTAATAACTTACGGTATTATTAAACGTAACTTATTTCTTTGTTTAAAATATTGATCCACTCGTGAAAATTACAACAACAATGCTGTTGGTTACGTCCAGATTGAGGATTTTACTTGAAGTATTTATAAAGTTGCTATATGATTTTACATTAAACTACTTTTAATTTAAAAAATAGGTAAATATATAGTAATGAATAATGATATTTAACATTTATTATAATATTCATTAATTTATTATTGTTATTTGTTGTTATTTATTATTGATTGATTAATGTTGCAATGCTGGAGAGCTTAACGTTTTCCTTTCGTTGCGCTTCATCGTCCTACATCACATTTTTTCTTTAATTTTTTGGCACGGTGAAATATTTATTATTAGGCGCCGTATTGGCATAATGCAATAGTTCTTCCATTTGTCTGGCAAAATGCACTCTCTGTGCTCATTGTACGAGTCTATTTTGAAACTTTGCAGTGTCTATTTAACACAATAACACTATAAAATATCCCAAATGACAAATTAACTGTTCTAATCGTATGTACTGCGTTGTCCGAAAATGGAAATTGATGCAGATATAAAGCACAGTGCATTAGGTATACACGTTTTAGATTTATATTTTAGGCTTATTTTTTCATGAAATTGTGGGACAAACGCCATTTTGATAAAAATATTACATTATTTCTTCTGTACTTATGCATTTGGAAAAAATCTTGGAATTTATCATCCACCAAAATATAGGCAATCATACTCCAAACACCTTGTATTCAGTTTCAGGGTATTTAACCAAAATTCTAATATTTTACTTAAATTGTAATTGATGTCGTTAGTTTGGTTTTTGCCGCTCCCTGTGTAATTTAGATCGTTTTCAGCGACAATTTTGATATACTATTCTTGAAATAGTGTTTTCTACAAATACAAATATTTTAAACATTTAAGAACTGAATAATATAAGTTTAGTAAATAACAGAAATGTTATCTCATGCCACCTGTAAATATTCAGAGGTACCGAAGTAAAACGAATACCTATAAAACTACAGAAAGCGGTCCAACCAACAAATTTTTAAGTACAGAAATCTTTCAAATTACGTATTTTTTAAATTCAACTGTAGCTGTAAGTATTATTATGACGTAAACTTACATAGGTCTGCATATAAGATTGTTTATTTACAGTATGTGAAAATAACTGTTAAAATGTGTGATTAGAATAGCAAAATAGTTTCTTACAAATGCAACATTATTATATTATTTGAGAAGAATTTAAATAGTAAAAGTGGATAAATAAAACATAAAACAATAATTTTATTTTTGATATTACCTTTGTTCTACATGGTTTACTTCGATATTTCTGTACCTAAAAGTACCACAAATTTGAACATTTTACGGCGAGAAAATATGACGCTCACTCTTGCCATGAATTGTTGTAGAAGTATTCTCTCGTGTATTTAGATGTTGTAGAAAAAATATTATTCTAACGTCACATTTATATAATTAGGACTGCATAACTTTAATTACCACGAGGCAAAGCACCAAACATTGATCTTAATATATTTACACACAAATAGTTTGTTTTCATTGCCATGCACCTGGCATTGATGCATTAGGCGTCAGCGGTAAACAATATATAGTTAGTATATAATCTCAATTCAGGCGCCTGTTTTTAATTTAACTACGTTCCTTGGTGTAAATGGAGTACAAAAAGAGAAAAATATGGTGCAGGAGGCAGTTAATAGTGAAAGCCCTGAAGATAAAAAATGAGGAAGAGTATAGGTGAGTGTAAAGTCTATATATTTTCATTTGGCTTCGGCTCAGATAGCTTTTAAAGTTATGTAAATCGTAGTAAGTTACGAAATTGATACAAATTGGGACCTAGTTTATTGAAAAAAACCCGCAATTTTTCATACTATAGGTTACAGTTCAAGGTAAATGAAAATCTACATTTCTTTCTCAATGTTAGGTCAGACAATTTAGTTAAAAACGAAATTATCGTGATGTGTTCAATAAAAAAGTTTTATGTTCTAAGACCTTATAACTTCACGGTGTATATCAGTAAAATGGTTTCAGTGGAGCAAAGATCAATAAGAAAAATTTATAATTTTTAATTAATTGTCAACATTTCAACTATGTTTTACATCATAACATGGTTCTGAAATACATACATTCATATATATATATTTTTTTGAAATATACAATTTAAATTGTCATAAAATATATTATATGTAATCAAGTTGTTTTTAATTAAATATATTATTGTTGACTCTGCTTGTCATAAGAAAAAATAACATTAATAACAAATAAACATACAATTAAAATTATAACACTCACCAAAATTGAATGTCTTTAGTCAAAACTACCATTTGAAAAATTCAGATGATAATACAATTCATTATCAGTATGCTATATATGTATAGAGTGTCCACGTTATTACGTTCTTTATTTTGATAAGATAAAGCATGAAAAAGTAATAGGGGTACTTTCTATAATATTTTTCTCTATGTCACTATATTTTCCTGATACAGGGCGTTAAACTTTAAAGAAACATTTTCTTTATTATCTACTGAACAAATTGTACTGCCATTAACCTCTATTTGCAACATTGCAATAAATGCAGTAGCACGGGTCAAAGATCCTATACATCCGCCCGTCGTCAATGGCAATATATCTTTCCTCAGCAAATTTATATATATTATGTAGTTATTATGAAATAAAATTAGAGTTTTACCCGAACCGTGTTTCAATGAACATCATTAGAACTACATGGCGATCCTGCCAACTAAAAAATTTACAATAAAAAAGTAGTGAAAGTGCACAATGGGGACAAAAGTCCACAAATTTATTCTGCGATCATTATTTCTGGAACAATACTCTTAATTTCACTTTTAGTGATCTGCTGCTTAGGAATCTTCTTCTGCACTAAAATGTTTAAGAAATGAATCACCGCAAGCGTTATAAGACACATAAAAGCACAGGCAACCACATCAGTCTAAAAATAATAATTATAAGTGAAAATTAAAATTTAAGTGAAAATAATAATAAGTGAAAATTAAAACTTAAGTGAAAACTAACACAAAAATTAATTAGTGCAAATACATTAATATAAATAAATAAAAGACTAAATATAAAAGTTTAAATCACTTCTATAATCGTTACAAAAACATTCTCGCAACGAATTTTCAAATAAAAGTTTCCGACAACAAACATGAATTGCTGCCCACCCTGGACCACTGCTAGTTAGCAGCCTTCGACAAAATTGAGACCACCTCCAACTAGGCCCAGTAAAAACCATCTCCGACGAGACCTAGCAAAAACTTTCTTCTACCAGGCTCAGCGACCTCATCCGACCAGGCTCAGAAGACTCCAAAATATGTGTCAAGTGAAGGTGTAAGTTGTATTGTGCATATTTTTATAAATGTCTAGTTATAATATGTAATAATTTATGACTTCCTATCAATCTCTATTATCCATTTTAGCAGATACAGAAGTAATTAATAAGAATTTAAGAAAACAGCCTTATAGAGTATATAAAGAGTCGAGTCTTTTGCAAAAATTAAATCAAATAAAACTTCTGCATACAAATTTTGTTGAAACATATACTTCTCTAGAAAACTGTTAATTTAGCTGATAAATTAGTAATTAATGACATAAAAATCAAATTTAAAACATTAGTAAATGACTGTAATAACCGAATTGATAATTTGTTGCAAATTTCTATTAAAGAACCTAGTTCAAGTAATATATCATTTGAGCAATCATCTAGTTTAAGTAAAACTAATTTAAAAAACGCATCTGAAGAGGTAATTGTCAAAATGGAATTTGATTTCAAAGTAGCTTCACATATTATACCAGATTTTTCAGGTGAACCTGACAATGTTGTTGATTTTATTGATGCTGCCGAATATTACAATGATTCATTAAAAGACGAAGCAAATAAAAACAACTTTTAACTTTTATTTTAAAAACTAAAATTAAAGGTAAGGCAAAAATACTTTAATTTATGACCCGAAAATTTTAGCGAATTAAAGAAAACTATCACCGATCGTTTTAAACCAAAAAAGACGCTTGCATCAGTTCATTCAGAATTAAGTAAAGTTAAGCAAGGCCCAAAATCAATTTCTGTTTATGCATCTGAAATAGAAGCTCTTATTTCCGATCTAAATAAAATAAATATTTCTTCACAAGGTATTCAAGCTCGTGATACGATAATAAAACTAAATGATCAAGAGGCATTAAATTTTTTTAAAAATGGTCTAAATAAAGATATTAGAGGCGTAATTTTAGCGTCAAGAGTAAAAACATTTAATGAAGCAGTTGAAATAGCACTAGAAGCTGAAGTTTCTCAGTCTCAGTCAGTTAGTCCTACTCAAAATTTACAAAATATTTACCATGTTAAAAGAAAACATTTCCGCGGAAACAGATATAATAACCGGCATATACGAGGTACTCGAGGTAGACCAGGTACTAATGTCACAAATCGGTATGAAAATAATAGCCACAATAACTATAATCAAAACCAACAAAATTTTAGCCAGCAATTTAGAGGGCATAAAAATCAAAATTACTCATATAGAGGTAGATATCCTCACCGTGGACAATATTTACAAAGTCGACGACCCTACCAACGTAACACTCGGTACGTTTACTCACAAAACACCGAACCGTCGGAAAACTATCAGGACCAACTCTCTCGATCAAATCAGAGAAGTGTGAGGGAGTTGGATACGATAACGGAAAATTAATATTTTTAACTACTGGTGAAACAAATTATATCGAGATATTTTGTGAAATGACAGGCAAATTAACAACTTTTCTAATTGATACCGGATCAGATATTAGTCTTTGTAAAATCTCTTGCATTAATCATGATCAAAAATATAACCCCCAAAATAAATGTCAGATAGGAGGCATCACAAAATCTAAAATTGAAACTTTTGGCACTACTGTAACTAATATATATATTAATAAGCAAAATAAATTAACACACGAATTTCATTTAGTAAGTGGCGATTTTCCAATTGTAACAGATGGTATAATAGGTAGAGATTTTTTGTCAAAATATAACTGTAAAATAGATTATAATACTTGGACTTTAAGTATATTTTTAAACACGAGGAACACGTTATTCCTTTAAAAATTAAATTACCTTTCCCTTTACAAAATTATCATAACACGTTAATAGGAGGACACACAGGTGTAAAGCGAACTCTAAATAAGTTAAAGCAAAAATACGTGTGGAAAAATATGTCAAAAATGGTAAAAGCATGTATTAAGTTGCGAAGAGTGTAATAAAAGCAAAATAATTAAGCATACTATTGAACCACTCGTAATTACAGAAACTCCTTCAACAAGCTTCGAATCAATTTCAGTGGATACCGTAGGACCATTAAAAATTACACAAAATAATATGAGATATATATTAACCATACAATGTAACTTAACAAAATTTATACAAGCTATTCCATTAGAAAGTAAAGATGCTAAAACTGTATCTAAAGCGTTAGTTGAAGAATTAATGATGAAATTTGGTATTTAAATTTTAAAAACAGATTTAGGAACCGAATACGTAAATGAACTACAAAAATCAATTAATAAATTCTTTCATATAAAACATATAAAATCAACAGCATACCACCATGAATCATTAGGTAGTATAGAAAGAAATCATAGAGTATTAAACGAATATTATCTTGTTTCTAATTCAGCTAATTCTAATTGGGATACATTCTTACCTTATTATGTCTTTGCATATAATATAACTCCTCACACAGATATAAACTATTCGCCATATGAATTAGTCTTTGGCAAAATAGCAAATTTACCATATGAAAATGTAACCAAAAGATCACCAATATATAATATAGAAGATTACTCAAATGAACTAAAATTTAGACTAAATGAAGCTCACAGAAGAGCACAAGAATTTTTAGAAATAGCTAAAGAAAAACGAAAACTACATTATGATAAACATATCGATCCATCTAATTTCGAGATAAATGACCTAGTGATGTTAAAAAGAGGTCAAAAACAAAAGCTAGATACTCCATACACAGGTCCATATAAAGTTGTAAATAAAAGTGGCGTTAATTCCACAATTATTGTAGAAAATAAGCGTATTACTGTAAACAACAATAGATTAGTTAAGTATAGAAATAATTAATCTGTATTTTAATCTGATGGTACCATAGGATAAAAAATATATATATTTATAATGTATTAATAGAAATAAAATATTTGTTTATTGTAATAGATTTTAGGTTATACATTGTAAAGGGGAAAGGTGTACTGCCATTAACCTCTATTTGCAACATTGCAATAAATGCAGTAGCACGGGTCAAAGATCCTATACATCCGCCCGTCGTCAATGGCAATATATCTTTCCTCAGCAAATTTATATATATTATGTAGTTATTATGAAATAAAATTAGAGTTTTACCCGAACCGTGTTTCAATGAACATCATTAGAACTACTTAGTAGGTATTTTTCGTTCAAACTTGGTATAGCAGTAACCCTAATAAAAGGTTAATATTTTGACGTGCATAACTTTTTTCAATTAAAACCAGTGTCGTAGGTGTCAATAGTTTTTCAGTACAAATATTAAAATGTTATTCTAATTTCTGAGAAAAGTGCTCTTGAGGAAATTTATTAAGAAGCTTTGTTTTTCAGATTTGAAATATGCATTAATTTTAATGTTAATAGACTTTTCCAAAGCATTTGATACTTTAAATCATAAGTTGCTTTTAGCTATTATTCTTAAATCAATAAATTTAGATCCTCTTGCTTAGTTATTTATTGAACAGAAGTCAGAGAGTGAAAATTGCCTCACAGGTTTCCAACCTTATGAAATCTAAAGGTGTTCCGCAAGGTTCAATACTTAGCCCACTTCTTTTTTTGTTATATACTAGTGAATTTCCAAAAGCTTTTAAGGATTGTGATATACATTTATATGCGGATGATACTCAAATTTACCACTCATTCAACTTATCACAGTTTCACCAAGCAGAGTTTTCCCTAAATAATGACCTTGCTAACTTGCTTGCTCACATTGATTAATTTGCTGTCATTATTTTGTTTTATAGTTGTAATGCCAATTTATAAATATTGGCTTAAGATGAAAAGCAGATCACTTTCCCTTGTTGGAGGTTCATCTGATCTTCGGGCATTTCTTGAACTAATATATTATTTTTGTTATTATATATATGTATTTTGCAACTATTGTGCAGATAAATAAAGACCTATTATTATTATTATAAATTCAGTGAAAATATTGTGAACTTATGAAACTCGGTTTTATAATTAAACTTTGTATATTACCTAGTCGCCCACGTCAAATATCTATAATGTCGCGACAATGTAAACAATTGCTAAAAAATAAAGTTGGCTAAAGAGGATGACGAAGTATTACAAGCAGATAAATGAATGAAAACAAAAATAAACATCTTAATTCATTTCCTTTGCTGCTCGCAAGTCACCGAGGAAAATTGCATTATTTATCTAAAAGAAGCGGTATTTGTATTCTTTCCTCTATTTGCAGGTTAATGCTTGAAGGGGACGAGGACGCGCTCTATCCTCCCTGGTTCTTCACGTGGGTGGAAGAAAATAAACTGGCAGCGTTCGCATGGCCGCAAACAAGAGGCAACTTGGAATTTCTTTGGGAAGACGGTACTAAAGAATTTATATTATAAATAATTCGGGACAGCTTAGGTACACTTAGAAATATTTATATTTGGGAAGTTGTGCCAAAAATACTCAAATACATATTGATGTTCGTTTTTAGCCTTTCGTGAATATTTTTTATTCTAATGGCTTAAAGTGAGATATGAGATATACTCTGTGTAATAGATATGGAAGCGTTTTATAAAATCT
This sequence comes from Monochamus saltuarius, assembly GCA_025584915.1. Lineage (NCBI taxonomy): Eukaryota > Metazoa > Arthropoda > Insecta > Coleoptera > Cerambycidae > Monochamus > Monochamus saltuarius. Next base: position 65,331,027 of record CM046722.1, on the reverse strand, counting down.
GTATTATACAGGGTGAACCTTAAATAACACAAATATTTTAACTGCAGGTGTGGTTCGTCATATACGAGTAGATGCGCTAAGTGAGTAATTTTTTATAAATAAAAAATTCACGCAGATATTAGTACAATAAACGATCAAAAAATGAATTTCCGCAAGTTCGATACGACCAATTAATATATTTAGGAAGTTACTTTGTTCAGTGATTTCCAAAATTGTCCATTAACGTGCATAAAAGCTTACCTACTTGTTGAAAGACCAACTATTTAAACAGTTATTCACATTTCACAAGTTAATACCACTGTACACTGTTAGAAAGATGCACAAATTATCCCTTTAAATTATTTTATGAAGAATAATAAAAAATATATGATTTCCACACAACACCTTAGAGTTAATTTTTGCCACAAAACCTCAAAAAACGTGTCAGTGCTAAAGTAGCTTCGTAGTTTCGTAGTCGGTGAAATAGATTTAAAAAAGCACTACGCAAGTAATAACAAAATAACCAGCTTGTAGTATGCGCTCAATATCAAGAGAAGGCAAAGTAAAATATTTAAGTCAATCGCATCCAAAAAAGAAGCTGGTGTTGTAGGCACAGGTAACATGTAGGTGTCACGGACAGTAGGCGAAATGTCCGGCACCAACCCCATCCTCTGGGTACTGGGATTGATAGTCACAGTCAACGAGGTCGTCGAAGAGGTTATGTTGATACCGGTGCACTGGTCTAGGGCAAAAGAAAAAGCTGTGGCAAAAGCACGGTACCAGTGGAAACAAAACATGTAATATTTGAGTAAAGCGATTTGATAATTTCAATATACATCAATTGAAATTTAATATGAGATACTTTTGCATCTTCTCAAACCGAACTAAGCCTATGGTTTCTTTAAGTATTGCACTGCTTGATGCATCTATTTTAAGAGCTGCGGAACTAACGCATAAAATGTATTTAATATTTTTATTATTTTCACGGGCAGTGTTTTCTCTTAAGTGTCTTGTGTATTTAATTAATATTTTCGAGAAATACAGTGTGATTAAGTAAAATATGGCGCATTATTCAATCAGTTGAAAGGTTGACATGATAAAAGCATATTTGCTAGGCAGTGTTAACGATAGTATGTATTGTGATAAATCAATTGGAGTGTAGTAAAAATGGATAATGACCAAATTCTGGATAACTGTGACTGTGAGTCAGAGAATCTGGTTTATACATTTAATTTATCGGTTAGGTATAGGAAAGGCAAAGGGAGGTGACCATTAATATTTTCATAAATAACATATTTCAATCATTTTTTGCCATTTGCCATTCTAATTATTAGTTGAAGCCTATTCCAAGACATTATTGTAACATCGGCAACGCTGTGGAATAAAGATCCACCATGCCTCTTAAAAATATTAGTATCGAAGTCGAATCATCGGTCCTCATCAAGAAAAATCACGAAATTTATTTAAAATTTGATTTTTTTATTCTGATTTGATTTAGATTTTTGATCTAATCAAAGTTACCTTAATCAAAAATTTGATAGTTACAACTAATTTTATTTATAGTTTAGTTTATTTTTTCAATAACTTTATTATTAATTGTAGTCAATATATAAAACTTGGCATAGGTAAGTTTTCTGGCATGAGACATTGACATTTGATGTAAGTTATGGAGAGCGCCACATTCAATACTTTACTTGTAAACTATTATAACTTTTTTCTGGTGGTCCTGGTGCTTCTTAAGAATTCTTATTATTTGACGTTTTCTAAACTGATGGTGTACCTGGTAAATGTCGTTCTGATGTTGGTTTCATTTCATCAACTGGCCTTTAAAAATTTTAGAGTGTGCTTAGAGGCCAACGAGACAACTGTAATTAAAAGTTTAAAGGCAATGAGACAACAGCGACAGGAATGAAGAAGCCAATGGGTCAAGAACAATAAAAATTACAAACAAAATGAGAATAATGAAGAACTGTAAGTTGAATCAAATTACTTAATTCGGCATCAAAAGTTGAAGTGAATTCTTTTTATCATCTCTGCGTTCGTTTCCCTTAAAATTAAAATTATCCAGTTTGACAGTATTTGAATGAGTATTTTCATAAGGTCTGTTCCAACAGCCGTCGAGAACTGGTTCAGAACTGTCATAATTGCATGACCAACCCCGTCTTACATCACATTCACCGAAAGTACATTAACAACTCAACTAACTGAATAGTTCTGGACGGTTCAGAATCGATTATTGATGCCGTTGGCACAAAAACTAAATAAATGGATCGGTATAGGAAATGAAGGTCCTGAGGATTGGTCTCCAGGGTCATCCGATCTAATACCGATATTATTTTCTATGAGAAACTCAATAATATACCTTACATCTGTTAACACCGAAGAATAGTTGTGACCATTATAAAATGCTGCCCATATTTTAAGAACGAACATAGAGATCATGAGAAGAGTTCAGTTCAACTTTCTTCGATGAATTATTGTATGTTTTAATATTTACTTTCAATAAATTAATTTGCTTCAGTTCTCTTTTTTTGTAATTGACATTGCTCGTTAAAGTTTTAATTACTATTGGCTCATTGGTCCCTAAACACGCTTCAAAATTTTCGAACTAATTTAAACCAGTCCTAAACCTGGATAAAATGTGAAGGAAGGTAATGGCGAGTTTATGAAGTGAAACATTTAAATCCAAATATATCAATTGTCATATTGTTTAAAACGACAGTTAGCAAGTATTCTTTGTTGAGACCAGATACCAAATTCTATGTTTTCACTACAATTCATAATAAGTTATTGAAGAAGGACTAACATAAAATTGTAGCTTCAACACTCTGTAGATCTGAAACTATCTTCTTAGACAAAATATTCTGAAACATAGGCGCACACAAAAATAATTGAGAGATTTAAAATCATTTTTAAAATTTTAATTTTGAAAATGGAGCTCCAAAATGAAAAGTGGCATAAGAAAAGTCCCATTATATTGATCCAAAGAATGTGTGTTTAACGGTTTGACCACCTAATTTGTAAGACCCTGTATATCTAGTTGTATCTTCAATACATATATTGGTACTCATACATTTCCTTTCCAGTTCCTAGATTTTTAACTGCTCACTTTTGTTCCTAGTTATGTAATTAATCAGTATCTGAACAAATATTCAATGCTTTCAATCTAGTTTGTTTCCTTTTCGATACAAAACCCAATTATTCAAATACTGCTGGTTTAACTTTCAAATACCATCTGTTACATCTACCTACATACTTAGTGACACTATTAATAATATATTTGCTTGTGCTATACTGCAAAGTTTATGTTTACCAAATTATTAATCATATTAATTTATAAGGTGTATTCCAGTGATAGTCCAAAACTTTGGCAACTAAGAAGATATATAAATAACTGACTAAACTTTGATATAAAGACACTTGTTTCATATCACCCCTAAAATATTGTCGCATGTTCTTATTGAATATAATTGAAAACCTGTCTCAAATAAAAGTACATGTATTGTTTCTTTCTTAAATTTCATCAATGTAAAGATAAATATAATCATTCTTTTTAAATTTGAATACAATTAATTTTTGTTATTAACGACAATATGATAAAAATATACTGGGTGTCCCACTGACCGATGTCAGTAGAGGTATCAACTTTGAAATTTCAAATGGCACTATATGACATGTGATACATCGTTTGAAAGCTCTTTTGATATTGACTGAATCTGTAAAAAAATATAAAAATCATTATTCGTTTTCAAGAAAAAAAATTTGAAATATAAATTTCCGAAATTTTGTAGTTTTGGACGTGTGATACATCGTTTGAAAGCTGTTTTGATACTGACTCTGAATCCGTAAAAAAACATAATTCGTTTTTAAGAAAACGTGCACCCAGTTGTTCTTATATGGGGCAAATATGAAGCCTGTCTACATCTTACATTTGCAAAAACCTCTGAAGTTAAATTCCGACATTCGTTTACAATACATTGTCTTAAATCTTCAAGATTTTCGAGTTAACAACTGATTTGAGATGTGCCCAGAGAAAAAAGTCGTTTGGATTCAAATCGGGAGAGCTAGCCGGCCATTCTATAGCCCCACGCCTACCTACTCGTATCCATCGTCCTGGAAAATTCTGATCCAAATAAGCCCGAGCTTGTCGCTCAAAATGAGGTGGAGTTCCGTCTTGTTGGAACGTCACAAGATTTCCATCCAGCTGATCATCATCCTCCAGAATTTCTGTGATCATGGGATCGATATGATCTTCTAACAAATGTAAATAGCTAGCTCCAGTCAAAGTGTCATATAAAAAAATGGACCAACTATGTGATTACCCAATATTCCTACCCAGATGTTCAGTTCTTCTGGATATTGAGTGTGCGATTCCCTAACACCATTAGGGTTTTTATCCGACCAATAATGAATATTATGCCTATTCACTGTACCATTGGAAAACATACACTTATGATTGAAGTAGATATTGTAAAATATATTTTGATTTTCTGTAATTCTGTTAGACATGATCACAACATTCTATTCTTCGATCCGGATTATCCTTGTTCAAACAATGCAGAAGAAGTATTTTATACGGACGCCATTTATGTTTTTTCAAAATCCGATGAACGTTTGACTAAGGGATCCCTGTAGTATATTCTAACGATTGCACGGATTGGTATGGATTCATTGTCAGTTCGCCCAAAATTCCTACTTCCATTAATTAGTTAGGATTGTTTTTCTTATGATTTGCTACGGACCCAGTTTCTCGAAATTTCTTAACAAACTGGCTCAAGTACGTATAACTTGTTTGGTGAAGAAACATTATTTCATTTTTTTTGCTAACGAATAAACAAACCATGATTAAAAATTGATAAATGTAAAAGTTAGACTTTGATTCTAAGCCGAAGATTTGATACAACTGGAAATGGTTTCAACAAAATCGGTTCATGTATTCTATCTTACTTATTTAAATAAAAATGTACGCAAAGCAAACGGTTGTTTAAGCAGTTACAGAAACAATAATTAATAATACTATATAAATGTTACGATGTATGTTAAGAATAACATTTATTAACATTAAAAAATTAAAACCATAAATACACACTATTTATCTCTATTTTGTAATTTGTTGATTATTATTAAAATACCAGAGATACAATTTAAACAGTTTCAAAATATTTTTTCAGTAAAAAATAATTATCAATACGTTTTATGATATTGTCGATTAATTTTCTTCTTATTAATTTTTGTTTTGTTTGTTTCTGTAATATAATTATTTTGATAACATTAATTTGTGAATTATTATAAAGAGGAAATTATTTTTAGTCCCCTTTCTTTTGAAATGAATAAAATAAAAACAAATATTACTAGGTACTTAGCTTGCTCTAATATTACGGCAAAAATTGTAATTTTAATGTGTAATTTCCAATGTGTTTTGTCTTTTTTTCTTTCTTCCGTTTTAATTTATTGTAGTTTTATATTGTTATGTAACACAATTACATTTATAAAGCCCTTAAGATGGCTCAAATATAAGCCAAAACGTTGGCATTTTGTAAAAATTTAGTTTTTCTACTACAATTGGCCTATTACCTGACTAAAATAACATCAGATGTTAATTAAAGGCCACCAGATACAACATACAAAAATATTTATTAATACCTTCCAGGAGCTAAATTATACAAATTTCTTGTACTGTTATATTTAGTTTTTTAAGTGTTTTGAAAAATTCTTATGTCTTGTAGCAATTAAATTTATAAAACATAATTATTAGGAAAAGTTAATTTTTAAATTTCGTATTATGCATAGAGAACGTCAGTTGCTAGCACTTCCCATGACATTTTATTCTGTAACAATTTTTAGTTAACCTTTTGCTATATTATACACAACATATCTAAAACTGTAGGTTTGTATGTAAATTTTATGATATAACGTATTTTGAGGTAAAAGCTAATATGTTCCATACACAGAGGACAAAGACTACTTGGCTGCCGGGACAAACCGTGGTTTGGTTCTAAATTTGTCTTGAGGTTGCACAAAATCTATCGTATATACATAACCGTCTGGCGATAACTTCTTCGTAAACTATCTACTCACTATAAATATAGATCACATGATTGTTTGGATTTTTAAGTTTCTAGTCATAGCATATGTTCGATTATATGCAGGATTTTCGTCGAACTAATTTCTCTGAAACAACAAATTTATCTGAATTAGTAATGTCTATTAAACATATATGAGGTCTAACCAAAAAGTTGCTGATGCGTTCTAACATTATAGATAAATTTTACTTAATTAAACTTATTTTCTTCAGAGTACTTTTCCAGATGCATAGAGAAAATTCGTTTTTTGGAATCAGTTCAGCAATTTTTATTTTATCTTCTAAACTGTATCTCTTGCTGAAAGACTTGCAAGAAACAACAAAGTTGGCAGGAGTTCAGGAAGAACTGTCATAACATTTTTTGTGCAAAAGTCACAAAAGCAAGTACTGAATGAACGGGAGTACCTACTTCCATCAACACTGACATGCTTTGTTGATTCATAGAAAATTGATGTTTTTCTATTGTGAAGACTGAACTTTGACCTGCCTCCACCATATAACCGTAAATCCATGTCCGTTGGCTGCTAAGATGTTCTTAAGGATGTTTCGTCATCGCTCTCTAAAGAAAATCCTCATAGATTTCAACTCAATGTTGCTTGTGGGCTTCCGTCATGAAATGGTTAGCAAACTTTTCTGTAATGTGACTTAATCCCATTTTTTTTTCTTAGTTTTGTTACCAAAGAAAATGCTACACTCTTCAGCTATTTCTCAGATATTTAATCGATGATCTAACCTCATAACCTCAAAGTTCATTTACTCCCGCTACATAACACTGTCAGTTGATGTCGACGGTTGCCCAGAATTATTGACATTGTTAACGTTCTTTTATCCTCAACAGATCTAAAACTTTATGTCCGTAAGAAGTTTACACCATATGGAAAGTATGTCTGAATAATTTCTTCAACCTCACACAACTTTAATGCTACGACGTTACCCTTTAATGGAACACATTATAAGATCCGAACATTTATAAGAATTTTTCACACTGAGTGGAAAACAGTGTTATCACAAGCCTGCCACAAACTGTTTGCTGCGTAATTCACTACTGAAATTTTGTTCTATCAGGTCTCTTTTCGCATGTAAAGTCAGACATGTGAAGCACGGCTTTTATCTCGATCGTTCAACAGTTACTAATTAGATGTGTCTGGCGCAATTATCACAAGCAGTAGTAGGTTTAGTCGATTTATTTCCACCGTGGTCCATTTTTGCTACTTCATTTAAAAACACCCGGTATAACAAACCGCTGCCTACTGAGCATGTTTCATAAAATTTCACTGTATGAAATTTAATATATTTTTCGTAGATTCATGGGGTATGGGGTTAATCATCCATTCTTAATACAGATCAGTGGCGTGAATAAATTTGTGGGGTTGCATCCACAGGCTCGATCTGGAAACTGTAAAGCCTATGCTTGGGTTCAGACAGTCTAGAGTTTCAATATTGTTCTGATATTTAAAAAGTTTTACATTTTTTCAGTGTTTATATTTTCTATATGCGTGTAAATTCTGGAAAAATGGAACATGGTTTTAAAAAATTAATACTCAAATTTAAAGCTACATTTTCTTTGTTATAGGTATAAGGCACATAGTAACATTATGCCCAGAGAAGGTACCATCGTTGGAAAATTCAAAGTTTGAATGGACATATATTCCTGTTACGGAATGTCACGCACCTTCAATTGAAGATATTTTTAAGTTTATCAGAGTGGTTCAATGGTGCCGTAAGAAAAATCAGGTAATGATCCAAAATTATTTATATACTAAAGAGACGAGTATCACCTGTTAGTTTGTTCTTTAAACATTAAAAATCATCAAGTAAAGAGTATTATTAATACAGAACTACACAAATTAGTATAGTTTAAGGTATCTTATAAATTAATTCAACTTTGAATGAAAGATGGATAGATTCAATTTTCACGTAAACAAGTGAGTATCTCTAATAGTTCATAAATTGAGCCAAAGTAATGGTCCTTTACCTATGGCCTTTACTGATGTCACTTTCAGACTTTTAGATGTAAAGTCGGTAAAAGAACGTGAATTTATTAATAACAAATCCCAAGCATTTGGAATATTCAGCTGTTCATTTGTTAATATGTTCTGTAAAGCTCAGACTCGAAGTAAAAGGCACATCTAAGTTTCTGATCTCAGTAACTCTAATTGAAGGGGAACCAGCAATGGAATAATATGGCATTTTACTAATATTAAGAGGAATATTGCTATCTATACATCAAGTATTTATGTTATCTAGTGAAGTCTGCAGTTTAAAAGCATTGCGATATGAATAAATTTTAGTAAATATATTTATATTATCGGCGTACTATCGTTTGCAATATTAATGACACTCACTAAAATGAATTTTGCGATTTCTTTTGAACTTCTGACGTATTCATATTGAAATCTGCTTTACATTTTTAACATTAGTCATTAGTTGTTTCACTTACCAAAAGAGATTTAATGAAATTTCTATTCAGAACTTCCACAAGTTCAAAAACTGATTTAAGAGAGTGTCATTATTATTGCAAACTATTGTACATAAAACAGTTAACATCATGTGAATGAAATATATCGTAGAAGAAAATTATTAAGAGCAATGGTCTTAAACAGGATCCTTGGGGAACTCCTGACGATGGCAAAAATTTTGAAGACCCGATTTTATTTTAAATAGTCTACAAATTTGTGAAAGTGGATTAATTTTATTGACAAATAATTTTTCTTTCTGATGATTTCTTAGGCTTGTCCTAACGCCGTTTATATTAAAAAAAAACGGAAAAACCCACCGTTTTTGAAACATAGGATCTAAAAAATGATTTTTGTTTGATTAACTTAGGAACAGTTTGAGACTGAACTCAATGTCAAAAAATGAAATAAATTAGACTAGATGAAAAATAAATGTTTGTAAATGGCTGTAATTTGAAATTAAAGGTACACACCACTTCTCTACAACATTCAGAAGTTTCTGAAGTATAGTACAATTGTCAGTACAAGAAATGCTACGAAAAAATTTTAAGTTGTCAGAATTTCAGAAACAAAGATAAAAAAGGAAGTGATTCTAAATTTGACCCTTGTAGGACTCCGGAAGTTGCTAAAAATGTATTTGAATTAAAACCGTTAAGATACATACAATTTACTGTAATGCTAAGTGGGTAAGTTTATGTTGTAACAATATTTACATCTACAGTTAAATTTAAAAAATACACATTTTCAGAGATTTATATAACCTACAATTTGTTGATTAGACCGCTTTTCTCGGTATAATTCGTTTCTCTTTGACATCTTTAAAAATTCATGTTATTTGTTAAGCCCTAGATTATTGAGTTATTAAATGCTTAAAATTGTATTTGTAGAAAACACTATTTCAAGAGCACGACGCGACGTCCCTAGCTAGTCTTCCTTTTTATTGCTAAATTATAGTGAATAATTAATATACACATACTTGGTACCTTCTTGAGAAGAACTGTGAAGAACCGAAACTGCTGATTTGGCCATGTACAGTCGTCGCACATAGAAGTTTCCAACTTAAAAGCTGTTCTATATTTAAAGGAAAGAGCTAGTGGGTTATTAATAGGAATTGTGGACGGCATCAATGATTAGAGCGTTTTTTTTTTAAACAAAATTCAGGTTGGAAACCTTTATGGTATGCAGTATGTGTATACATATAGCCAAATCAGCAAAGTGTATACTTAACAATATTAATGCTATCTATAAATGATACTGCAGGAAACAACTACTCCGCGGGCTAATGCCCCGACCGGCATTGAATTATACCTGCAGTATCTGTGTGAAACAGCCAAGAACCCTTGTCGGCCACTCCACCAGACATAGACCGGTTTCGGGCTTGTTAGCCCTCATCAGTATGCCATAGGTGAGATGACCGACAATTGAACTGGCTGTTCCTTCATATGTAGTTTCCTGCAGTATCATTTATAGATTTAATGGCGCATCGCCCGGGGCGAGAGGTCTGCGGTTAAGTACCTACGATATTGTAGGTCGCTTTCTGCAAGTCGAGCCGCTTAGGCCGAGCAGGAAGTAGCAGACCAGTTACATTTCACCTGCACTCGATTTATATGTGAAACTACATATGAAGGAACAGCCAGTTCAATTGTCGGTCATCTCACCTATGGCATACTGATGAGGGCTAACAAGCCCGAAACCGGTCTATGTCTGGTGGAGTGGCCGACAAGGGTTCTTGGCTGTTTCACACAGATACTGCAGGTATAATTCAATGCCGGTCGGGGCATTAGCCCGCGGAGTAGTTGTTTCCTGCAGTATCATTTATAGATTTAATGGCGCATCGCCCGGGGCGAGAGGTCTGCGGTTAAGTACCTACGATATTGTAGGTCGCTTTCTGCAAGTCGAGCCGCTTAGGCCGAGCAGGAAGTAGCAGACCAGTTACATCTCACCAATATTAATGCTAGTTTTCAAAAAGAATGTTAAAAGTTATAAAAATTGTTTGATTATAGAAACTTTTGGATTTACTTGTTCTAATCAATTTTGAATATTTATCATAACGTCATTCATTTGTAGATAAAACTATATGTTTACTGTTAGTGGGCTACCATATTTATTTCCACTTTGCATACCTATATTCCCGAAATCAGTACTTTGCATATTATTGAGAACATTTTGTCCCTTGAATAAGCCCACATTTTTTATTGCACTTTAAATATCAGTCCGTATTATTTTAAAAGGAAAGATGTGTCGATTTTGATACGGATATTCACCAGATGGCCGATCCAAGGGGGTTGGATTAAATTGGGCCATGTTTGCTTTTCCATCACACGGAAGCCTTTTATGTGGTTCCATCGCGCCCTTTTCGATACGCATTTCATGCAGGATGGAGATGTCAATACTTCACGTGAAATTTTACGATATTTAAAAGTTTACAGTATTTAAAGTTGCTGAGTAAATCGTACAGGACGTATGCACTTACTGTAATAACTGCGTTCAAAATTAAATCAGTAATAATACCTATAGTGACATTCAACATGAGAGTAAGTACATGTTGATATTTATCTCTTCCCATACTTTCGATAAGTAATTACTATGTATGATTTATTTCATCTATACAGAGTGTTTTTAAATGAAGTAGCAAAAATAAGACCACACATTCCTTGGTGAAAATAAATCGATTTTACCTAACATATCTATATCCCAAGTCGCATAATAAAAAAAATACAGGGTGTCAAAGTTAAAATTTTATTTTCGATAATTGTAGATAAATTCTTAAATTATCCAAATATTTACATAAAATTTGTAAATCAGGGGTTTTTGCGTGCGAGAAATTAAAATTTGTTTCTAATTTTGACGTTACTAGAAGAGGTCGCCACTTATGGCACATCATGTTTTTCTTAAATGGCAGAACTTTTTTGCAGCTTAGTGTATCCACTATGGATACACTAATTGATGATTACTGACTATGGAAACAATCGATTCTCCTACCTGTTATATCTGAAAAAGGTATACCGTGTTCAAGTCGTTAGAAGTAACAGTTTTCCAAATAATCCTATTTGAAATATTCAGTGCACAAATTGAAAATTGTTATTGTTTCAGGTAAAGTGCCTTATCTACTGAAAATACAGCAAAATGTTACTTGAAAAAGTTGTTCAGTTGTTGTAAATTATGGTGACATGCAAAATTTCAAGAAGATCGGCCTGCTTGGATAAAATCTTTGTGCTTTGTTGAAAAATGGTTTCATCGAACCTCGCCGATCTTCTTGAAATTTTGCATGTATTCATAATTTATCATTCTGAACAACTGTTTTAAACAACATTTTGCTGTATTTTTAGCAGAAAAGGCACTTTACCTGAAACCAAAACAGTTTTTGCACTAAGCTGTAAAAAAGTTCTGCCATTTAAAAGAAACATGGTGTGCCACAAGTGGCGCACTCTACTAGTGACGTCAAAACTAGAAACAAATTTAAATTTTTCGCCCTCAAAACCCCCCGATTTACAAATTTTATGTAAATCTTTGGATTTTTTAAGGTTATCTGCAACATATCGAAAATAAAATTGTAACTTTGACACCCTGAAGTATATAATAATTAATGTAAATGTAACTGTTTGGGAAAATGCAAATGCTAAATACATATTTTGATTAAATATTATTATGTAATTTTAAATTATTATTTCCGAGCAAGGACAACGAGAAGGAAGGACTGCTCTCTGTCAGAAGGGTAGGATTAGGATAGGAGAGAATAAGGGTACAAACAGAGCAAAAAAAATAAGTTAAAATACACCTCTTTAAAACGAGCACAATCAATTGGTGCAACTTTATATAGTACCCCTCAATTTTTATGACATGTTCGATGCATCTTTTTCAATTAGCTGATATGATTTGATTCACCTCGCTTCTTATAATATCTATAACTGCTTTGTCAAATTTTGGAAAGAGACATAAATAGAATTAGAGTAAAGTTTCAAAGTTATTTCTCAGGAAGAGAATGATATTATAACCTCGAAATTGGGTTAGCGTGGGAATAAGTCACGTAGACAAACAAACTTTATTGTCACTCTTGATTACACAAGAAATATTCTTCAACAAATTCACAACTATCAAATGTTTTACTTTGACGTTTCGGTCATTCGCGCCTGACTGCTCAATATAAACTGACTCCAGCTGCGAAAATGATCCGCTTATATGGATTTTTAGAGTTCTGGTAGTTTCTGCGATCTCGAGAACGTGTCGAGAAACAAATAGAATATAGCCTGGAATATTCCGGAAAACGTCAAAATAAAGGTATTACAAAAATTATAAATTCTAATGCAAAGGTGGGCACTATAAGGTAAGTGGGTTTCCGTAACAATATGTTAAATATCAGGGAAGCTAAACGACGACGGGGCGACCAGTGCCGAAATTGTTCTACCAAGGTTAAAATAAATTAGTTAAATGTCTATTTTTTCAGAAAAGGTTGCGTTTCTGCTTTTATATTGTATAAACCAAGCATAAGTTTTGATATTACGGTCAAAGCAATACTATAACAGCTATTATTCAATTGTTAAAAGTACATTTTGGTTACATCGTAAAAGAAATGAGAGTCACCATTATGTTAAAAAATTTAAATGTCGTTAACGGTTAGTTTTTCGACTTCGAAACAAGAGTATGACAATTTTTGATAAATTATCAGTCTTTAATAAAATGCCAAATTTCAATAAAATTAGAGATCACCATTTTTTTACTTAGAACGTGTTCTTCTACCTCAAACTGCATCTCTATAAAAGTGATCAGTGTGCCAAATTTGAAAAAATCGTTCCAGTCAAAATACAAATTTACAAAAATGTTGCGTGAACTTGACACATTATTTTTTGGAGTATCTAAAGTTCTAAATTTTATGCGCGGAGTTTCTGGACACCTTGTATACATTTATTTTATTAAAATTAAGTAAACATTTTAAAGAAAATTATATTAACTGATAAACCTGTAAATTTTTCCATATTTTTCTGCTAAATTACGCTATACGTACATATATTTTATATGCTGTGCAGGACAACATAATCAAGTGCACCGCAGTCATCTTGTCCTGCTAGACATTAGTTATTAATGTGTCATCCTACGGTTACGGTACATAATTGATGATGTTTACCCTATTGTGCCCCTAGAGAACACAGTCAAACCCCCGTTTATCTCTCCACAGTGCTAGTTACCCAGTATTTTGGCCTTTTGTGTGCCCCACATTCTCCAAGAAGCCGTATTTATGTGCAGCAGGTGTGATATGTCTCTGTTAAACAACAGGGCAAGAGACAATGACTCTTTTGGCACTGCAAATAAGCGCAGGAAGATTTTTATGCAGAACTTTTTCAAAAAGGGTCAAGGATCAAAATATGAGTAAATCAATATAAAAAATTTCTTGAAAAACAGACTGGAGAATCTGTAACTTGATAGCATCAAGAAATTTGAAAAAATATATATAAATAAAATAAACAAATTTAATTTATTAGATATAATGAAAGCCGATAATACAATAAATGTTAACGCAATAACACTCAATAGTGATTTAAAGGATTATGCCCGAATTCGTTTTTAGGGCAAAATATACATTAAATAGGTATATTACTAGTATTATTACAGTAATATACAGTGCTTAAGCAACACCTGTCGTAGATGAGCTGTTCCCAAATCGTTGGATAGGGGAAAGGGTCCGATTGAGTGGCCAGCCAGATCGTCTGATTTGACATCCCTAGATTATTTCTTGTGGGGATACTTAAAAAGCAACGTATACGTTTCTAGACCGCTTAATTTAGAAGATTTAAAAGCAAGAATTCGTCACGAGATACATCGTATACATCCTGAAGTTATTGATAATATGTCCAAAAAGAATTTATTAATCGTCTTGGCTACTGTCAGGCAGCTAAAGGTGCACAATTTGAACATTTAATTTAGTCGATTTTTTACATAATTATTATCATTTTCAGCATTGTGAAAATTAAATTATAAAATCTTCAAACATTATTTTCTTGAAATTTTTGTTATGTAACACCATAATTTTTCATGATGTGTGTATGTAGAATGACACTCTCTTTCAAATGGCATGGTTAAAATTGGGGGCTGCTATTTAAAAAAATTGTCGATGACGTCATATCTCGCACAACGATGACGTCACAAATGTGGGTTGTATGTTAAAAAATGCCTTTTTTAAAAACAAAATCGACATGCCAGAGGACTTTTTTAAAAACTTCTCAATTTAAAAAATTCGTGAATTTATTCGTTACTTTTCGAAAGCACTGTATAAAGAAAGGGAAATAAATGTACCGCTCCTAATGACTGCATACACCAAAAAAATGTATACTTATATATCCTTCTCCATAATGGTATTAATAGTTGCGTTAACGTTAAATTGATAAAACTAAAATTCTGCGTGGTGCACAGTTGGTCATGAATTTTTATATAGTTTTACAAGATTGGCTTAGGAATTTATTCACTTTTTCTACGTTCATGCAAAAAACAAAACTTTATTGAACTATATTTAGTGGAAAAAGTGGTTCTTTATTGCACTAGTGCAATAAAATGTTTATTGCATTCATCTGTCACTCTACAATAGCGTTTTGTCATCATGACAAACATAAACGTTCAAATCGATGTCACATTTTCTTAAACTTAGTGTCATCTAAATAACATTTTTTGGGTTTTGCATGAATGTAGAAAAAATATTGTATGCAACTCGTACAAAAAGTGCTTATTGCACTCGACAGGTTGTCCTACTCGACCTGACGGCCTCGTTGGACAATTTCACGTCGAGTGCAATAAACACTTCTTGTACTTGTTGCATAAATAACTATTAATAACTCTAAAATGTTTTTTTCTTTAATAACTCAAAAAAAATTAAGACGATAATTATATTAGCCAATTAAGAAATATACATCTTTAATTTAATAATATTTGAAAATAAATAAAAACAAACATAAAAAATAATGAATAAGAAGAAAATTAATCAAGGTCATGACATTTAAAGAAACTGTTGAGAATTATTTAATATTGGTAACATATTAAAAAACTGTTTAAATTTTCCCTATGGTGAATATTTTAATTTAATTTTATTTTATAATAGTAACACCAAATTATTAAATAGGAATAAGAAGTATATTTTGGGTTCCCATTTTTTCAATATTAATGAATATTATTCTAAACCCACATCTTAATAAATAAATATAGTATTATTAATAGTGATGTTAGATCCGCTGGATATAGCATAAAATACTATTTATTTTATAACTGTTTATTGTTGGAATGTTATGTGCGTAGTATCGTTTGCAATATTAATGACACTCACTAAAATTAATTTTGCTATTTATTTTGAACTTGTGACGTATTCATATTGAAATCTGCTTTAAATTTTTAACATTAGTTATTAGTTGTTTCACTTACCAAGAGAGATTTAATGAAATATCTATTCAGAACTTCCAGAAGCAAACGATTGTACATATTAATATTTTTACTTAACAACATGTTCTTGTATTTAGTTGTTTAAACAACTGTTTATTTTGCACGCATTTTTAACTTTACATTTTACTTTAAGTAACTAAGGTAGAGTTCATGAACCAACTTTGTATAATTGTATAAATATGTATGGCCAACTATGATCAACGACATCAGTTTTAATAATTTAACTTTTTTTGGCAATTCATGACATATAAAGTAACAACTATTATATATCATTATAAAGAGAAAAATAATGCAATTGAATGACATAAAATGTACAAGGTGTTCCATTAAAAAATGTATATTTGAGTTATATTGTTGTATTTAAAAAAATCACCCTGTAGATACATTACAAGTAATCTGCTGAACGCTACATAGAAAACTTCATCAGAAGCAATTTTCACAATTCCGAAATCTCAGCTGTTCTCCGAGATACAAACAATCCCTTAAAAGCAGTTTATTTAAATTTCGTCCTACATCTCAAAAACGAAGAGATTTATGAAAGTTCTAATTGCGGCATTTCAAGTTTCTCTAAAAAGTAGTACTGTGATATCTTCATTTAAAATATGTAAGTTTGTTAGATGAAGAGGGCAATAAAACGTTGGTGAGATGAAATGTATACATTTATTTCATTTCGACTTATACCACAGATAAATTAATATAAATTTATCTGTGGTATTCTTCAAATTCGGTTGTGTTATAAAAGCAGTTCTCCGCAGGCAAAGCAGGTCTCTCAATTTTTTAAGAATTTTTGAATATATTAGCGGATTTTGCAGTTTTTATATTCGGAGGAAGTAGATTATAGTACTTATGACCAGAATATTGCAGAGATTTTTTATAGTATGTGTGGCTAAATTTATCAATATAAATGTTATTCCGATTTCTTGTTGCATATGCATGCATGTGTGCATGTTTTTTGTACTTGTTAATATTTGTATATGCATAAACCAATAGTTTAAGTATGTAGATGCGTGCGTGAGTTAACATTTTCTCATTAATAAAAACACTTCTGCAGGATTCGATTTTGGATTACAAAAATTTTGCAGTATACAATCAATAATTTATCTATATGCTCATTACAGACAACATATATATTTTCAGCCACTAGGCGTACACTGCCGGATGGGACTGGGTAGGACCGGCGTTATGGTGGCCGTTTATCTCATGTATTTTCACGGTCTGGAAGCCGATCAGGCCTTGAAAAATTTACGATACCTGCGGCCGGGTTCTGTGGATTCGCCGGAGCAGGAGGATTGCGTACTCAACTACAAAGTTACAGCCAGGATCGCGAACCATGCCAGGATTAAGAGGATAACGAAACGGCCGGACCATTTTCTCGACATTCTGAAAGGATCGACACGGGACGGGGTTTGGGGTTTGCCCCGCAAATGGCTCAAGTAGATTGTTTACTGATATCGTAAATATAAGTGTTTATATGGCAGTGTATCGACATTTAAGCCGCTTAGCTTCAAGGGCTGCTAAATTCTCTCGATATAAAGTAATTTAATTGAGTCTAGATATTTTTTCTACAACTTTGTGTGTGTCACAGTGTGAAGTACCATATGTCGCGGAATTCTAGTAATTGAATACGAATACATATCTTTAATCTACTAAATAGTTGATAACTGTAAGCAGTTTTGGTATCTACATTTATTTATTTAATCCACATCAGAAAAAATATATGCGGATTTAAAATGAACAATAAACTAGATACATATAAAAACGAATTAGGAATATAAAATGACACAATGTAGTACAAATTAAAATTACATATAGTTCATCAATTTTGCATGTGAAATTAGGAAGTCAGAGTAGATACAGATTAATATAGAGAGTGATTCAGAACTTATCGAAAAAAAGAATTTAGAATGTACAAGGGACTCTTACAAATATAATTTTGTAAAAATAAAATTAAAAAGGCAGTTCAAAAATGATTTAAAAATAAACTTCTGCACGGCACTGGAAAATGGTCCACTGTAAAGCCTGATAATTACATTTTACAATACCTATTTTCTACAACAAATTAACCTGTTTTTGCTGCTATTGTTATTAATTATTAATATAATTAATTTATGGTACTAATTAGTTCTAATTAGTAAAATAGTATGACATTTGACGTACCTGATGTTACAACAACATTTTGGGCCCGTCTTACCCAGTTTTTACAAACTAATACAAACGTTTCTGCTTCTTGTCCGCTTTGAACTTGTAAGTTATTGGCAGCAGTTATACATTTGATGAATGAAGCTATGGTATACAATTTTCACCACACGCATTGACACTTTGCCAAACAATCGAGGTAAATACAAGTATTTAGATATATTTTTTACAAATATAATTAGTATGTTCTTCTCATAGTAATTTGAGATCTAAATATACACCGAGGAGTTTAACGTTATGTGCATTAGTGTTAATATTAATTTCACGTAATGAGAATATCATTGTCTCGGTTTTATCTAGATTTAAGCAAAGTGTGTTACTAGTGGACCAGTTTTCAACATCTGGAAGGTTTTCCAGAAATTCAGTCTAGTAAACACTGGTACTGGTATCAAACAATCCATTTAATACGTCATTATTCAAGCAAATGATGAAATCATTCACAAAGATTAAGAAAAGCGTAGGTCGTAATACTGATCCTTGTGGTACCCTATGTTTAATTTTAATTAGATTGAACTTACATTATTGCAAAATACAAATTGTTGGCGATTTGTAAGATATGATTTCAAAATCTCATACATTGTCTGCCTCAAACCCATACAATTTTAATTTATCTATAGGATTCTGTGAAAAACACAATTAAATGCTTTAGTGAGGTCTAAAATCCGACAACATACAGATTCACCATTCTCAAAGCCATCATTTACAAAGGATATTAATTTGTCTATGGCTAGTGTATTCGAGAAATTATTTCGAAAGCCATGCTGACAAGGATTGAACATTTCATTAGCTTCAAAGTAATATATTTGTCTATTCAATAAACATTCAGATATTTTCCCTAAGTAAAGAGATCACAGATAGGTCTGTGATTGGTAGGATCGTTGAAATCATGTGTCTTTTTTAGTAAATATGTACAACTTTACTTATTTTCAGAGAACCAGGAAACCTGAGGTAATACGGTCGTTAATTAAAGTAGTTAAAGGGAACAATATCGTATTCATAATACTTTTTACATTACATGTACATAGTAAATAGCATATTACCAGTGGGTAAGTTTGCTATAATATTGTCAGGATTATTTACAAAATAGTTATTGAATTCTTCAGATGTTATAAGTGTCTTATTGGTGGATGTGTTTTGTAATGATATTTATAGAATTCCAAACGGTTTTTTGAGTGTTAACATGATTTAAAATAAAATTGTCGTTACATAATAAGATTCAATCTGGTTTTTCCCAATGTCCGAATAATTAGAATTTCTTTCCAATTTCTAGGGGTCTAAACCAGGCGATTTAATTAATTGCGGAATTTAAATATTTTAATATCGTTTGATTACTCAGCTTTTAGGAAAACTTGCTCCAAACTCGCTTTTAAGTTTATCAGAGTGTTTTACCCTTAAAGAATGTGGGAATGAGCATATAAAAATGGAGATAATTATCAAATTTATGTCTTATATTACTTGGGTTTTATGAATACAGTCTTTCTATGCTTTTACAAAATAGACGTGTCGTAACTTCAAAAGGAAACCTGGAAAACCACATTAATTAGGAGGGTGGTCAAATGTCGACCGCTATCAATTTCACACACTGCTCTCTGCAAATATAGCTGGTCTACGGTCTATTTAACGCAGGATTCGAACGTGCCAGCAGAGTGGTCACTTCGATTCAAGTACTGACGTCTTAATCTGCTTGGCCACCGACCGACCTCCTTGGATGATTTTAGTTTTCTTGGAAAATTGTGGATGAAGCTTCCAACAATAATTATATTCAGTCCCATTTTTCTCCATGTTGCATTTTTATGTTATTGTATATTGTATACGATTGTAGTTTGTTAGACATACAATTTTACATTAACTATTTAAATAATTTGTATTTGAATGCGTATATAAGGAAATTCAGTACTTGTGTAACATATAGTTTCTTTTCATTGTTATGTTGTTATATTTATGTTTATTAAATAAATCTGAATCTGAAAACAACGGATTGAATATATGTTAATATTAAATAAATAAGAAGCATGGTTAAATTTGAAATCGTTACTAGCTTCAGTTAGGTCACAGCTTCCATTTACTTAAAATACTACAGGAGTACTTACTTGTCTCTAAATATGTTTATTGTCCAATATTAATTCAATCAAGTTACCATTCTATTTAGTTTATACTTTGTAAATAAAATTTAACCTACCTAAAGCAGGAAAAATTTAATACGGTACTAAAATTCAAAACATTTGACATTTCTTTTACTAGGCAATTTCACGCTATATGTACTCGTATAACCAGATGCTAAGGCGATATCACCGTAAATAGAGCAGACTATATAAATATTCATTTGCCTGTTTTATGTGACTAGGCCTTGCGAGGCTGCTCAGACGATAAAACACACGAACGTAGGTGGCTCGTCTAGTTACCCCGGCTGGGTAATCTTTAAAGCCAGGGATGTTGTCCAAAGTCAGTGTCAAAGTTTGTTAGGGTTAAAGGTATGTCTTACCTATTACGTGCCACGTGATTTATTATGTACCGATAACGAATTTCTAATAAGTCTAGCTTACTGGTTTAGCAGGTTTATTTTTAGTTATGATGAGATTCGTTTAGTCAGACGTTATTTTATATTAAAGTGAAATTTGTCAGAAAGTAGAAACTTTCAGTTTCTACTAATAATTCTAATAGTTCACGTATAACGCACATTCTTGGCTCAAATAAAATGATATAGGTACCTACTTAATAGTTGCTTCGTTTAGAAGCAAGATATTATAAAAACACTCACTACACACACACTCACACCAGCTCATTCACTCATTTTCTAAAATTGTGAGTATAATATTTAGATATATGTTATTATTTATATTTAATACATTATTAAATAGAACATATTCGATAAAGTATGCTATGCATAGTTTTCAGGATTACAATTTTTTTTATTGTATCAATATTACATCAATAAATCTATATTACGCGGTGTAGCAAAACTACATCTAGCGGGTACTTGCGACTCCGTGCCGTACTAAAAAGCCACTGATACGAAGTGTTCTACATAGCAGTAGATATCATTGAAAGCAAGCGACCTCTATCGCGATTCGGCGAGATATTTTGCAAATATAGAATTCCAGGAGACCAGTATTGAGTTATACCTGAAAAACCTATAGCAAACAGCTACAGTCACTCGTCAGTAGCCCACCAGATGGTTTCGTCTTCGAACTTATTAACTCTCATGAGTATACCATATACTCGTATGTAGTATCTCTGATGAGCTGCTGACCCTTCTGTCGAATTAGATATACAGGGTTAACTATGACTTAGTACAAATATTTTAGGAGGGGATAGGAAAAAATAAGAATTAACGGAATAACCCTTCAAAAAAATTCCAAACTTATTTATAAAGCCAAAAAAATTTTTTTCGATATTATTTTAAATCCTTATTTAACGCCGCCAATGAACTTGCTTGTTGGTTGCATACTCTACAAGCATGCAACACTCGCTCATCAGTCAGTATCGCTGTCATGTCATAATTGATTTCCTGTGTTTACGTTGTAATTTTGTGTTCTTCTTCAGTTTTTAGTGCCTTATTTTAATTTTTAAACGTTTTATAGTTATTAAATAAAGACATTTGTGTTGGGTGCATATACACAATACAATACAATACAATATACAATATAGTTTGCCGGTTTGGTTTTCTAGGTTATGGCATAAGACTGCCGCGGTTACATTAAAACGTCTATTTATTCCTTTCGTTCAATTTTGTTATAATAAATAGGCATTATCTAATTGTACCTACGGGAAGTGTCTTTTATCGGTAGTGAGTGGCTGTAATGAGCAAATATGTAGTTCTACCAGTTTATAACGAAGTAATGGAAAACGAATGCAAAATACTGGAGCTAAGTGGATTAACTGTTACCTATCTATCAGGTATTATTACTAATAAGAATGTTAATTTTCGTTTCTACATTTAGAAATGCTGCAAAAAAACAACGATGGTAGTAGATATTGTTGACAGATGTAAGTTTTATCTATGGATCTAAGCCATCTCAGTCGGTTCTTATCATAGGCGCCGTAATTTTTTCATTGTCTTTTAGGCTTTCCTGAGCATGTGGTTAAATTTTTTATACTTAGTCATAGTTAACCCTGTACTTAAAACAGCTAAGGATATTCCTCGGTTACCTCACCTATGGCATACTAATGAGAGATAATACGCTCAAGACCGGTATATGTCAGGTGTGCTGCCGACGACTGACTTTAGCTGTTTAGTAGTGCAGTTGTTTCCTGGAATTCTGTGTGCAAAAATCTATATTAACCAATGATTACGCCACTAGCATATATGCCTAATTAAAATAAAAAGTTTTTTGTTTTGTTTTTAACAAGTCGTTTTTTCTTTTTGTCGCTTGAAACAAATGCTACAAAATATGCATGAAGTCTTTTTACAAAACTTATATTATTTATGGAGGCCATCAATTTAAACACTTAATTGGCTGATATGTAATAATTTACAAATAAATTTGTAAAACCTGTATCTCCAAAACTAATGGTCAAATTCAAAAAGTAAAACACGGTTGTGTAGAGAATTCCAATACCTTTCAAAGGATGTGTCACTTAACTCTTCTTCCATATTAAGATTTCAGCTTAACTCTCTAGCAGAATAAAGTTTGTAACAAGAAATGTATGTGAAAAGAATCAAAATCGATCTGTTACGACGTTGTTCGGAAAATTAATTTTCCTGACAGTCAGTCGTTGTCTCGTTTTGAAGAGCATATTTATTAGGATTGTTTGACTTAATTTTGGATGTTCTTTCTATCCTAGAAGTTTGTCAGCGGTAATATGCAAGGACAATAATTGTCAAAATTGATTGAAAATACAGTGATTCAGAACATATCTAAAAAAATTGGGA
Organism: Monochamus saltuarius; assembly: GCA_025584915.1. Taxonomy (NCBI): domain Eukaryota; kingdom Metazoa; phylum Arthropoda; class Insecta; order Coleoptera; family Cerambycidae; genus Monochamus; species Monochamus saltuarius. Next base: position 65,308,022 of record CM046722.1, on the reverse strand, counting down.
ATAGACGCGTCACGAAAAATAGTCAATATCGTAAAAAATTGTTTGTACAATCCTTATAGTTTCCAAGAAAAGAATTATTGAAGTTCTAGTAGCTTCAAATTTTACATCGTTGGGCTACTGTAGTGTGAAAAACATGTGCCAAATGCAGCTACGTTTACAACGGTGTGCAGTGATTGCTAACGTTACCGTGACACGGGAAATTTGCAACAGAATCGTGGAAGAGGTCCAGGGCGTTCACCTCGTATGTTACAAGTCCAAGCCATCGGTCTGGAGGATCATCTGCCGCGTCGCCGTTTTTGTCGTTGGTGGTTGCAGCAAGAGTTGAGTCAAGCACACTTTGGTCGTTACGTTTTGTTTACTGACGAGGTCTGTATTACAGGGGATGGTTATTTTAATAGCCGTAATAGTCACATTTGAAATGAAAATGTCATAGCCCTCCGTATTTGCTCCCACCACATTTGAATGGACACGTTTATGCTCAATTCCTGCAGGATGTGCTTCCAGAACTACTAGAGGATGTGCCACTGAACATAAGAGCTAACATATGGTTTCAACACGATGGCGCCCCAGCTCACTTTGCTTTGCCAGTGCGGCAAATTTGAATGAAATATTTCCTAACAGGTAATTAGGTCGAGGTGGCCCTGTGCATTGGCCTGCGCGGTCACTCGATTTAACCCCCTTGGATTATTTTCTCTGGGGTCATCTCAGAGCTTTAGTGCATAAAACTCCGGTTCTCAATCAACAAGAGCTACTGGGAAGAGTGATTGTCGCGTCCGCACAGTTTCAGGACATACCGGGGATATTCCATAGAGTTCGCCAATAAACGAAGAATCGTGCTCAGCAGTGCACTGGGCAACGTGGAAGACACTTTGAGCAATTACTCTAAGCTCTTTTAATAAACTGGTACTTTTTCAATTTTTTTTTTGCTGTAGCGGCCACACGGCATATTTCCGAACAGGGGTTTATAAGGCAAAATTGCTTATTGTCATGCCCTCTGCAACCCCTATCATTTTGTCGCAATAATTATGGGACACCCTGTATAAGGGCAATCAATCAGATTAATTACATATAGTTTTTAAATAGAAATTTTACAGAGGATATAGATCTTGTATTTTCTAGACACTGAAAGTTAAATCTTGATGTCAATAAGTTGTTACCAAGACCTTGTGCCGAATAATTTCTAACAGATTTAAATGGCAAATACTTCAGAAACTTTCACTGAATAGATTCAATGTGCATGATAATGATACAAAAAAATAAAGATCAATCTATGAACATGGATCTAACAAAAACATAATCCAGTATTTCTAATGTGCTGAGAAGTGAAAGATTTACTGCCTTATACATTTTAATGCGTTTGAAGTTGATTTGGCAATATGTTAGTAGAACTGTATCGGGAGATTTTATGTGAATCGCTGTAGTAGCTGTATCGAGCAGGTTTGGATTTGTAAGTGATTATTTTGCATATGGAACATTGCCATACTTTTGTAACCATATCTTAATAATATGCTAAATTGTGAACACGCTGATAACTATAAAATTTATGCGAGCATTTCATCAGTTGCAAAAGCTCATATTTTCAGGAAGGACTTATTGTGTAGTCTACTAACAGCAATGTTTATACTTTTATGTTGAGTCACAATTTAAAAATAGCACATTTTAAATAACGAATACATTATCGTTCTTCAAAAGATAGATAGATAAAGTTTTAGAGTCTGCCATATAAAATATGCAACACCCCCCCCCCCGTTACTTTTTCAGCAGGTAGCATCTCAATGAACAAAATTAGTCTGGAAATTCACAAAATTAGTTGTGGTATTTATATATAAACAAAGCGAGGTGGTATATATGTATTCTAAATGTTTAGGTTAGGACTATAAGTTTCAAAAATGGGTCGAGTTTATTGCGCCTGAACGGTGGTGGTGGATACAGGGTATTAAATAATTCACACTGAGAGGTATATACAAATTTTTCTTGTTATTCATGAATAATTAACTAAAACAGTTCAAACATTTTATGAAAAGAGGACTAGAAATAATTAAAAAAAAATAGGTTGATGTTTCTACTTATAGAATCTAAGATCAAATAAGGTTTTGACATGACATTTTTACACTCTTTCAATTAAACGATTTCCACTTCAGCAAATATTAATAAATTCACTTGTTTATTTCTTTTCCCAAAATTCCAAATATATAAGTTGTTAAAGATTAATAGCACAAAAGAAAAAAAAAACTATCTGTGACAAAGTAGCTATCTGTATATTAAGTTAAATTGTATACTACAAGTTTCAGCGTATCGTATTATTATAAGTAGATATGCACTTATATTAATAAAAAAAAGAGTATTATGACTTCCCACCGTACGTGTACACATAGGGTTTACAAGAATTCACATAAGTCATAAATAACGTTCTTAAAAATAATAATAATAACTTATAATAACCACTACTTTTATTTATGTTATGATATTATTTTAATGAAGTGAAATATAAGGAATATATTATATAAAAAAAAAGAAAAGTAATTGAAGATTGTATTAGGTACTTAATTAATTTGATGTGATACCATAATTTCCTGGCTCATAAAAAAAAACTTATAGGAAAAATATTAATACTAAATAGCAAAACGCTGTATGCACGCTCTATTTTAATTATATGATTTGATTTGTTCATATATTATATCGCTAGAAAACTTAAGACGTATATCAAATTTATCGCATAAAGTACGAATTAATCTTAAAATAAAGAAAACTAAATAATAAAAAAATCATGCAGCTTAGCTGAATTTCCTTAGGTACGCCAATGGTTCCTTCTACGTTTGTGGAAAATTTGGAATAGGTAACTCATGTAGTTCTGAGAGCACAATCTGGACGAAATTTTCTGAATAGCACTGTATATATCATAAATATGTAATACTGCAGCAAACCAAGCCTCAAGTACCATCAATGTGTGGACACCAACGGGTAGTAATACTCCAAACTAAAACCCTAAAACAATATCATCCCCATTGCGGGACTTGCACAAACAAAAAGTATTATGAAACCTTACCTCTCTTGGAGGGTTTTACTTCTGATAAACTATATGAAACCAAGTAGGCTGATGTGATATAGCCAAGACTGTAGAGAAGAGAAAATAATATTTAACTAAAAGTTCTAATTTTTAAAGAATTGACTTACAAAATGGTGGAAAGCCGACTGATAAGAAAATCCTCCCACGGAGAACAATTTCCAGAAATATTTCAAAATTCTGAAGAATCACAACCAACTGGACAATTGTCTTTCTACACAAATTAGCGAGAAAATCCCAACAAATGGATACTAAACCATTATCTGTACTCGCTAACAGTTCGTCAACGGCTCCCTCGTGTTAAAAATCTCTTCGCCGCGCTGTTCACACGGCTCGCGGAGGTGTCCGATGAAAGATATTTTCTATTTCTTTTCGCCTACCAATTAGGCCAATTAAAAGAAACTATTCAAATAGATTCGGTACCGCGCAGTCTACAATATTTATCGCTTAAAATGTGTTCCACACATAGGCAGCAATATATACGCTAATTTTGATTATATGAAAGGTGATATTTTCGATAGCTTATCCATAATAATATGATTGTTGTTGTAATGATTAAAATAAATCGTTACAAATTCCACCTGTACCTCCTAGAAAATTCCATAGGAATTTTCTCAAATTCAGCATTTGGACAAAATAATAGAAGAGGAAGGATCGAATGAATTGATGACAGCGATCAGAATTCAGCTAACTATATAAAAAAAAAACTTAACTAAAACAATATTATTTGAAACGAACACTATCTAACATGGTGGTGGCAATAAGGGTCCCCTTTATTCAAGGATCATCTGGAGATGGTTTGAGGTCCTTGGCATGCCAGTTACCTCGAAATCTACCATCAAGATCGGTAAGTTCGTATGTCCAAGGTGATAGTTTTTTAGAAATAATGAATGGCCCTATATATTTTGGAGCTAACTTAGATGAATAGTAATTTGCCGCGTCTGACTGCACATAATTTTTGCGATAAACACGAGAACCTACATCATATGTAACATTGCGATGACGGAGATCATAATAACGTTTATTTTTCTCTGCTGCTTTCGATAATCTAGTCTTAATTTCCTCGTACAATTTTTGAAATGCTTTACTACGGTCATGAGCCAAACCATTATTATTTACCTTTGACTTATCGGTATCAAATTCCTCAGTATAAGGTACATTGGTAGGCATTTCGCGACCAAATACGACATAATATGGGGTATATCCGGTGGACTCATGAGTCTGAGTACGAATGGCGCAAGCCAATTTTGAGAGATTTTTGTCCCAGTCACGGTGATTATCAGTAATATAACATCGAATCATAGTTTCTAACGTTTTATTAACTCGCTCGGTGGGGTTTGCTTGTGCGTGATAGTTAGCAGTAAAAACCTGCTTAACGCCATAAGATTCGAGCAAATTACGAAATTCTCGTGATCGAAGTTGACTGCCATTATCAGAGATTAACTTCTCCGGTTGACCAAACATTAAAAATAAATTGGTTTCGATAGCGTTACATACCAATTTTGAAGTCGCGTTCCTCAAAGGAATAACCAACGTAAATTTACTAAAATTATCAATGACAACTAATATAAACTTAAAACCGCGAGTGGATCTCGGTAGAGGTCCAATAAGATCACACGAGACAATTTGGAAAGGTTTTTCCAGCGACTCGATTAGGAACTAGTAAACCGGCTGGTTTCTTTTGTTCGGGCTTATTTTGGCAGCAAACAAGACAATTTCTAACATAGCGAGATATATCTGCCTTCATCTTAGGCCAATAATAATTTTGCGACACACGTTTAAATGTTTTAAATATTCCTGGATGACCAGAACACGGATCATCGTGACACTTGGATAGGATTTGCTTACGTTCCTCCTTTGGAACTACACGTTTCCAATCATGATTCTTATCGGATAAATCAGGGAATTTATGCTCTACATATTTATATAGACTCGAACCCACAACACGCCATTTTGGAAAATGTAACGGATCTGTTTGGACTTTATTCAGCATGTTAGAATACCACCGATCAGTAACATTATTAGGCAAATTTATATTATTTTCCCCGATATTGATAGATTCCGCAACAGGTACTGAACGAGATAACATATCTGGGACAACATGTTCTTTTCCCTTACGATGTATTAAATCGAAACTATATTGTTGAAGCCTAATTGCCCATCTGGCGAGTCTGCCAGTGGGATCTTTTAGATTATTTAGCCAACATAACGACCAATGGTCTGTAACAACAGTGAAGTGCGTTCCCTCAATATATGGACGCAACTTTTCTATACTCCAGAGAACCGCTAGACATTCGCGTTCAGTGGTTGAGTATTTTCTCTTGCTTAGTTAAAGACCTTGAAAGATAACAAATCACGCGTTCCCCGAGTTTTGGGCATTTCTGTGTTAGAACAGCGCCGATTCCGAAAGAGCTAGCATCAGTCTGAATAATGAAGGGTAACTCGAAATTAGGACATGATAATACTGGTGCCGATATTAAACATTCTTTATTAGTTTAAAAGCTTCTTCCTGACGAGACGTCCAATGAAATTTAGTGTTTTTCTTTAGAAGCTCCGTCAAGGGTTGTATTATTGTTGAAAAATTCGGTATAAAACGGCGATACCACGAAGCTGTTCCGATAATACTACGTACGTCTGACACTTTAGTGGGTGTAGGAATTTTCAAGATTGCGTCGACTTTACCCGGATCGACATGTAGACCGTTGACATCAACTACATAACCGAGATAGCGTAACTCATTTCGGCAAAATTGGCATTTTTCTTTACTTAACGTTAACCCAGCTGACATTAATCGAGAGAATACTTTTGACAAAATATTCAATATGTTTTTCGAACGTTTGCGTGACAACTATTATATCGTCAAGGTAGACAAACACATACGGCTCAAGGTCGATCCCAAGGACACGATCGATTAATCTCTGCCACGTCGCAGGTGCCGTATGTAAACCGAAAGGTAATCTTTTAAATTGAAAGAGACCACGACCGGGTACAGTGAACGCGGTATATTGTCTGGAATTTTGTTCAACAGAAATTTGCCAGTAGGCAGATTTTATATCTAAAGATGATAAGAATCGGGCGTCTCTTAATTTATCTAATATGTTTGTCACGAATGGTAAAGGATATGCGTCGCGTTTTGTCACGCTGTTTAATTTTCTATAATCTACGCAGAAGCGATAAGAATTATCTTTCTTTCTTACCATCACTATAGGGCTACTCCACGGACTATTAGATGGTTCAATTACGTCATTTTTCAGCATTTGCTGTAACTCAATATCAATGTGTTTCATAAGAGCAGGAGAGACTGGATAAAAACGTTGCTTAATTGGTGAGGTATCATTTAAAACTTCAATTTTATGCTCTACAATATTTGTGCACCCGATAGTATCACCCATCTTTTTAAAAGTATCATTAATCAATTGATCTAAGATTATAGTTTCCGATTTCGACAAAGAACTAAGTGGTTTTAATACTTCTACCGTGTTTATTAAGTCATTTTGGTCTGACAGAGAAAATGTCCATTCACTGGAAGATAAATTAGGCACAATTCCCATACGTACCCAAAAATCAATACCCAATATTAATGTCTGACTTAATCCTGGTACTACAAGAATATCAATAATTTTCTCTAATTCTCCTAATTTAATCGGTGTACGTAAAATGCCAATACATGTAGAAGTACTACCATTTGCTACTGTAACGGACTCGAAATCTGGTTTCTCCAAATGAACTAATCCTATATTTTTAAATAATTGCCAACCCTTACCACCGATAACAGTACGACTAGCGCCGGAGTCTAATAAACCTAATAATTCCTTACCAAAAACAGACACCTTTACGTAAGGTCTTTCATCGCCATGAACGTGAGCTAAAACATAGTCTAAAACGTATCTAATAGGAGAAGCATTATCGACCTTATTTTTCCCTAGAGGCGCAGAACGGTCGTTTACTAACGCCTCATCCGACCGTTTCCCTGTTTATTACTACATTTCGGGCAAGTACGTATAGTAACGTTAGGATGACCGCAAGAGTAACAATAGCGTTTTTGTGGTTGCGTACATCTCCTGGACAAATGCTCGGAACTACCACAATTCCAGCATACTTTAGAATCGGATTTAACAGTTCGACTAGGACTGGAAATCTCATGAACACGATTGCTACTAGTATCTGAAGCTAAGGAACTATGAGAAGTACTAGGATATGCCAATTCTGGAATTAAACTTCTATTTCTAGAAGGTGGAGGTTTAAATGATTTTGCTAATTCCCTTTTTACTTCGAGTTTACGACACGCGGAGAGTAACTGAGTAATTGTTTTAATATTTTCAAATACTATAAATGGTTGATAATAAGGGTCTATTCTTTCTGCTATAATTTCAAGTTGAGTTTCCTCAGATACCGGATTTTCCATTTTATTGAATAATCCTTTCATACACGCAATGTATATACCGATTTTCTCATTTTCCCCCTGAGTTCTACGCTTGATTCTTCAAACAAATCGCGATCAAAATGTTCCGACAAAAATTGTTCTTTCATTAAGTCAGTTAAGGACGTCCAATCGGTTGCCCAATCTTTAACCATATTGTACCACGTGTAGGCATCACCTTCAAAGAGATCTACAGCCTCCTATATAAAATAGCACGAGAAATACCCTAGAACGTCTCTTATTTTCCACTTGTTCAAGAAAAGTACTAAATGACATGTCGCCTTTCTTACCGGTAAATTTTAATCCCCAATCTCTAACAGGAACAGGTTTCATTTTAACACGACCTTCCTCATCATCGCTAGAATCGGAAGAAGAAGAAACTATACGAGAGCTCTGAGCTCCAGGCGGCCCACTAGTATGACGCAAGACCGAGATATCAAGAACAGTAGGATCTTTATGACGGCGATCTTTCTTTACTTTTTCTTTTAATTTGTCGAATGTCAATAGTAATTTAAGTCTGATATCAGCCTTAGTTTCCCTGTCCACCTCACTTTTAGGATTAGATCTATTTACACGACCCAATGAATGTGCTATTTTAGAAGTGATACCTTTAAATTTACTATCATTCTCAATTCCCGAAAAATCACTAATTAGTCTCTCAATAACACTAATGTTCTCTATTAAAGTCGCGCTATCTTGCTCAAATGTATACGGATATGTCGGAGTTTTAATAGCAAGTGAAGTTTTCTCTAACTGTAAAGCATCACGAAGAACGGTTCTAAGTTCAGTAACACTCAGATCACTACCGTCCCTAAACCACGAACTTTTAACTCATAAATAAGCTCCTCTTTTGAGAGGCGATTTACCTCTAATTTGATTTGTGAACTCATTTTTAACAGTAACTATACCAATACAATAACAAATATATCATAAAAAAAAGGAAATTATGTAGAAAAGAAACTATAAAATCGCAATGGCAATGCTGCAGTATTACCCTATGAACATAAATGTTCAAGACCAACAAATAAAATCAAAGTCTTAACAGGTAGGACCAAGTAATAAGGAGTTAATAAAGTTTTAGCCAACAAAAACAGGTTTGTGATCTCAAAACCGACATAAATGCATTAATCATATAGAAACACATACATATATAGTACAAATTCAACTTCGACGCCAGGCGTCGGTAAGCGTCGCTAGGCGTCGTTATGAAAATATCCATAAATTATTAATCCTTACACTATATAATCAACAAATGCAAATAAATTTGGAATATCTAAGGAAGTACAAGTGTCGGGGCGCCTTCGCGTCTCAGGCGTCTTAAAAAAATCGTCTTATATAACTCAAGGCCCCACGTTGGGCGCCAAAATTTGCGACGCGTTTTTCTCTCTCTTAATTTGAAATTGTAACAAGTTGTATTTAACTATAAAGTTTAATAATAAAAAAAAATAAATAAATAAAATATCAAATATATTTACTATTTCAGAATCAGGACAAAATCTTAGAAGTGAACTGCGGTTTAGCGTCGCAACAAAACTGCTGAATGCACGGTACTCAGTCAGTGAGTGGGGTGGGTGAATTAATTCCAACCAAACATAACAAAAATAAGGGGCGCCACTAGTTTTCTTTACCGCTGCATAAAACTAGAAAGCCTCGATATATTTAGAAGTCCACTTCAGCAAATATTAATAAATTCACTTGTTTATTTCTTTTCCCAAAATTCCAAATATATATAAGTTGTTAAAGATTAATAGCTCAAAAGAAAAAAAACTATCTGTGACAAAGTAGCTATCTGTATATTAAGTTAAATTGTATACTACAAAGCTTCAGCGTGTCGTATTATTATAAGTAGATATGCACTTATATTAATAAAAAAAGAGTATTATGACTTCCCACCGTACGTGTACACATAGGGTTTACAAGAATTCACATAAGTCATAAATAACGTTCTTAAAAATAATAATAATAACTTATAATAACCACTACTTTTATTTATGTTATGATATTATTTTAATGAAGTGAAATATAAGGAATATATTATAAAAAAAGAAAAGTAATTGAAGATTGTATTAGGTACTTAATTAATTTGATGTGATACCATAATTTCCTGGCTCATAAAAAAAACTTATAGGAAAAATATTAATACTAAATAGCAAAACGCTGTATGCACGCTCTATTTTAATTATATGATTTGATTTGTTCATATATTATATCGCTAGAAAACTTAAGACGTATATCAAATTTATCGCATAAAGTACGAATTAATCTTAAAATAAAGAAAACTAAATAAAAAAAATCATGCAGCTTAGCTGAATTTCCTTAGGTACGCCAATGGTTCCTTCTACGTTTGTGGAAAATTTGGAATAGGTAACTCATGTAGTTCTGAGAGCACAATCTGGACGAAATTTTCTGAATAGCACTGTATATATCATAAATATGTAATACTGCAGCAAACCAAGCCTCAAGTACCATCAATGTGTGGACACCAACGGGTAGTAATACTCCAAACTAAAACCCTAAAACAATATCATCCCCATTGCGGGACTTGCACAAACAAAAAAAGTATTATGAAACCTTACCTCTCTTGGAGGGTTTTACTTCTGATAAACTATATGAAACGAAGTAGGCTGATGTGATATAGCCAAGACTGTAGAGAAGAGAAAATAATATTTAACTAAAAGTTCTAATTTTTAAAGAATTGACTTACAAAATGGTGGAAAGCCGACTGATAAGAAAATCCTCCCACGGAGAACAATTTCCAGAAATATTTCAAAATTCTGAAGAATCACAACCAACTGGACAATTGTCTTTCTACACAAATTAGCGAGAAAATCCCAACAAATGGATACTAAACCATTATCTGTACTCGCTAACAGTTCGTCAACGGCTCCCTCGTGTTAAAAATCTCTTCGCCGCGCTGTTCACACGGCTCGCGGAGGTGTCCGATGAAAGATATTTTCTATTTCTTTTCGCCTACCAATTAGGCCAATTAAAAGAAACTATTCAAATAGATTCGGTACCGCGCAGTCTACAATATTTATCGCTTAAAATGTGTTCCACACATAGGCAGCAATATATACGCTAATTTTGATTATATGAAAGGTGATATTTTCGATAGCTTATCCATAATAATATGATTGTTGTTGTAATGATTAAAATAAATCGTTACAGTAGTTCTTTGTTGGGTTTATATAAGTATGCCACAAGTAATTATGTTTACCGTTTGTGTAAAAGTTCTTATAAATTTTTAGGTATTAATAATATTGTGTGAAACTAACTACTCTGTGGACAAAAGCCCCAACCAGCGTTGAATTACACCCACAATATCTACCCATATATTCTTTATTATTAGCTTTTGTAACATTTTTGCTGGATTAGAAAGGTATTTTAAGCTAATATAAATCAAATCTGCTACAATTCCTATCAATGAAGTCATATGTATGTTCTCTGATACCAAAAATCTAGGTATGCTAATGAACAATTCCACAGACAAAGCTCTATTCAATAATTATCTAAAGAAATTAATCTATCTAAATTTACTAACCTGCTTTAATGAAAGCACTCTATAAATATCTGTATATCTTTCTAACAGAACGTTTCAAGTGCGTGTTAGCAATACTTCGTCAGCTTTTCGCTTAGTGATAGGTGGTATTTCTCAGAGATCGGTACTTGATATTCACATCTGGCACATCACATCCGTTTTTACATAAAATCATCGCATGCTTGCTACGCGGATAATTTAAGATAAGTTTTTCCTAATATGCTTAGTGAAAACAATCAACTGCAAATGGATCTACTGTCAAAATGATGTGAGAAGTGGTTAATACTTCTCAATCCCAATAAGTTTCTGTTGTTGTATATAAGTACGTACCAGTAATCCTAGACTCCAATACTACGTCAGCGGCATCGCGTTCAGTGCAGTGGTCATCCAGGTGGATCTAGATCTAAGTATTAACAATAAATTGAATTATTCCGAACACATACATATCTTTAATAGTTATAAAAACAAATTGTCTTCTTGTCTTCTCAGAAAATCTTTCCAGCTCCCTAATATAGAATGTTGGTTCTGATATTATATAAAGCATGAGGTCAATTTTAGAATATAACTTTGTTATAAAGCCACCAATTCTCAAAAAGGACATATGTGATTGGAAGGAGTTCAGCGTAAATTCATCGGTGGAAGTCCTGTATTTTCCATCTCTCTATGACGATAGAATTATGTATTTTGGACTGACCACCTTAAATGACGGAAGAACAAGAAGACTTAATATAAACGCATCGAATCACCTCAGACACATATCATGTGAGCCTCCAAGATATGTTTTCCTTCAGCAATGACCAAAAACGTGGCTAATACACGAAACATACAAAACACCGTATTGTAAAAACTTCGTAACTAAGCGTGTTCTATACTTGTGGAATGTTTGAGACCAATATGTATTTTCTGCTCCTACTATAAACTCTTTTAAACATTGCTTGATTGTTTGTCATTCCTTCGTAAAGCATATGTAGTTGGTGTTTTTCTTCCTATTTATAACTCATATACGAGTAGTGCGTTAAATTAATTTAGAATAAATATGTTATTTTTTTGGGCATAATAGGCGTTTTGCCTCTGCCATTGGCTGTTTAATAAATAAATAATAAAATAAATAAATATACAAAGTAAGACCAAAACATGAAATAGGAAATATTCGAAAGCGTTTATTAAAAAAGTTTCAAACCGAAGACGCGTTGCTAAAAATAGGTACATTCTTTTATAAGAGAATGAAACATCGCACGGACCTCTAGATTATCGATCGGAATAATCTAACGAAGGAACGGTTTTTTCCACTTATGTAGTGGTGCAGATACAAAGGGTGATAATATTTTTTATATAAAATTATTGCCCTTGACATTTCTGATAATTTTATATGTTGGCAATATTTTCGTTTTTCTGAAAGAAGTTACAATTTTCGAGAAAATGAGCAACAAGTTTTTCTTCGATGTTATATATTATGAAAATTAAATAATATCTTAAGTCGCTTATACTGTTATATCAATTAAGATATGAAGAAAACTAATAAAAATATTGATTTAACGCATGTACTTTTATTAGTTCTCTCATTTTAATTGACCCTACATACACCAAATGAATCTTTTATGATTAATTATTATCTACCTAATTTATCTCACCAACACAATTCGTGGCACTTTTGATTTTCAGCATCTGCGCATCAAAAGGTTTAAATTATCATAAAAACTATGAAGATTATTGAAATCAAATGGCTGAATTCCATAGAAAAATTAATTTACTAAATATTATAGGACCAATTTTGTTTAGATAAAAAGATTCTGAAATCCTCCGCAACTCCACCACTGGAAATGATCGTTTATCCATTAAATTATTGCAATCGATAATTATAAGATTTTAACTGAGTTTTATTTAGATCTGATTAACAATTCTGTACTATTTATTAAAATACATTTTTTACACCTTTATCACCTTGTAATCTCTTTTACTAAACAGTTTTGAACCCATATAAATATTCATCGGAAACGTTTTGACTACATATATTCGATCTCCTGTTTCAATTTGGTACCATATTTCAGAAAAACCTTGTACAACCTACTAACAAGATAATATGTGTGTGTATGTGGTTGCTTCTTTGGATTTGTCAATTATCTAGATCTCTTTTACTTGTTAATAATTTCATGATTTTTCTTTCAAATTTAATTTTCACAAAATCTCAAAATATGCATTAGTTTTTGTTTGATTTTGAGTATATATTTTCTTTAGTTTTATTGGGTTTTGCCACACTTCTGAAAAAAATAAAGATTAATTAAATAAGAAATAAGCCCTTGCGCCAAACGGATCAGTCAAGGGTTATTTTTGAAACTAAGTTTGCCTAACCAAAAAATCTCACAGTGTAAAAAGCAGATAGGTAAAAAATAACAAAAATCACATCACTATCGCGCACTTCCGTATTTTTGACGTTTCGAAAAACTCTCTGTTTTCGTTCTCAAAATAGTAGTAAAAATATTAAACATATGTCACGTTTGGCAGTATAAAATTTGTTTATCTGCTTCCATAGAGATGTCAAATGATTTTTATTTTATTGTTACTTACTTGTTCTTGATACAACTGTAGCCAACAATTGTATGAGTTTGTTTATGCTTTTTAAAGCGTGCTATTCCTGGAAACTAATTTTGTGATAAATCTGTTAACAGTTGTCTTCTTAGGTTCACTGAAGGTTCACATGCCTCGACTTCTACAGTTGATGTTTAGTGTTTACTGTTTAGTAATGAGAAACAGTACAAGAAAATATATTGTTTGCAAATTTACAAATAGTGAATATACGGTGATAAACACAAAATACACAGTATAACAGAAAGAACAAAACTAACACATAATCACACCAAATGTAATTTGTTGAATTGAATAATAAAGAAAACAAGAAGACTAAAATAAAAAGTAATCTCAGATATAAAATTAGTAAAGAAATGTGCTGAATGAAATGAAACACATGGTATATGTGGAGTGATTCTAACCAAAGAATAACACAATTTTAATTTAAACACTTCTGAAATAATAAATAATTCAAATAAGATAGATGAAGCTGAAATAATTATTAATAGTGAGTAATTCACAACAATTTTGACAGATGTCAAAAATTAGATGCTAAGCTTGTATAGTTATTTATGCAACAAAGTAAGTGTTTATTGCACGCGACGTGAAATTGTCCAACGAGGCCGTCAGGCCGAGTAGGACAACACGTCGAGTGCAATAAACACTTTTTGTACGAGTTGCATACAATATTTTTTCTACGTTCATGCAAAAACCAAAAAATGTTATTTAGATGACACTAAGTCTAGAAAAATGTGACGTCGATTTGAAGGTTTATGTTTGTTATGATGACAAAACGCTGCAGTAGAATGACAGATGAGTGAATGAGTGCAATAAAATGTTTATTGCACTAGTGCAATAAAGAACCACTTTTTCCACTAAATATAGTTCAATAAAGTATTGTTTTTTGCATGAACGTAGAAAAATAATTTTGTTAATAATTTAAGTTAGGTTAAGTAGTGAATCGTCTTAAATTAAAAACTAATGAAATGTGAATTGAATGCGTAAAAGTGACTAAGGTTAAAGGAATATCCAGGAAGTTTTGCTGAAAAAAATTGGTAAGGGGACACGAGAAGAAAAAGTGGTGAAAAGTTTTTCCTCTGCAAGAGGACAGCCCCCAGAAAAAAATTACAAGACTCGAAGTCCAACACACTGAGACCACACAAAAACACCCCAACGAAAACGACAGAAAGTCGAGGTGACGTTACACCAAGATTTAGATGAGATTCACGCCAACAGAATACAACGGAGAATAGATGGGTAGCGCTAACCACCCTCTTTACGTTGAAGGTAAGGCAGTGCAAGTCAATTCAAACATTAACGATTTGAAATGGTTAACCAAAAGACAATTAAGTTAAGTTTTTACTAAGAATAATTCTTTTGTACCTATGCAAATGTTGTGGAAAATTATCACTGCAATAGAGTTATTCAAATGCTTAACATCATCCATTTTATTTGTTTTATCTCATAAATAAATAATATAGCCAAGTGAATCGCCCCTGAGAAAAAGAGCTTAAGCTCCATATAATATACCGGGTGGCCAAGTGAAGTGGAGAAAAATTTAGTCTTTATGGGTTGCATCAACACATAAACCTGGCACCTAACGGGTAAAAGTACACACAATAAAAATTTAGATCTATACTTACCTTGATTTGGTTGTGCTGCATTTACAACTCTATAAATATTATTTACACTGTGAGAAAGGGGTAAGAATAACTGGTAAGTACCAACTTTGTATACAAATAACTACTAAGCCGGCATACATAAAAAAATAATAAAACCATTACAAAAATGATAAAAAAATAAAATTAGAAAACAAATTATAATTATAAAAATACAAATGTATTTTAATTTTTTTAAGGTAACATTTAAAGTGATTTTATTAACAAGTATATTTTTTTTAATATATTTTAATGAGAGATATATAACTTATTATGCTATACTTACTTCCTACAAAATTAGTAACTTACTTTTCAGTGTTCTGAAGCAAGTATTATACATATTTAGTAAGTAAATATACTATGCTTATAAGTATAAAAAACAAACTCCTAATATAATTAGGTCTGCTGGTGGATTTATGTATCTTTGAAGTAGGAAATATAAGAGAAACAATAACTTTTCAATTATTTTCCCTGTAGTGTAAACAAAAATTGATTTCTTATTGTTATTGTACACATTACAATCATATAACGAATATGTTTCCTTAATTTAAACGGCTTTGCAGATGTCGAGATAAATGAATCCTTTGTGATGGGAAAGTTATTGTTGGAGGAGGTTTTTCAACACAATGACCGGCTCGTCTTGGCTGATAAAAATATCCTCTCTCAGTCGCAAACAAAAAACATTCATCAATTATTAATTTCCTCCCTGGTGACTATCGATTCCATACGTATCTCAGTTTTTTTGTTTACGGTCTATTAGAGGAGTCAAAGGCTAACTATAAATACTTCCTTCATAACTTATTACTACTACGAAGTCATCATTTGGATGTTTAATAATGTCCTATTAGAGACAAAAAAAAATGTTTAAGATAGGGACCGTACAGGATGTTACAGATTGATATACAGGGTGTCCCTAAAAGGTTGGGACAGCGTTCCACCACATAAAGTATAGCTGAAAATAAGTCGATTTAACTAAACTTGCCTTAGTCTAAAAGTTGATAATCACGGAGCTACAGGGTGTCAAAGACTCAAAAATAAATCGCGTTTTCTTTAATAACTTTCGAATGTTCCACGTTAATTTCATGAAATTTTGCATACAGGGGTTTCTTGGGATGGCAAATTCCATTTTATTGTCCATTATCGTATATCTTCTAGAGGGCGCCACCGGCGAAGACTTCGAACCATTTAAACCGTTATAACTTTTTTGTTCCACTCTGTATATAATTTTGGACTAGAAAAATCTCTTCCCCAGTCTTTTATAGTTAACAAAGGTTACCTTATTGAAGTCGCTTGGGGCAACGGTTTCCGAGAAAGACACATCTAAAGCTGATGACTTATTATTTATCTACAAAATTCAAAATTATTCATTTATCCTCAAGCAACACTGGTAATTTTATTGAAGAAAGTGCAAATAGCTCCCTGTAATTAAACAATAGGACCCATTAGATTTGATTCTATTATACATTTTTGTGGGGAACACTTAAAAACAAGGTTTATTCTGTCGTTATAATAAATAACGAAAATGAGTTAAGAAGATGAATTCGTGCCGCTGCTCAAGATATCGCTACGAATGAAGACATGCTAGGCCGCGTACAAATAAACTTTGTACAAAGAATAAATCTCTGCATATAAGAAAATGGTGGCCATTTCGAGCATTTACTTTAATTATTTATGTTTGAGTTTACTTGTATGATTAAGATCACTGCAAACAATAGATTTAGATGTGTTTTTCTCGGAAATTGTTTCTCCAAGTGACTTCAATAAGGTAACCTTTCTTAACTGTAAAAGACTGGGGAAGAGATTTTTCTAGTCCAAAATAATATACAGGGTGGAACAAAAAAGTTGTAACGGTTTAAATGGTTCGAAATCGTCGCGGGTGGCGCCCTCTAGAAGATATACGAAAATGGGCAATAAAATGGAATTTCCCATCCCAAGAAACCACTGGATACAAAATTTCATGAAATTAACGTGTAACATTCGAAAGTTATTAAAGAAACGCGATTTATTTTTAACTTTTGACACCGTGTAGCTCCGTGATTATCAACTTTTGGACTAAGGCAAGTTTAGTTAAATCGACTTATTTCCAGCTATACTTTATGTGGCGGAACGCTGTCTCAACGTTTTAGGGACACCCTGTAGAAAGTAGTTAATAAGTAGATGAGGTAAAAATTATGTCAGTACTTCATTTAATATTTTTCTTACAGGCTCTCGTTACTAACTAGTAGCTGGTTAAAAATTGAAATCTTAAATTTGTTTATTTATAATTTTTAAATACAGGGTGGTTTGTGTTTTTTATGGCTCACCATTTGGAAAACGTTGTACCTTTTGATGGCCATTAAGATAAATCAAACATATTCAAGAAATCTGATTTTTGAAAAAACTGAAAATAGCGATTTTAGAAAATGCTATCTAGCTTCATTATTTCTAAATAGAAATAACCTAAATTTGGTACAGGGGGATACTAATATACGAGAAATCAATGTTTGTTAAAAGAAAATTTCTGCAATCACATAAAATTTATAAAATACAATAATTTAAATAAAAAAATCTATTTCTTGAAGTAAAATAAAATTTAATACTTAACCAAACAAAACACACAAATATTCTACAAATCCTACATAAATACTTCCAATTGACGCCTATTTTCGCGCACACAAAGCCCAGTTCTTAATTTGATGCTGTCCACAACGTTTTGAACACTTTTTGAGAAAGCAGCAGAAATTAAATAGATTCAATCTTTTGGACTATCTTAAATAAATAAAAAAAAATAATGGAGTGAGACATGGACACCGTAGAAGACAAGCAATAGGCCCATGAGTGTCAATCCATTTACCTATTTGGAAAGAATCTGTTAAAATGTGTGTTTTAGGTTAAGAACAACTAAATTGTCTATTTAAACTATTATTTTTAAAATATTAAGGGGTATTCCTGAAATAAAATAGTATTGTTACGTATCAATGTGTTTGTAATTTAATTCTACATCTGTTACTGTTAAGATCCCATATGGATCCCATAAGGAACAAAAACAATGTTGCATTACTTTTGACGAAAATTGATTTTTCGTTTAGGTACTGCTATACCCTTGTACCAAATTTCATCTCTCTCTGTTGAGAAATAATGACTCTAGTTGACATTTTCTAAAATTGCTATTTGCAGTTTTTCAGAATATTTCAGCAACGGCAACAGATATCTTGGATTTGTTTAGTTTATCTTAATGGCCATCAAAGAGTGCAACATTTTTCTTTTTCCACTCTCTATATCTTACGGGTTCCAAGATGCCAATGGTGCGCCATGAAAAACGGATCACCCTGTATATGTCTTCTTGTTGTTGTTCAAACAGATAATACCAGTAAATAATACACCCTTAGAAAATTTGTATAAGCAAATTCATATCTATCTACATAAGCCCTAGGTTCTAATATAAATGTCGGGGATTTCAATATCACGGAATATGTGATGTAGTGAGCAGAAATTTGATGATTGCAAGTAAAAATGACACTAGCAAAAACCCTTTAATGAAATTACTGTACTGTATGCCAATAATTACAGGAACGAAGTGGTAAAAATTACTACAAATGTGTAATTTTGTACATAATTAACCACAATTTTTAATATATTTAATAGATATTTTTATAAAACATTGTAGTGAAAGTTACAAGAATGCTGGATAAACTTTTGTAGTCTTTGTAAATATTTTAAAATTTTGCAAATTGTACGCGGTCTCAATAAAATAATAAGTTACCCAAGTTATTCGCTAACGAAATTATGCTCCTGCTTGAGTTAGATAAAATTGGTTCAAGAGAAAGCTGAAATTTTCTATTGCAGTGCATATTGTCGGCGCCTCCACCATTTTCTGTGTTTCTGTTTTATTTTAAACTATTTGATTGATTTGTCGTAGATGAAAATATTATTAAATATATTAAAAAATGTTTCAAGGTTACCTTCCCCTATAGGTTTTTATATATTTTAAATGTTTAAAAAGTGTGATACATATACTAAAATTATTGGCATAAATATACAGTTTCTTGATGGAATCATATACAATTAAGTGAATTATGAATGTACTTAATGTATTAATAAAAATACATACTGCGCTGAATGTTGTCATAAAATAATTGTATTTCAAAAACTAAAAGGAATATTATGTGCGTCACTGAGATCTAATTATAATATTGCATAAAAACATTTTACAGAAATTAATAATTTTCACAAATAAAGAAGTTATCAAACATCCCAGAAAACGATCAAATACGAACAACAAATAGTATTTCTGAAGTGAATCAAGATGCGGTTTTCGCCTTTCAATTTTTCTTGAGTTGAGACAACTTAATTAATTTTCGCCTGTCTTCTCAGTAAATAAGATTCTATCAAATGTGCTGAAATTGATTCTTCTAGTACATTTACGCTTAAGCATATAATATAACAATAATTATAAAATGTTAATAATAGAGATATCTCACCTTCACTTGATTTATATGTGAACATCCATAATATGAAGGAACAGCCAGTTTAATTGTCGGTCATCTCACCTATGGCATACTGATGAGGGCTAACAAGCCCGAAATCAGTCTGTCGGGTGGTATGGCCGATAAGGGTTCTTGGCTGTTCACACAGATACTGCAGGTGTAATTCAATGCCGGTCGGGGCATTAGTCCGCAGAGTAGTTGTTACCTGCATCATATCATTTATAGATCTGATGATGTGTCACCTAGGGCGAGAGCTCTGCGTTAAGTACCTGCTGCAATGTAGGTCGCTTCCTGCAAGTAGAGCCGCTTAGACCGAGCAGAAAGTAAGCAGACCACTTTTATCTCACCAATACAAAAGAAGTCATTCTAACTGTGTTTTGTAGTTATTCTTAAAATTTTGAAAATTTCTGTCTAAGAATTCTTAATGCAACAGTATACAGGGTGAGTCAAGTTTAAATAGTCAAACTTCAAGAATAGATTCTTTACTAAATTGCAAGTACAACATGTAAATACAATATTTTATCTCTCTTTTCAACAGATATATACAGGGTGATCAAGTTGAAAACATTAGAACCAGCTACCGCAAACTTGACATTAGGCAGTAGTTGTTTTAAAGCCAGCCTGCCTAGGAATTTTATAAATTTGTTTAATTTTACATAATGTACATTAGTTACAAATATATTTCTACTGGAGAACGGTGCGAATATTTTATCAGTCCTTTTATGTAGAAAAAAAAAATTTGGCATTCCAAAAACCGCATATTTTGTTTCCCTGTTCAGTGGCATACCAAATATTTATGTCAAAGGGTGTGGTAAACCCCTCACATCTGCACACTGGTTAATTTGATTTCGGTTTTTAGTTGATGAGATGACCTTAATTAATAAGAATCTACAAACATTTTAGAAAAGTGAGATAATAGTTATGTTGTACATTTTTTCTCAAAATTTCATAAGGAAAGTTTGACTATTTAAATGTGACTCACCCTGTATAATAATGTCATAAAAATTATTAAGTGACACTTCATGTATTTGAAGAAAATGATAAACAAAGCAAAAAAGTAGCTTTCGACATTAATCTGTTTTTAAAATTAATGTTTTAATAAGTATATTTTTCATTACCAGATTATTTTGTTACGCAACTATAACTTCATAGCAATCAAATCAAAGTTTCGCGGATAGCCTTTATTTGAACTTTCTGAAAAACTGAATTTAGAAATTTTGTAGGGGGTAATCGAATATACTGTGACAAATAAAGGTCAACCCCAATTAAATAATATTTTATTTTGATAATTTTTGTCATGTTTATTTCTCCCGGTGAGAGTAAAATATGATTAAATTTTCAAGTTTATCTGGAGTTTGCATAGATCGTATTTTGATAACGTGGCATTCTATTTTAAAAATTTCTGCTCTCCTTTGTGTTGTAAGTGTTGTGAAGCTTATTGTAAACATCATTTTTTACAGCTTATTATACCTATAGTACGTCGATTTGGGCAGATTTCCCAGCTTAGTGATTTTGAGCCAAGCGGTTTTGTCGGTGAGAGAAATTTCTAGAAGGACTAACAGATCTTTACGTACCATAGTATGGTATTACGAGGCGAAACTTTTCTCACCGACAAACAGATTCCTACGTTATCAAAGTCGAAAAGAACTTAACAAATAAACCTGAAAATTTAATTATTTTTTACTTTTAGCGAGAAAGAGAGAGAGGGAGAGAGATAGAGAGTAATTATGCCACAAGTTATCAAAAATTAAATGATAATTAATGGGTGTTAACCTTTCTTCATCACGCAGTATATTATCAACTTAGGTTTGGAGGAATAATGTCCATGTTTGAAATAAAAAAATACTGGTCAATTTATTAATCGTCCTACCACTTAGGCACCTATCGATTTAACACATAGCCCACACTTTTTTTAAATTTGAAACATGCGCTGGAGAGCACGCCAACTTCCAACTTGGCGAAGCGTTTTCGCGCAGTTTTACCCGAGCGCGGTTCTCAACTGGCAGCGGAAGTTCCACAGCTTTGGCGCCCAAACCCGCTGAAAGTTCACGCGAGAAAAGTTTTGTGAATGAACTGAAAATACTACGGCTCCGTTATGAATCAGACGCGGTCTTTTTCCCAGTTCTGGAACTTTGTTGGGTACGACATATTTTTTTAAATGATTGAGTGAAGTGCTATTGGCAACAGATATTCGATCCTTTGGAAAACAAACCAGAAGCATGTTGCTGTAAGTTTTAGAATTAACCAAATATTTTAAAATTTATTAAATAACAAATGCCAGACCTATCAAAAGTAAAATGGATAGTGACGACTTAAAAAAAATAGATAAGTATAAAAACAATTATGAAAACTAACGACTTTGATTTATTGTCTTCTAATTGCACTAAAAATTTACACATTGGATGATTGATATAAAACAAAGAAATTAAATTGTAAAAAATGCAAACAAAACAAAATTATAATCATATAAATTATTGATGATTAACAAATTAAAATGGATATTAAATTAAAACTGCAAGAAACACATTTTTTTTTATCGATAATAAGTGAAGATTTCGATTTAAATGAGTTCAAAGATAATAAAAACATATTTCAAAATCCAATCTTTTTTTGCCCACTATTGTAGGTATATTTAAAATTATCATATAAACTCTAAGAATATAAAGAAAAACAAAATTGTACGTTTGGTTTTATTTCTTTTATGCAGATAGATACCTAGTTAACTAAAATACCAAGCTACCTGACGTTGTTTTTCATCTCATTTTTTAATAAGGTCAATAAAAATTTATCTAATAAAAAATTTTGCTTTAATAATTATTAAGGCTGGTTTTGCAGTTGAGTGAAATTGCGATTTGGAAGAAATGTGAGATGTAACACTTATTTTCATTATGATAATAATGTATAACAAGCATAGCCTACTTAATTTTAAGTATCCAGATAGTTTTGTTATTATAAAACATATACGAATATCTTTTTGTCCGACATAAAATAAAAGTGGTTTTTTTGAATAGTTTATTAAAAATACAACACTCGAGAATAATGTAAATATAGATAAATGTACAAGACACAACATCATTTGTGACAGGGCCATTAAAAAATAGATATTACGTGAAAAATGTGAACGGTACAGTAAAAAAATAATAAATAAAAATAAGCAAAGTTCGTAAATTACTTGTTTTAGGCATAATTAAATTCTTTGTGTATTTAGATTATAAACTCAAAAAGTATCAATAGCTTTTCTCTATAATAATGAGCTTTTGTTAGAAAAAAATGTGTGTCACCATCTGTTCAATTGAACAGCGATTTGAAGTAACAGAAACAATTTTAGATATCTTTGCAAATAGTAGCAAATTTTAAATTAACCTATTTAACTTTTGTAACAAACTCTAAAAGAAAGAGAAAAATAGGTAAGAGTATTATTTTTCCATAAACGTCAAAGTTGTTGTAGTGTGTAGTTGTTATTTTCTCCTATTTTTCCATTTCTATTTCTTATCTTGGAACTAACTGTAAAGTAATTACAACGATATTTTTTTCACCTATAAATATTAATATAAATATATTCATTCTATCTGTGATTCATTAATTCGACTTGTGAAAATAACTATATTACTGCAGACAACTTTCGATTTCAATATACAGGATGTTAAAAAATACGAAAATGAGAAAGTTGTAGAACGAAGTGAATCTATTTTTAATTTTCATTTTTACAAAAAGGTTTCAGGTAAAAAATTTGTTCGTAATTAAAAAACACGTTCGACCATATTAATAAACAGTTTTATTTTAAATAACAAGTATTCGAAATAAAACTAAAATAGGTATTACCCAAACGCTATCCCATTAACATTTGGGCATGCATAATCCCAACACATTTTCAACTTGTCTGCAATATCAGCAACACAGTCTCTAATTTTGTTTTTCGATAATTTCATATATTTTTTTCTCAAATCATAATTTTTATTTCAAATATTCCCACGAATACCAATTCATAAGGGTGAAATAGGTATGAGATAAAAAATATAAAATTTATTTTCACCATAATGTTGTCCTCTCAATTGGTGGCATATACAGGGTGTTCAGTAAAGAATGGCCCATATTTTTTTTATTTTCTTATCTGTGGGATAATCATTGTAATCAAATTTTGGAAAAGAAGTTTTTTGTTTTATGTGATAAATACTACTATTATATTACTATCACAATTACTATTACTAATGCTGTTACTGCTATAGTTACTGTTACTATTACTATATCGGATTAATTTTTGCTTTAAATGTACAGCCTGTCTCGCTAAATGTTTCGCTTCAGATTTTTTAAAGAATACATATTTTTTGAAAATGATTAGTTATTTTGAATCAGTTTTCGATGAGTTTAAAAAAAGGTACACTTGTTGCATGTCCATAAAATGCACCATTTTAGAGATAACTTCGTTTAGTTTATTTGTTAAGCTTGGAAATTAATATATACATTCTAACAAATTATTAATTCAAAAAGTTATTACAGTTATTAGTAAGTAGCTGTCTGAGAGATATTTAAAAAAAATTAAACGTTAAACGCAGTTTTCTCACATTTTTGCGTCATGTAGTAAGTATACTGACCTTTTTTCAACTAATCGAAGGCTATTTCAAAATAACTATTTATTTTTCAAAGTTGTAGGTATGCTATTTTTTAATTAAACTGTATTTCAATTTTATTAATTGAAATTAATAAAAAAAATTATTTGATCTTGGTACAGATCCGCAATACGCCTAGATCACAATCTCATAGTAGTTCTCTCTTTTAGAATGTCAAATCTCTTTCTCTCGGATGATGTCTAATGTAACATAAAATCTTACAATTTTAATGCAGCGACATATCAATTAATTTCAAATGGATATAGGATGTTATACAGTGCGTCCTTAAAATTACGCACAAATTCATTATTAGGTAAATAAAAGACATCATTGAAAATTGCCGAAACAGGTCGATTTTTGATTTTAATTTAATTTTTTTTTTCAATCAATAATTTAATATACGTCGAGTAATGACGTTAATTGGTGGGCAAAAATACCCAAATTATTTACAAATATCAAAGTTTTTGTCATAATGTCTTTGATTTGATTTTAATTTTATCTGTCTGATGATAGAATGTGTTCGTGTATTTTTTACAGGCAATCAATTTTAAACAGTTTGCTAACTTGTACGAGTGAATTCATTTTAATTGGTTCTTTCTTAAAGTATTTAGTATTTTTTAATAATTAACTTGTTTTCGTTTTGTAAAAACATGAATCTAATTCGGAACGGAACAGATTGAAATTTTCATGTTAATCGCATATGGTGATACAATTCGAACTCATGAGGAAGTTTGTGTTTTGTTTAATAAAACACATCCGAATCGTCCACCAATAAATCGATCCACTGTAAGCCGAACTGAAGCAAAGTTTCGAAACCATGGTCACGTTAAAGATCTGCCCAGATCTGGTCGACCAAGTATACTAAATGAAGATGTGCAGTTACAAGCCCTTTTGGCCCTTCATGAAAACCCGCATTCCACTATGAGAGTCTTAGCAGGTGATTTAGGTGTGAGTAAAAGCACATTGGGAAGATTTCTTCACAAAAGCAAGTACCATCCCTACAAAACTCACTTAGTGCAAGAATTGTCCGACGACGATTTCGACAGACGGACAGAGTTTTGCGAAATGATGATGGAAGAATGTCAGGCAGATCCGGATTTTGTCAAACGCATAATTTTCTCGGACGAGGCATCTATTTATCTGAGTGGCACCGTTCATAAACAGAATTGTCGGTACTTTTCTGATCACAATCCACACTGGACGATCTAAACACACATTGAGCGCCCCAGAAGGTCAATGTTTAGGCCGGAATTGTTGATAATCGAGGTTTGTGGCCGTATTTCTTTGAAGAAGATTTATATGGCGCAAGGTATTTAGATTTTCTTCAATTTGATTTAGTTTCTTCTTTGGTTGTAGTGTTCCCAATGAAGAACCAGATTTGACCAATGACACCGCCGTACTATGCCATCGCTGTTCGCCGCTACTTAGATGACGTGTTTCCTTATCGGTGGATTGGCAGAAGAGTACCTACGGAATGGCCCGTTAGATCGCCAGATTTAACAGCGCTAAATTTTTTCCTTTGGGAATACACACAAAGTTTTTAGGACTTTTCATTGATGAGCAACTTACTTGGTCGGTTCATATTGAGCATCTAGTAAAAAAATTAAATACTGCCTATTACGCAATCAGAAACCTGAGAAATATAATGGATAAACAGTATCTTTTAGATGTTTATTTTGCATTAGCGTATACACATTTAAAATATTTAATAATTTACTGGGGGACTAGTTCTGAATTTCATAGAATTTTTATTTGTCAAAAGAAAATTATAAGACTAATCCTATCCCTCAATCCTTTACAATCTTGTCGACCATCATTCATACAAAATAAAAATTTTCTTTGCCTTGTATATTGATATATGAAGCAGCACTATTTGTTAAAAATTATCCTGAATTTTTCATACAGCATAACAACATTCACTCCTATAATACACGAGGAAATAATTTAATTTATTTAAATAATCATAACTTAACAACATACCAGAAGGGGCCGCTTTACTTATGTGGAACAATTTTTAATAGATTACCCGTGAGTATTAAAAACAATGCAAATATTAGGTTGTTTAAAAAAGAGCTACGTTCCTTTCTTGTCGGAAACTGTTTTTATACATTACAGAAATTTTATGATTTTCCTGCTGTAAGGTGAATTGTTCTTGTTAATATGTATAGATTTCTATTATTTATTAATTGTCTATTGGTTTGTGCTGTTTATGTAACTAGTCCAAATTTGTATGTCACACGTTTAATAATAATGTATATTAGACTAATTTTATATGACGTTTCATATCCTGTTATTATTATTATATAAAAATCAAAATATGTCACTAAGCAAAATAATCTTGACGATCTCAAGAAACGAATTTGACAAGAAGTTCGTGCCATCCCGTCTGAAGTTATTGGAAGTGTACAACAAGAATTTGTTTCTCGTCTGGCACAGTGTTTGGCAGTAAATGGTAATGGTTTTTGTGTCCTAAGAATTTATTAGCGAACAATAAAATTTCCTATGATCAATCACGTTTATATACGTTTCTATATGTAACACCATTGCTTTTATAAATTGAGTATTCCAGTAGACTCTTTAAAATGACGTGTAGTAATGTCAATCAATTTTTAGTACGTTTATTCATTTGTAAATAATTTGGATATTGTTGTCCACCCTGTAACAATTAAGAGCAACTTGTGATACATTTTTGGAAACAGCTCGGCTTGGGTAATCCGGAAACTAGAAAAAAAATGTGGTGTTCCATTTAAAAAAGATGTCATGACATGTATATTAAATTATTATTTGAAGAAAAAGTAAATGAAAATAAAAAACGACTTGTTTTGGAAATTTTCAATAATGTCTTTTACTTACCTAATAATGAATTTGTGCGTGACTGTCTGAAGCAAAATACCAAATAGCTTTACGTATATTTTAAAACATTTTTAAATGTTTGAGGAAAGCAATTGGTAATAGATATTCATTCATGTGAAATAAAATAAATATTTTAAAATTGTTAAAGAGATCGACGGAAACCTGAACCCTATCAGTAATAAAATAGTCTTAAAAAACAAATATAAAACAGGTTAATAAAACTAATAACTTTAATCTATTACTTTCTAGCAGTACTAAAACAAGTACACTACTAATTATAAAAAAAATGTTTTGCTTTCTAATTACTTATTCCTTTTATTACAGTTACAACTTTTTAAGCGTATTCACTTTAAGTGTAGGAATGACTGTACTAATTAAGATACCGAAATATACTCTTCATTTATTTTCATAACATAATTAGGTGAAATTGAATAACCTATAACTTTTTTAAGTGAAGTTAGAAAGCACAACGTGAAGACTGAAGACCAATCTGATTTTAATGTTATGTAATTTCATTTCGACTTGCTTTCAGTTATAATTTCAATAAATTTGTATGTACCGTGTTATTCAGCGAAAATGTTTCCATCTAGATCATGTCAAAATATTGTAATAACTTACTATATGAATATAGGATACGTCCTTACATACTGGATATTTCTGAGGTAACGTGTTTATTGAAGGGGATAATAATGGATGTGAAAATAAATTATTTATTTTATTAGAATAAAAAATGGCCAAATTAAAGAAAAATAAAATCTTAAAACCGAATTACTATGTGGAGTAATGCCAAAGACGCTTCGCAACATATTTTTCTGGTTGAAATGATTACTTTTAGATGCATATTTAGGGGCTCTCGGTTACAAACAGTGCTGAAACCTTACCGGAAAGGAAATTTATTTAAAAAATACTGGAAATAAGCTACTTTAAAATGATATATTTGATACATATTTTACGTGCAATATAGTAGATGCCACAGTTAGGGTCCTTCTAGGCAAGGTGTAAAATGTCATCATTCTTATTTAAGAAAATTTGCAGTTTTTCTTGTACATGGCCTTCATAGGTTGAATTAATTCTACTGGTGTTCTGCAGTTGAACAGTTTTGCATGGCTCTGGAATTTGGTTACTATCTTTGGGAGTATCGACACACATCCAAATAAGTCAAATTTAAATCACCTTAATACCACATCTGCTAATTGTTGCTTTGGGTAAGGCATTTTAAAATAAAATCAAGCATGATGGTTCGCCCTAAAAAAGACAGAAATCCCGGAAAAAATTTCGGATCTCTAGTGATTCCGGGAGTAGAGTTATTAACTTGTTAATTAGCCAGGTTGCAAAAATAGAAAAATAAACAATTTTGTGCAACAACCTTGTGCCGATGGTTCACATTTGCCATATGTTCAACAAAAATGGGGCATTTGTTAAATAAACAATTAAAAATTTGGGCGCGTACAAAGGTTAGATGTATCTTTTGTTATAAATAATTCCCTGAACATTTTGCAGAAAACCGCATCTCAATCGGACATCTCCGCAAAAAGTTGCAAGTGAAATGCTAATTTGACGCGACTAGTCTATAATGACGCAAGGTGCCAGTATTGTCAGTCTTTATCGGTAAATTTGCATCCAGATGACGTGGAATTTTGTGTGGTTTTGCGCGATTTCTCGTGATTTCGCATGATTTTGTAAGATTTCTCAAGATCTATGACAAGATTTCCTCTCGGTATATCCCTATACACTCAATATCGTCTAAAAGAATTATTGCTTTCGCCTTATGGTGCTTTGCGTAAAAACAGTCATAAATATATTATTAATGTACATTTCTTTTGTTGTTATGTTTTATTTTATCTGTAACATGATATATCTAATCTTTATCACTAGTAACATATTAGGTAAAATTATAGAGGAGCATCTGCTCCCATAATACAGTAATCGAGATTGACATATTTAATAGATAGCTAAAGGTGATTTTATTAATTCGAGTATTACGAATTTATGGATATTAAATAACATCTGCACATTGAAAATTGTATTAAAAACACAACTACAAGAAATATATGCCATAAATGACAATCATTTTGAAATTTGCATATGCATATAGAGAAATGAGGAGCACTATTGTTGCAAAATATTATTTTCATTTTGTAAATTGTGAATATATTATTTAATAAGCAATTAAAATCATTATCATAATAATTGACAACATATTAAAAGGTTTATTATTCAATGTGGAAGTTGCATGAATTTTATATTGGTTTGTAATGTATTAAGTATAGGATAATCTTATTATAATAACATTTCTGTAATAAGTGTGACACATGTGGCTCATATCTTAGACGAGAATCACCCTATACTCCTAAATTTTTACACATGTCGTAGAATTTAGTTCAACTCCATTTATTTTAATCCTGAAAAAGCATTGTTATACATGACTGCCAAATATTATTAACTGGGACTTTTTCATTTAACACTAAACCGTTATATTTTGGTACCTTAGCAATTTTATTTAAATCTTCATTAACATTATTTGCAACTATATGTATGTCGGTTAAGGAAAATGAGTAATAAATTTGCATATCATCTGCATACTGATGGTAATTGCAAAATTAAAAACTTAGAAAAGTCTGCAGTATATTTAGCAAAGAGCAGTGGTCTCAAAATACTTCCTTGAGTACACCTCTATTTAATATGACATATTCTCAAAGAATTACCAAAACTGACTGACTTACGACCATCAAGGTAGCTGGCAAAAATTTTAACACATTATCACCTAGCCAGAAATATTTCAGTTTTAAATGAAGAATTCTATGATTTAAGGTATCAAAAGCCTTACTATAGTCCAGAAGTATCAAACATGTATTTAATTAACTGTCAGAAGCTCTAATTATATCATCCGTAACATGCAACAAGGTTGTTGACGTGCTGTGAAATGAATGAAAACCCGATTGTGTAGAGGGTATAACTTTATTACTGTGGAAAATTTATTTAATTGTGTATACACAACCTTTTCCAGTATCTTTGATATAGTAGGCAATATACTAATTGGACGAAATTGATTTGTTAGAGTGGGATTATTTACTTTAGGTACAGGTATAATATTCACATCTTTCCACATCGACGGAATTGTAGCTGATAAGAGACAGCTATTCACGATATGTGTGATGTAGGTAGTTAGAAAAGGTGCAACGAAAATAATAATCTTAAGACTTATGCCATCTGTGCCAGTAGCGTTTGATTTAATTTGCGATAATATTTATATTTACTTCTCATTTTTAAACATTTTGAAAAATTCTCATTTATTAAAAATTGTTTATTATGTTAGAATAAAACAGGAAATTGAATGTAGTGAAGTGAGATAGCAAAATTTTATAAATGCCTCAAATGGTAGGAGCAAAAAGAACATGTTATTTGTACTCGAAATGAAGCGCTGAATACAAAAAGTGTAAATTTGCTTTATTATTAATTTTCTAAACGCTCTGTATATATTCTGGTAGCTTAATAGAAAAATTTAATTGATCGATTGTTGCTGTGCTACTTTTCGTCAGACTTCATCGCCTTACACCATATTTTTCAATCCATTTTTTTGGCACGGTTAAGTATTTTTATTAGACGATGCATGCTGTACGTACATAATGGCATAATTCTATAATTCTTCTATTTGTCCGGTGATATGCACTTTCTGTGCCTATTATACGAGTCTATTTTGCAACTTTATTCAATACCAATATTGCAAATGATAAATTAGCTCTTCTAACCGTATGTACTGCGTTGTCCGAAAATAGAAATCGTATAGATATATAACCTAAAGCTCACTGCTGTATTTAGGTACCTATATACGTACGAACGTCGTCTGACGTCATAGGTATTCGCTATGGGGCTACCGTTTTGTGAGGGCGTAACCATACAAAATATATAAATACCGTTTTGAGGCTTATGTTTTCATGAAATTGTCTAGGACAAACGTCAGTTCGATTAAAATAATACAGTTTTTCTTCTGCACGTATTTTGAAAAGTCATGCAATTTTCCCACTTTTCAAATCGGAACATGTATAAAACTTTAACAATGATGGGATCCTTCGAATTCAATAACTGTTCCTGCCAAGGAAAGTTCTAAAATGTTTAATTATATTTTTAGATACCTAATGAATTTTATCATATTTCTTTGCATAGTTCAATTACTTTATAACATTTCTGTGTGAAGTATTCTTAACAAAACCGTTTCGGTACAAAATTTGATTATACTAGACAAAGAATTTGGTTGTCTAACAATGAATGAACGGATGTTAAAATAATGGACCTTGAGACATACATATCTGTATGATTAAAATTATGTATGTATTTAGTTGTATATTTTTCACGCTGCTACATTTATTAGGCCTTAGAATTCGCGTATTATCTTAACATATTTTTGTCTGTAGTTTTTCCTAGCTATCCACAATTTTTGTCGATCGTACATTCAATTAGTGGATTGATTGTTGAAGTTGATCATTATCAATCACACACATCGCAGTATTGGACATATTTAAAATTTACTGGTATTTACAGCAATTGTAACCATTTTTAGACAATCAGCTCCAAGGGTTATAGTGACTAACTGATGATTCATCTAACTAAAGGTACAAATCCACTGAATGTATATACAAAATTAATACTTTTTCTTGATTGTTCGTAAATGTGTAAGGGAGTGTGAGGAATAGCAGTCACTTAAACCAGATCACATATAACTTACAAAATATGAATTATTTACTGCAGTGAATTGGTGTAGGATAAAACAAAAGTCATCCAATAGACTCTGTTATTCTAGATAGGTCAAAAGGATTATCCATAAAGGAGATATTTGTCACTGATTTAGGACACGACCTTGAGTATTCCCCTATCTTACAGGCAAAACCGGTTACTATATTTGTAATGCATTTTATATGATGATATTTTACGAAACATTTTTATTATGAAAAATGATAAAGACAAACATATTTCTCAAAATAAAATATATTTTTAAAGAAAAGGCATTTTCATGTTGCTCGACACTTCACTTAGTTTTTTCCTTGTATGATGTGGTTTCTAGGCATATGAGATATCCAAGTGAGCTTACTATAGTATTTCCAAATTTTAATTAACTATTAAATAGTTCTTTTGGTCTGTAGGACCAATACTGGTCATCACCAGTATTGGCACGACTATTTTGACCGGAATTCCTCGAAAGCAACTGTTAACAAAAAAACTAACTTTACAATGAGCATGTCATGTCAAACACATAACATAAAATACTAAACAACCCTTAAAATGTATCCTACAGAAGCATGCAAGAAAATAATGTATTCTTCTACTTTCGCTGAAATAGGTACACTGCAATTTTTACGGCAAAACCTAGTAACCTTAATTTGAGCGTTTGACACTAGACGGCAGCACCATACTTGTTTGGATGTATTCCGTTTGCACTGGAATATTAGGGTCACCGGAGTTACCCATCTAACTACTGATCGGTATTAATAACAATAATAATACCGAATACCTTCTATAAGTATCATTTGGTTAATGTAAGATACCATACCAACGAAGCATATTCCAGCCTTGATCGCATGTATGCAAAATATAAAGTTTTTATAGCAGTTACATCATTAAATTTACCCATCAGCTTTGGTTTCATATTTTTATAAAACATCAGTGGTATATAATTTTTGTATTTATTTAATACTATGCCCTTCGTTCCTCTAGCAAAATATATATTTTTTTTGTGAACGAATAATTTTAGATTTATTAAAGTGCTACATAAAGAAGTTATACCCTTCTCTAACAATAACGCAAATAATAATAATACCTCTACCCCTCATACTAATTCCGAAGATTAGCCCAGAAGTCGAAAACTTGTGCGGGAGAGGGGGCGGCATATTATTATTAAGCAGGCCGCATTTGCGCCCAGGAACAACTTACGTTGGTAGGCCCTAAGCACCATTCAGTGCAGGAATGAGGGAAACCTGGAAAACGTCGTTAATTATGGGGGTAGTCAAACGATAACCGGTATCAATCTATCACATTGACCCAAGCCAACATTCTTCCACCCTCCCATACCCGCAGAGAGGGTGCCAATACTCTCCACGAATATAGTTTATATACGGTCTACGGCTGCGGGGGTCGAACCCACAGCGATCTAGTCACCTCGATTCAAGTACTGACGACTTAAACCGCGTGACCACTGACCGATCCAAATAATTAAAAACAGTTTTCGAATTTCCAAATTATCCAGTGGCCTCGTATTTCTGGGGGGTTCTAATAATAATGAGACTTTGTATTTTCATCATTAGATAATGTATTATTATATAAATTCGTAGAATACTTTTCTTAATAATCTTTCTAATAACTTTTCTTTAATTTTGTCATAAGTCGTTAGCCAAAACTCAGTCAATCTATGTGTGTATTTGAAAACGAATAATTGTTTTATTATTTTAACTCCCCAAATTTAAGCCATAACTTTTGAAAATTAATCCTGAAATGCCCTGTATATTTACTATTACCCAATCGCAATCAACCTGAGCTTCAATTGAATTGAAAAAGTAATTACAGTAGTGGTTGTTCATTTTCTCGAACGGACTAGATAAATTATAACTTCCCAGATGGTGAAATAATTGACTAACAAATGAAAAAAGATTTGTGAAGTACCGTTTTAAGTTTAGTAATCAGAGCTGATTTCGACACGTATTTATTTTGATATATTTGGACCTCTCACAGAATCGATAAATAAAGACAAATAGTATGTCAGAAGTTGGCAGCAACAAATTGGTAAAAGGGAGAAAATATAGTGAAACAGGAAACCCTTAACAAAATAATAAGTTGGCCATATAAGTGAAAATAAATCAGTTAAAGTTTGACTTTTATATGATATTTATTAAGTGTCAAAACAACAGTTTTTTGTATATCCAACGTAATTGTAATTTTTCGCATTTTGACTAATAATATACGATTTTACCAAATTCAAAATAGTTTACTAAAGTGTCACATTATCACATTGAAATGGCACAATGTTAGTGTTAATGAAAAACAGTTTGCCAGAAAATTGTTTATTTAAATATTGGAAACATTGTTATATATATTAAAAGTACAATTATCCAAATTTGAAAAGTTAACAATACAAAATGTATTCAATTCTACTTATTTTTCCTGAAAACTATTATGATTCTCCATCTGCTTTCTTGAATAACTTTGAGGTGCCACTAGTTCTTGCTGAAGAAATATTTTTTTGAAATTTTCAACTTATTGACGATATTTTCCTCGATATAATCTTCAGCCACACTAGTTGACTGCCGTTTCTTTTAAGTGTTTGAATATCCGCTCCACTGTCAGCGAGGAAGGTGGGAGGAGGTCTTCAAGAGGAAACCAGTGTAACTGAATACATCTGGGAGTTTTAAGTATTCAACAACTCTTTGGGGAATTTTTGAAAAATTGTTGTTTCCAACTGGTTGTACTGCGCACATACCCTGATTATAGTAAATTAAAAATCTATTGGTTTTTACTTGTTTGGCTTTCAATCGTAAATATTTATGGTAAATTTCATATTCGTTGCACTTTGATCCTAGAATAAATACACATTTCTTTTTGGTTTTGGTATCATGTAGTTATAACGAAGATTTTCCTCGTATTTTCTACAGCTTTTACAGTCAAACTGCACAATTCTGCACGCTTGTATGCCCCATTTAAACCAAATATTAGTATCACTTTAATTAATAAGAACTTATCGTCTAGAGCTTCTTTTAAAAATAACGTTTTCCATAGTCAAAACTTTTGTTTTCTTTGCTTCGTATGTGCCATATTGACGTTTTAAAAAAGCAAGTAGCTTTTTATATCGTGATATATCCATATTTTCGGTTATTTGTATAGTATTTTTTAAAATGGAATATGTAGACCATAAAGTAGATACCTAAGAGGTTTTGCCTAAAACAACGAGACATGAAAACCACTAAAATATGTGGTGGATATGCAGGAAAATTAAGAATACATGCCGTAAATGAAAATCAAATATAAGTCTTATCGAGAAATACCTGACAATAAGTACTCGTATTTGAAAAGAACATAAGCCAAATTAAAATTATATAGGTAATTCAGTTGTATCCTTTCCATGTGCCTCTACAGACTTCGGTTCTGTGAATGGTTCTTGCAGCAACAGATAGAGGATGGAAATTTTACAAGGAAAATTGAATCTATGAACGAGGCAACGTTACTTGAAATTAAATCATCAATCATCATCAAGTAAATTTCCATGAAATGAGGTACTTACTGGGTCACACATTTTTTGAAATTTTTACAAAACCACTTCTCTATGTCATTAGACAATGTACTTTACACATCTTGCACAACATGAGGCTTTTACAAAATGAAAGTCCGCGAGTATTTGGGTAACACTTTTATGAATATGTGGTTTCATCAAAACGGGCCATTTTCATGGTCACCGAGGTCTCCGGACTTTAATCCTTGTGATTTTTTACGGGGATACGTAAAGAATGTAGGTAGTGTTTCAAATGCTAGTAAATATACGATGAGAATTGAGTAGCTGGGTAAATCAGACTGCCCTTCATTACTGAGTTCAGACCGTTATGCTGAAGTGAATGGTGTCAGTTTTCAGTTTATCTTCTGCTTAGGGCATGACTTTATTGTTACATTTAAGACATTAACTGTTACTGCTCCCGCTAGTGTAGTAGTAGAATTTTCAAAAAATGAAATATGAGAATATGAAATGAAATAATTGCTTATTTTATTGAGTAGAATATACAGGGTGTCCCAAAATTAGCCAAAACCGGTGGATAAATACTGCTCTAAGTTTCTAGTATCCCAAGATTTTCGTTGTCAGATCAAAAAATTAAAAATTCTGGTCTATTTTATATGGAATAGGTACTCATATTTCAATCCGATAAACTGCTCTGTTTTCGAGTAATCTTGTGACATACCACAAAAGTTTAAGATGGAAATTTTAAATAGGCAATATATCCCTAGTAGGCTCTGAGAAAATAATGTCTACTTATTTAACACATAATATTAAAGGTGATTTTCAAGCATTTTAACATATTAAAATACTTTTAAAATGCATATCAGTAATGTAATTATTTGTAACTTGTTAAATTTTAATATAGCCTATTAATACTTCAAAATTTTTTAAAAACAATAATATCTATCAAATAAACTGACAGATAACCTTACAAAGCCTACTAGAAACAATTTGACCGCTTGCATATCCTACCTAATATTTTTGTGGTATGTCACAAAATTTTTAAATTAATATTACTCGTAAATGAAATAATTTATCGAAGTAAAACAGGAGTACCTTTTTGTAAAATTGTTCAACGTTTTGAATTTTTTGATCTGACGGCAAAAACCCCGTGATATGAAAGAGTTAGAGCAATATTTATCCAATAATCCCCCCCCCCCCCAGTTTCGCACGCCTGTGACTAATTATGGAATTATTTTTAGAACATTAGATTCGCAATCTAACTGTGATTCTCAGTTTTAAATCTGATTACTTTATCTCGATTTAAAGAGCAATAGCTCCGTTAGGGGGCGTCTACGGACTATTTTTGATCGTAGAATATACAGTTAATTTTTGGCAGGCTAATTTTGGGACACCCTGTACAATTAAAGTTATATAATAAACTTAAAAATCATCTTGTGTGTAAAGTTGACGTTTTTGTTTTCTCAAGAAATAAAGTTAAATCAAATTTGTTGACATTATTTTATCGCAAAATTGATATTGTCACGGAATTTGCCCCACTCACTCCCAAACCGACGACTGTGGCACCGCGAATTGCCTAAGATTGCCCCGATCGCCCTACGCCATTCTGGTAAACAAACAACATGCCGTGATCGAGATCGGCCTGGAATAATCGGGAATCGACGAGAAGCGTTCCAGTCGTACGAGAAAAGGGATCTAGAGATACTGGAATATATCTGGAATATTCGTTGGGTCTATAAAAGAAGAATAAACGGCCGAGTTAGTTAGTCTTGTATAAGTCTTGTATTACAGTCTGAATTAAAGTGTTTAGTTGGAGATATCAAAGTGATTTAGATAGCGATTAATTAAATAAGTGTTTAGTTGAGTTATAATTAGTGTTTAGTAGTGTTCAGTAGTTAATAAAGAAGTAATTAATTAACGGATTGTTTTTCTGGAAGTGAAAGAAAAGACGGATTGGGAAATCCGTGACAATTTGGTGTCGGAAGTGGATTTAACTGGAAGTTTTAAAGAGCTTTCTGGAACCCTGTCCACAAAGTGGGATTTGAGTGGAAGTTTGAAGAACTTTCTGGAACCCTGTGCGCGGGTGGAATAATGACTCAAGTGTGGCATATCACCGCATTCGTCGTGACTCAAGGAAGTGAACGGTGGTATTCGCGAAGGACAATCTCGAACATTCTAGAACTTTGTACAGGAGTGAGACAAATACCCAAGTGTGATATATCACTGCACTCGTCTTGACTTAAGGAAGTGAACGGTGGTATTCGCGAAGGACAATCTCGAACATTCTAGAACTTTGTACAGGAGTGAGACAAATACCCAAGTGTGATATATCACTGCACTCGTCTTGACTTAAGGAAGTGAACGGTGTTATTCGCGAAGGACAATCTCGAACATTCTAGAACTTTGTACGGGAGTAAGACAAAGACCCAAGTGTGACATATCGCCGCACTCGTCGTGACTTAAGGAAGTGAACGGTGCTATTTGCGAAGGACATTCTCGAACATTCTAGAACTTTGTACCGAAGTGAGACAAAGACCCAAGTGCGACATATCACTGCACTCGTCGTGACTTAAGGAAGTGAACGGTGTTATTCGCGAAGGACAATCTCGAACATTCTAGAACTTTATACCGAAGTGAGACAAAGACCCAAGTGCGACATATCACTGCACTCGTCGTGACTTAAGGAAGTGAACGGTGTTATTCGCGAAGGACAATCTCGAACATTCTAGAACTTTATACCAAAGTGAGACAAAGACCCAAGTGTGGCATATCACTGCACTCGTTTCATTGTAAGGAAGGCAACGGTGATATCTAGAAATACATTCGTGGACATTCTAGAACTTTCCAAATAGAGTGCATGCCTGTAACTAGAAGCCAAGTCAATATGGATGCACAACTGGCAAAACTATTAGAAATGATGCAGACAATGCAAAAGAAATTAGAAGAGCAGGGACATAAAATGGAAGACCAGGCGAAGACGATGCAAGAGAAATTAGAAGAGCAGGGACATAAAATGGAAGACCAGGCGAAGACGATGCAAGAGAAATTAGAAGAGCAGGGACATAAAATGGAAGACCAGGCGAAGACGATGCAAGAGAAATTAGAAGAGCAGGGACATAAAATGGAAGACCAGGCGAAGACGATGCAAGAGAAATTAGAAGAACAGGGACAAACAATGCAAGAGAAATTTGAAGAACAAGGGCATAAAATTGAAGATCAGTCCCAAACAATGCAGCAGAAATTAGAAGAACAAGGCTACAAAATGAAAGATCAGATACAGGCAATACAACAGGAAATGAGGGATCAGACGAAAGAAATGCAGACAAAGTTGGAAAAATTGGAGAATACACTAGAAGAAAAACTAGAGGAGCAGTCACATAAAGTGACACAAGTAGAAGAAAAACTAGAGGAGCAGTTACATAAAGTGACAGAAGTAGAAGAGAAACTGTTAGCACAAAAAATGGAAATGGATAAAGAAATAAACCAGGTTAGAGAAGAGCTTCGACATAAATTAGACAAGATAGCAAAGGAGGGTGTAATCAAATCAGAAGGACCTGTTATCCGAACGCAGAAAACGAAGCCTCCTGAATTCGACGGCAAGGTCTCTTGGAATGTCTATCTGCGTCAGTTTGAAGCAGCAGCTGCAGCAAACGAATGGTCTGATTGTGAAAAGGCTACTGCTTTAATAGTTGCTCTACGAGGGGAAGCTCTTGACGTCTTACAAGGAGTTCCTGCTGGGCAGCAGAGTAACTATGACCTTCTGAAACAGCATATGGAAATGAGATATGGTGATAAGCACCTGCAGCAAGTGTATCAGGCACAATTAAAGAATCGTCACCAACAGAGTGGTGAGAATTTACAACATTTTGAGACCGACGTTGCCCGACTGGTTCGATTGGCATATCCAACAGCCCCGTCCGAATTTGTAGATCAGCTCTCCATCCAAGTCTTTATCGACGGCCTAAGAGATTGCGAAACACAGCAGGCACTACGGCTCGCTAGACCTAAAACGTTGAATGACGCTCTTTCGCATGCACTGGAATTTGAGGCAGCAAAGATGGCATCCGGTAGACATGTTAAAGTTCGGGCCATCAGTGATAACAGCAATAATATGGGAAATGGAGACATAATCAAAACGTTGAAGGAGGTCATTGAGAAACTCAGTCCAACTACCAATCCGAAGAGAGAACAACCTGATAGTCGAAAGGATCGCCTTCTTAAATGCTGGAACTGTGGACAGACAGGACATCTAAAGAGACAGTGTAGGGCCCCAGTCGCGGATCAGCCAAAGCGCGACTCCCAAGCGGCACCTGCACAGGAAAACTAGGGTCAGCCGGCTTGACGGGGCAAAAGCCGGCTGCGTCCTCCTACCATGCCCCACGAGAAGAAATTACGTTGTCACGTCTCCAGGACTCTGACTCCTTGCTAGTAGAGGGCATTATTTTTGGTCGTATGTTCCTATGGTAATCGACACTGGAGCAGCAAGAACTATTGTACGACCGGATATTATTGGCGATTGGCGTATTAAGAACCCTGCCAAACGTTATGTCCTTACAACAGCCAATGGACACCAACTGCCAGTCAAGGGGAATGCGAGCTTGAAGTAGAATTATGAGACGTCAAGTTAAAACACAGAGCCCTGGAAGCAGACATATAGTACAATGTCATAATCGGACTAGACTTACTACGAGCAAATGGGGTAAACTTAGATTTGAATGCTGGTACGCTACGGATAATGGGTGAGGAAGTAGTGCTAACGACCACCACTGAGAATAACGCTGTAAGGAGACTCGTTGTTAAAGAAGATGTGGTACTACCTGGTCAGACTGAAACATTGGTTGCCACTGTAATGGATGGGGAAATGTCTTGCAGTGTAGGAGTGGTGGAACCCAGTAATCCGGATTTGTTCAATAAATCTATAGTCACCGGCCGCACACTGATTAAACCAGAGAAAACGACAATAGTACGGGTAGTTAACCTGAAAACCTTTCCACAGAAAATTACAAAGGGAACTGAAGTAGGAGTCTGTGAACCTGTTACCATGGTCAGAACACTCAAAGAAAACAACGAAATGGAGAAGAAACCAAATAAGACCAGCCTACCGGAATGTCTAAGGGACATCGTGGATAGGGCCAAGCAGAGATTAAAAGAGACGGAGGTGGAACAACTGGAAGAGCTGCTACGTGAAAATGAAGATGTGTTTGCACTTAAACCGGGCGACTTTGGGAGAACCAATGTTGTGAAGCATCGAATCGATACTGGTTCATCATCTCCTATAAAGCAGCCACCACGAGGACTTCCACTAGCCAAGCGAGAAGAAGTTAACAAGATGTTAATCGAGATGCAAAATCAAGGCACCATAGAGCCATCTCAGAGTCCTTGGGCTTCTCCTGTAGTTCTGGTCAAGAAGAAAGACGGCTCCACCCGATTTTGTGTGGACTACAGAAAATTAAATGACGTCACCAAGAAAGACAGTTACCCATTACCGAGGATTGACGATACTCTGGACACCTTGGCTGGTGCGCAATGGTTTTCCACTTTGGATTTAAAGAGTGGATATTGGCAAGTCGAGGTCAGCCCAGAAGACAAGGAAAAGACAGCATTCACTACCGGAAATGGA
The DNA here is from genome assembly GCA_025584915.1 of Monochamus saltuarius. Taxonomy (NCBI): domain Eukaryota; kingdom Metazoa; phylum Arthropoda; class Insecta; order Coleoptera; family Cerambycidae; genus Monochamus; species Monochamus saltuarius. The sequence continues at coordinate 65,267,022 of CM046722.1, read as the reverse complement.
TTGTGGCAGTTCAATGTAATGCCATTTGGTCTATGTAATGCCCCTGCCACTTTTGAACGACTGATGGAAACTGTACTTCATGGCCTGCATTGGGAGACCTGCTTGATTTACTTGGACGACGTGGTGGTGCTGGGACGCTCTTTCCAGGAGCACCTGAAGAACGTGTCCGAAGTGTTCAAGAAGTTGAAAGCAGCGAACCTGAAGTTGAACCCGAAGAAGTGCAGTCTGTTCCAAAAGGAGGTCAGATACTTAGGCCACATTATTACTCCAAACGGTGTGAAAACAGACCCGGAGAAGACAGAGTGCATAAAGAACTGGCCGGTTCCTAAAGACAAACATCAAGTTCGAAGTTTTCTTGGCCTATGCACATACTATCGACGATTCGTCCAAGGATTCTCGGACATTGCCAAGCCTCTTCATAAACTCACAGAAGACAACATCCCGTTCGAATGGACGACGAAATGCCAGCAAGCCTTTGAGACGCTGAAAGAGGCCCTCTGCACTACCCCGATTTTGACATACCCAATACCTGGACAACCATTTATAGTGGACACGGACGCAAGCAACATTGGAATTGGCGGAGTTCTTTCCCAAATACAAGATGGCCAAGAGCGAGTAGTGGGCTACTTCAGCAAAGTCCTGTCAAAAGCCGAAAAGAACTATTGTGTGACTCGGAAAGAATTACTTGCCATCGTCAAGAGCCTAGAACACTTTCATAAATACCTGTATGGCCAAGAATTCCTTCTAAGAACGGACCACGCTTCCCTTAAATGGCTGTTGCAGTTTAAGAACCCGGAAGGACAGATGGCCAGGTGGCTGGAACGGCTGCAAGAATATCACTTTGTTGTTGAACATCGAGCCGGCAGGAAACATGGAAATGCAGATGCCCTTTCTAGGAGACCCTGTCCTGTCAACTGCAAACACTGTAGTAGTCTTGAAAAGAAAGAGGACATCTCATCAGTTCCTTGTAAGGTGGTAGCAGCCCAACCTGAAGACAGATGGAGTTCAGCGGCGATTCGGGAAGACCAGCAAGCTGACTGTGACATCAAGCCCTTACTAGACTGGAAAGAAGCCAACAACCGACCCTCATGGGCTGAAGTCAGTAGTAAAAGCCCAACATTAAAGAGCTATTGGGCTCAATGGAATTCCTTGGTGTTGGAAGACGGTGTCCTAAAAAGAGCATGGGAGAACAATGACGGAACAGAGGTCAAGAAACAAGTACTACTCCCGAGGTCCCGGGTCAAGGAAGTGTTGCAGGAAGTACATGGAGGTACTGGTGGTGGACATTTCGGTATCAATAGGACTCTACCGACGATTCGTGAGCGTTTCTACTGGTTGAGTTGTAGGACGGATGTAGAAGATTGGTGCCGAAAATGTGACATATGTGCAGCCAGCAAGGGACCGAAGACCCGTTCCAGAGGCAAAATGCGCCAGTACATCGTAGGAGCACCGTTCGAGAGGATTGCCATTGATATCGCTGGCCCTTTCCGAAAACCCAAAGTGGGAATCGATATCTGCTAGTAGCCATGGACTACTTCAGTAAATGGCCAGAAGTATACCCCCTTCCCAATCAAGAGACCACAACCGTAGCAGAAGCGCTAGTCAACAACCTGTTCTGCAGATTTGGTGTGCCCATGGAACTGCATTCAGATCAGGGCAGAAATTTCGAATCAGGTGTGTTCCGAAAGGTCTGCGAGCTTATGGGAATCCGGAAAACCAGGACCACCCCACTGCATCCCCAGTCAGATGGTATGGTGGAACGCTTCAACGCCACACTAGAAACCAATCTGAGGATGTTTGTGAACGAAAACCAGACAGACTGGGACAAGCTCATTCCACTCTTCCTGTTAGCTTACCGCTCAGCTGTCCATGAAACTACTGGGAAGACTCCCGCAAGGATCATCTTTGGAAGAGAGCTTCGCCTTCCAGCAGATTTGGTATTTGGTCGTCCTGCGGAACAGCCCACAGAGCCAGACACTTACACCCATGAGCTAGAACGAAGACTAGCAGCCGTACACGAACAAGTCAGATCTCGAATGCGACTAGAGAGCGATCGCATGAAGACTCGATACGACGTCCGGGCCAATACAGTCGGATTCCAACAAGGTGACCTGGTGTGGCTGTACAACCCCACGAGGAAGAAAGGAAAATCGCCTAAACTACAAAACCGTTGGGAGGGCCCCTACACCGTCATTAAAAGAATCAATGATGTCGTATACCGGATACAGAGGACTCCCAGAAGTAAGATGAAGGTCGTCCATCTGGAGCGTCTGTCCCCGTATAGAGGTGTATCCGATCGGGACGATCGGTCCTAAGGAGGGGGCAGTGTCACGGAATTTGCCCCACTCACTCCCAAACCGACGACTGTGGCACCGCGAATTGCCTAAGATTGCCCCGATCGCCCCTACGCCATTCTGGTAAACAAACAACATGCCGTGATCGAGATCGGCCTGGAATAATCGGGAATCGACGAGAAGCGTTCCAGTCGTACGAGAAAAGGGATCTAGAGATACTGGAATATATCTGGAATATTCGTTGGGTCTATAAAAGAAGAATAAACGGCCGAGTTAGTTAGTCTTGTATAAGTCTTGTATTACAGTCTGAATTAAAGTGTTTAGTTGGAGATATCAAAGTGATTTAGATAGCGATTAATTAAATAAGTGTTTAGTTGAGTTATAATTAGTGTTTAGTAGTGTTCAGTAGTTAATAAAGAAGTAATTAATTAACGGATTGTTTTTCTGGAAGTAAGAAAAGACGGATTGGGAAATCCGTGACAATATTCATCATTTACATTGTTTACAAGACATATAAATTAATTATTTACATTACTTGTATTTAGGAAAATGATTCTAGAATAATTTTGTTTCAAATAATGCAAAAATATACAAGTAACTGAAAAAAGGTAATAGATTTTTTATTCAGTAACTAAATTTAGACTTTTCCTGGTCTCAAACAATACCGCGTTTCTACAGTATCAGCAAACTGCTCTCTTTGGAACAATGTGGTTAACTAAAACTGTATAGGGAATGTGAAATAAGTAGTGAATACACACTTTAACGCAATATCCAACATTTCTATGCATACCTTGGACCGTTTTCGGCACCATTTTACATTACAATAACGGTTGTTATCTTATTTATGTACACAACTATACGCTTTGTCGGTACGATAACATTCCCTATTGTTTTCAAAGTTTTTGGTAGAGATCTACCTATAATGCGTACCTATTTAAAATTTGCCCGACGCACGTCCCCCTGTTGAATATTATTCAGAACACTAGACCAAAGTAAAACATTAATACTACTGATGTAGTCACTATTATCAGGTCTTGTCATAATTTAAAGAATCATCATTTTCTATTCTTTAAAATATTAATAAGCTCACTCACATAAATGATGCTATAATAATTTTGCGTAACTCTTTTTAATTTGTATTTAAATGATAAAACATCGTACATCAAAGAAATAGTAAGGGTCAGAAATTGCTGAAAAGTAAGGATTTATTATTTCTTTATTAATTTAAGTCGTATATGATTGATGAAAATGTTAGTATATCAGCATTTGTCTCAAACTAATAAGAATGATATGATCTTTCTATTCCAGTTAAATTTATCTAAAATATTTTCGTACTTACAAATAATCTAAACCGAAATTAAATATTTTACGATATTTTAATGGCGAACTTAAAAATTGCTCTACTTCCAAAAATAAAGTCCGTTTGATTGACATGCCTATTTCTGAATACAAACAAAAATAAAGAATATTTGTGTATTCGTCCCATTAATATCTATAATTAGATAAATAATAATCTTCAAAAGTAGCAAATCTTCTAAACTAGTTACATTTATTTATTAATTTATGTTGAATTTCATAATTAAATATGTTTAAAGTTCATATGCCATAACAAATATGAAATAGTTTCATTGAACTGTTGTCGTATCGTATTTTGAGCTAAAATTGCATCTACTTTTGATGATGTGTTTTGGTATTACAATTCCAATTAAATTTGATTCTACTATTTGAATGTGTTAATTCGTAATGTCACTATATATTCATAGTTTAACATTTTGTGTTTTGAAATTTTATAAACTTATTTTAAAATTACAAAAAGTAACTTTGTTTAAATGTATCAAATTTTGAATTAAATTTTCAAATCTTTAGATTAAAAAAAATATATGTCCATTATTGAGAAAATAATATTGAAGATTAAATGGATTGATTTTATCTTGCCCTATCAAAGGAAGCAGCACATATTTTCAATAAATTTTTGTCTTACATTATAATAATGATTTCATTTTGAAGGTAGTGTCTACAATGTTGACAAGACCTAATTTTAAGTTGACAAGTCTTATAACAGGGTGTTTTTAAATGACGTAGCAAAAATGAGACCACAAATTCCTTAGGTGAAAATAAATCGATTTAACCTAACATTCCTATATCCCAAGTCGCATAATAAAAAAGATACAGGGTGTCAGTTAAAATTAAAAAAAGGAATCTGTGAACTCATTTTTGCTGCTTCATTTAAAAACACCCTGTATAACATATGTCGACATGCTATTTGTTTCGGAGACATGGGATGTTGAGGTACATTAATTGATTTTAAATTTAGTAAGAGTGTTTTCATCATCAGTACTGTTTTTATGAATATACCTGCAATCAATATCCATTGCGATATGTCACCGAGTACTAATTCGGACATTGAAGTTTATTTAACCACCGTTTGTGGTTTTAGTACTTTAAGGCTTAGAAAGTCTAAGTAAAAAAATAAAAGTAAGCATGCATTCGAACATTGATAAAAATTTGAATTTAGATACGGATTCTGATCCTGAGTTGTTATGCTGTGACCTCGGTAACTGGTCGACGCCAGTAACAGAACTATAGATGCACATCATTAGCTTTAGCTGGGATTCTTTGACCTGCCATGGTTGTTCTCGGCTTCTGTTGTTAGTATTACTACTGCTATGGTCGGAACCGTTCTTCCGAGCTACTTCCGTAACTGATCGCATCCCATGCTTCCAAACGTTTCGCCGGTCTTCACTATCGGTATCTTCAGTAGAGACTCCGTAAAAGCTTCGCCGCGACCGCAGAAAGAAAGTGCATTGAAGTAAAATATTATCTTTACGAAATGTTCTAATAACTTTTACAGTTAATGTATAGATTTCAAATTTGGTGTCGATGGATTTTTGGGATGCCAAATTTGAATATTGTATCACTATTGAGCTTTCTAGGGGATTACAAAAATGTTCATAAAAGTACCAACAAAAACTGTTTCCATACTAAAATGCTTCAGTTGCAGTTTAATTGTAAGATATTTTTTTTATGTAAACACACAACAACGAAAGATAAACTGAAGGTTATATGAAGCTGTGGCTCGACGCGTTTGTTAACAGTTTACGTATCAGATTAAATGATGTTTACATATTCTCAGTACTTGCAGTAGCAGTGGTTTTCTAGAAGAATTTATCGAGCTGTATCGGCAAAATTCATGCCTATGAAAAACACAAGGTCTATATACTAAAGTATACAGAATATTATATAAGTTGCCTCACTTGATCATATGGTTGAAATGCCATCGTCCATCCTCGCCTACCATTGCAACTGATTCAGAAATATTGACTCAACAGGACACAGCATGATAATTTTCCTTCTCTTTTTTAGCGTTTAGCACAGAACTAACGCAATTAAGTAATTTCTTCCTCCATGATTGAACTGAGCATGGCAATAATGAAATCTCAACTGATCGACTACAAACAATAGCGATTTATTAACTGCACTGAAACTCAAACTGAACTGACCGTCTGAAAAGACCTTAAAAGCACCTTTCTTTAAAATTTTATGTAATAAGTCCATTTAAAACATAGCTTTAGATTCATTGACTTTCAACTTTTTATCCGAGTTATTTTACATATCAATGTTGTTTTACCTATTTCAGCTCGTGCTGTAACAAGCGCATGTGAGTTGAAATTAACTAAATGAATAATAGATCATTCAATTAGCTTTTAGTCTTCATTTCTAAAGGATTTCATGCGACAGTTACCGCCATTTTACCCCTTCAAGTATTGCGGGCATTTAACACATTTAATATCACTCAAGCATTAATATGGTCGAGAAGCGAATGAGAATTATTAATTGGAAACATTAAGCTTACTGATCCATAACTGACGCTAGCCTAGACATTGTTCATCTAGTATGCGTATTAGAAATTTAGCCCTCGCTGATTTTCACAGGAAGGTACATTAAATACAGTACAGTACGTGACATGGATGACAACTGCTTTAGATGCTCAGTATTTTTATCATATTTGGCATATTCGTATATAGCTTTAGGCCCTCAGTTAATTATACCATTTTCATATGCTGGGCTTCATAATCCAGAATATAGTGTATTCAAATTTGAGTCACAAGTTTCGTTTATGTTTACATTTATTCATAAGTTTCTTCTTAACCCACGGATATGTAAGTGTAAACTTGGTAAAGTTTGTAAACTAACTGATTAGTACACACACTAACACAATATTAACGGAAACTTTATAAACTAACCCACTTGCGTGGCAAATTTACTAAAAATAATGAAATACTCTAAAATAGACTTTGAGAGCAATCATGCTGGTAACACAAAATAGTCAATTCTTTGGATAGTACATAAACTAGCCAACGATTTCAGTTTTCCCTAGTTAATTTCATAAACATGATTTTCTGTTTTATAAAATAAAAAACAGTTTAAACATAAATAATATATTTTATAGACATAAAGAAGCATGTTTATCCAGTACAGACAATTGTAAAAAAGTAATGTACAAAAGTAGCAGTCCCCTTGTGATTTTGTTTACAGTATTTGGTAATGTAAATTGATTAAATGAGATAAAAGAATGGATCACAAACAAAAATTTTACGAAGTAATACGAAACTTATATAAGTAATAAGAAATCTAACAACTCAACGATATTCGATAAAAGTTACTATAAAGATATTTACGTTAAATGTATATAAGGTACACATACAACAACAAATGCCAGAATAGCGAGTCATGTTTATGAAATTAATCAGATGAAAGAGGAAATAGATGACCAGGTTATTTACTATTCAAAGTACTGACTATTTTGTGTTACCAGAACTTGTTTTCATTCCAGCTAGACCAAACTGGATAGTTAATAAATTAACCAAAGAAACATTTTAGTATCTGTGATTATTTCGAATAAATTAGCCAAACGACTGAGTTAGTTTATGTAGTATCCGCTAATATTATAGAATATGCGTTTTCTATCAAAGTAACCAATGGTTCAGTTAATTTATACAGAGTGTCTTGCAAGTTGTTACAATAATTTTAGGAGAGGATAGAATAATTGATTTTGAGCGGTTCGGAACATGAACAACGAACTCAGCTTAGAAAAACGAATTATAGCCTTGGAGAGTTGTTTATCAGGTCAAATTGTTTTGTCTGCGGCAAAGAACAACAAATATTGTTCATTCTGTATGAGAAAACGGTCATAGATACGGGCGATCAATTTGATACAATTAAAATCAAAACAGGGGATGTCACGCATTGAGTTAACATGGACGGAACTGGTCATGGAATCAAATTATTTACTGTAGGTTTATTAAGATTCAGTTATAAAACTTACCTAAGCAATGCTTTTCAGTTCATAGTAAAATTTGATAAACATTTAAAAATATAGGAAATTAATCAGCCATTCAACACGTTTAAATATGCAGGGAATGCATTCGCCAAAACAGGACAGCCGTTCAGTATGTAATAGAAATGGTTTGTTTTAACACTGCTGAATAGATGCAAAATATTTACATTATACGTCAACTCGCTTATTTTGGATGGAACAGGTATTTTTTATTTAATTTTCAGATTCTACATGTAATTCTAAGTCATTTCACTCACAAAATTATTACTGTTTAAGTCGTTAATTACCTGGGAGACTGAATAATTGAGTCATGATGAAAAAAAAAACAAATTAAGGAAATAAAATAACTCAAAAACTATTGAGATTGGACATATTGTATATTTAATAAAGTTGACTTAAAATTGCACGTAGAATCTGAAAATTAAATACTATATTGCGTTTAAAGTTAACGAATTGACGTCTACTTCCGGTACTACCGCCACGTTACTGTAAATATTATATTTTAACTTAGCAGTATTGAAAACTCCTACAAACGAAAATTCAGATTTCTATCGTTTCCTAAATACCTCTAATTCACGCTTATTGTGAGATACCCTGTATCTATATTATCAGCGTTTTTAACTGGGTATAGATAATGTTAAGGATTGATGATTTGGAAACCATAAATATGTCAAGTCGGCAAAACAATCTGGAGCGAGACGGGCGCGGCCGGCACGTGTGGGTCCACGACACAGTCAAGTGGTAGCTGCCAAAGAAGACACCTTAATTATTATCATTATCACGTTAATTTATATTTTTATAAAAACAATAAAAGTTGTTCTAACATTTCAGAAGTGGGATCTGGACTTTGATCCAGGTGTTTCTGCAATTTGTGTCAGGTGTTGTTTACTTGTTTGTTGTGTCGTGCCTTGTTGTGTTGTGAAACAAGGACACTCGTCGTCAAATTGGTGAGTAACGCCAAACTGTCATTGCGTTGTCTATCTGCTCTATTTGCTCATTGCTACCTGTTATTTTGTTGTTAATTAATTATTGTGTAATACTGCTTGAAATGAATCGAGATTCTCGAAAGCGTGCGCGAAAGCAAGATGCCGCTAGGCGTCGGAGCCGAAGCCGTCGCTCTAGTCAAAACAATCGAAGTCCACATCATCACCGCGGTTCGGAACATGAACAACGAACTCAGCTAGAAAAACGAATTATAGCCTTGGAGAGTTGTTTAGCTAAATCGCATAGCGCTGCAGATTCACTTGGCGGATCAACTTCACGAAGATCACGTAGTCCTCGCGATTGGGAACATACACGACGATATGCTGGACGCATTGAGTTAATCCCAGAATTTGATGGTTCATCAAATTCCTTAACCGTGAAACAATGGTTGACTAAAGTAGATGCGGTGGGCGAATTATACAATTGGGATGAAAAAGCCAAAATATTTGCTACGATCGGTCGTTTGGGAGGCAATGCAAAGCTGTGGTACGAGTGTCAGACGGACATTGTTTATTCTGATTGGGAATCGTGGAAAACGAGTTTAATGCATGCGTTTCCTGTATCCAAAGGTATCGCAACCAATCTGAAAGAATTTGTAAATAACGAGCGTAAGCCGAATGAGGACATTATTACGTTTTATTATGCCAAACTAAAACAGGGCAAACATTGTGATTTACCAGACCACGTCATAACTGACGTAATAATAACAACAATTAACGATGATCTTCTTCGATCGGGCGCTAATGCTGCAGGCTGTAAAAGTACCGAACACCTTCTTAGATTTTTATGGAATCTAATTATGCTGGCATATCAAAACATACAAAACAAGCATCGAACCGTCGCTTTAATAATCCCAACGTCGGCGGGACTAGCAACTCCAAATCAGGTCAGAATTGTTTTGTCTGCGGCAAAAGTAATCATAAAGCTGCACAGTGTTTCATGAGAAAAACGTATGATACGGGGACTCAAGAAACTAACAAATATTGTTCATTCTGTAAACGGAATGGTCATAATAAAGATACTTGTTATAAATTAAAATCAAAAACAGGGATGTCAACAAAAATTAACATGATTGACACTGGAGATATGAAATATCATGTGACCGCGAAAATAAATCAGGTTAATGTCCCAGCTTATGTTGACTTTGGATGTTACGAAACTTAAATGAAAGTACAGCAGAATCGTTACAGCTGCCTATCGATAAGAATAAACAAACTTTAATGCGTGGTTACGGAGGTGCTGTAGTAGCATCCTTGGGTGAAACAAAAGCTAAATTAAAAATAGATGATGTAGAAAGAGAGGTTCCAATACTTGTCGTGAGCGATTCAAAACAAGATATGGATCTATTAATCGGGCGAACATTTACTGAGTCACCTAACTTGGTTATTGTTAAAACTACCGAAAAGCTGCAATTTCAAGATGATAGTGAAAATACCTTATGACTGCTACCACAGGTATTCGATCAGGAAAACTCTATTTCTAAAGTTCGTCTCATTTGTTCATTAAAAACAAAAATTTATCCTGGTATCAACAACCTAGAAGTTTACACTGACTTTAGTAGCGGTAATATCATTCCAAATTATTCCGAACAAGAGAAAAATGGGTGTACAATAATTATACCGCCAACACCCTTTCATGTAACAAATGGCATTGGAATTTTAAAAATTTTGAATGTGAGTAAAATTGTAGGCACATTTGACAAGGGTCACTGTGTGGCACGGGGAATCCCATCTGGGCAGTCACCGACTGAAGTACCTGTAATACCTGAGACTCTATCAAAAGATGTGCAAGAACGCTTAAATAAATTATGTGATAAATACAGCGCTTGTTTTGCAAATTGTAATGCTGAATTGGGGAAAACTAATATTGAAATGGAAATTAACCTAACAAGTACTGAGCCAATTTGTTATCGACCTTACCGATTATCGTACCACGAACGAGCTATAGTGCGTCAAATAGTAGATGACCTATTAACAAATTATATAATTGAACCAACCGTGTCGCCCTATGCAAGCCCAATATTGCTTGTCGATTATAGAAAACTGAATGCTATTACAATAAAAGACAAATACCCGTTACCGCGAATAGAAGACCAATTAGAAAGGCTTACCGGAAATACGTGCTTTACCACATTAGACCTAAAATCTGGTTACCATCAGTTAAAAGTAGCAAAAAATAGTAGACCTTATACAGCTTTCGTAACTCCAGATGGTCACTACCAATATAAAAGAGTGCCCTTTGGATTAACTAATGCTCCATCGGTCTTCCAGCGTGCAGTCAATGAAATTTTAGGTCCTGTCAGATTCACATACGCTCTCGCATATTTAGATGATATTCTCATTGTGTCCAAAGGACCTGAACAGGGTTTAGAACGTCTGGAAAATATCTTAAAAATATTTCAGGAAGCTGGATTAACTCTTAACAAACAGAAATGCTCCTTCTTGCGTCCCGAAGTTGAGTATTTAGGATCCGTGATAAGTAATAATGAGATACGACCATCGCAACGAAAAATTGAGGCAGTTTTAAATTTTCCAAGACCAGAAAATGTTCATGCAATACGTCAGTTCGTTGGATTGGCCTCTTATTTCAGAAAATTTATTCGGAATTTTGCACAGAAGGTGAAGCCTCTTACAACTCTAACTAAGTCTAATATGTCCTGGCAATGGGATACTGAACAGGAGACCAGTTTCAATTTGTTGAAAGAGGAACTTAGTTCTGAACCTGTTCTTGCACTGTTTGATCCAGACTATGAGACCCAACTGCATACGGATGCCAGTAAATTAGGCTTAGCTGGTGTACTGCTGCAGAAGCAAGTAAATGGACTATGGAAACCAGTGGGGTACGTTAGCCAACAAACATCAGGCTGCGAAAGTAGATATCACAGCTATGAACTAGAAACATTAGCTGTAGTCACTAGTGTACGCAAATTTCGTAACTTCCTCTATGGGAAGAAATTCACTGTTGTCACTGATTGCAACGCATTAAGATTAACATGGATTAAAAGAGACTTAACACCAAGGATTGGTCGATGGTGGCTCGAGTTACAGGAATATGATTTTGATGTCATTTATCGACCAGGAACTCAAATGAAACACGTAGATGCTTTGAGCCGACAACCTATTAGTTCCCCTCCACTTGAAATTAATTCTATTAAACAGTCTGATTGGGTGGAATGCGTGCAAGCGCAAGATGATGCGTGTAGTTTAATACGAAATCAAATTAAAGATGGAACAGCAGAAGATTGCTACAGTATAGAAGATAATAAAATTTGTAAAATAGTTAATGGACAGAAGAAAATTTTGATACCAAGAGATGTACGGTGGAGAATTGTAAAACTATATCACGATGATAATGCACACCCAGGGTATAGAAAAACATTAAATTCTATTCAGCAGAAGTTTTGGTTTTCAAAAATAACAGAATTTGTATCCAAATATGTAAAATCTTGTATACCATGTCTCTGTGCTAAGAAACCCAGAGGGAAAAGAAGAGGATACCTGTATCCAATACAAAAGTGGAAAAGCCTTTCCATACCTTACATTTAGATCATCTTGGTCCATTTTGTAAAACAGAAAATGGCAATGTGCATATGCTGGTCGTAGTGGACGCATTCACAAAATATACATGGATCGAAGCTGTGTCAGATACAAGTACACGGAACGTTGTAAAATGTTTGGATTTACTGATAAAAATATTCGGTTCCCCTGTAAGAATTATTACAGATAGAGGAAAATGTTTTACGAGTCAAGAAATGAAAACATTTTGTACCGAAAGAAATATTAAACATGTCCTAAATGCTGTTGCTTGTCCAAGAAGTAATGGACAAGTCGAGCGATTTAACTCCTCCATATTAAATGCCATGATGACAGCGATAGGAGAAGACCATACTGCGTGGGAATCTAAAATCCCAGAAGTGCAGTGCGGAATTAATAGTACGGTAAATGCTACTACCGGACATGCACCCGCTGATCTATTATTTGGATTTAGACCTAGACTAAAGTATGATGTAGACATTGTTAATAGCGAGCAAATAGATAGACAAATGCAACTAAAAACAATACGTAGTGAGGCGTTACGTAACATAAATAAAAATGCGGAAAAAATGAAAGCCCGTTACGATAAAAATCGCATTGCGGCGAGAACTTATAAAATTGGTGACATGGTCATGTTTGAAAAGACACCGCTAGTGAAGGGTCTTTCCAGTGGGAAATTAGTTCAACGTTATATTGGTCCTCTGCAGGTGGTACGAGTACTTCCCAACGACAGATATAAGGTAAAAGCTCTATCCAAAGATAGAAGGCGTTTCCATGGAGTGGTCGCCAGCGACAAACTTAAACTGTTCAGAGCACAAACTATCGAATAACGTGAGTAAACTGTACAATGTTAATTTATTTATTGATATTATTTTTATGAGCTGATTGTATGTTGATTATGTGTTGATTATATTAAGTTATGTACATATTGAGTGGGTGATGCTTAATTGTACCTCTGAACTTAATGTGTTGATTTGTTGAAATGAGAAACGTATTATGTTTAAAAGTTGATTATATTAAGTTATGTACATATTGAGTGGGTGATGCTTAATTGTACCTCTGAACTTAATGTGTTGATTTGTAGAAATGAGAAACGTATTATGTTTAAAAATGTTTGCATAATAGGTGTGAGACGCCTAAATATTGTTGAGATTGATATTTTATGACTTCTTGAGTCCATTCGATGTTAGATTTTGCGCACTCCATTTTTTTTTCCGTTGAGTCCTTACCACAGTGTGCACTCCGAAAAATTGTTGAGTCCCTTGTGAGCACTCCAATACATTTCGTTGAGTCCTTGTAGTAGTGTGCACTCTAGAAATTAATCTGTTGAGTCCATTTGATAGTATCGTTTGCGCACTCGAAGTAACTGTGGAGTTTATTGAACATTAGATTTTGCGCACTCCAATTCGTTTCTGTTGAGTCCTTACAACAGTGTGCACTCCGAAAAATTGTCGAGTCCCTTGTGAGCACTCCAATACATTTCGTTGAGTCCTTGTAGTAGTGTGCACTCTAGAAACCTGTGTTGAGTCCATATTTTGAGCACTCCATGAGCTTGATTTGTTGAGTCCATTTGATAGTGTTCAATTGCTCAAAATAAAATTTAAAAAAAATATATTATAGTTTCTATGTATTGATCAAATAGTGATTATTACTCATTTTGTTTCATGTGTTTATTTGGCATTGACATTGGTGGGCCCGAGGACGTGCCTAGGTCAGTGAAGGCCGAATGTTAAGGATTGATGATTTGGAAACCATAAATATGTCAAGTCGGCAAAACAATCTGGAGCGAGACGGGCGCGGCCGGCACGTGTGGGTCCACGACACAGTCAAGTGGTAGCTGCCAAAGAAGACACCTTAATTATTATCATTATCACGTTAATTTATATTTTTATAAAAACAATAAAAGTTGTTCTAACAATACATATGTATAAACGGTTCGTACACATATAGCGACGAGAAGTGTCATACACATCTCCATGATATAAATATATAGTAACTTCTGTCTGTAATGTAAACAATCACTAGCGATGTATATCTGATGCTTGACACATATATCGAGACACAAGTATTAGTATCTATATAAATTGGTAGAATACGCGCTGTGTACAAAGAGTCGAGGCACAATCATTAAAGACATTGTGTGTTTTAAATAGCAATTTAAAATCTTAAAAAGCAGCGAATTATCGCAACCGTAATATTAATAGGTAATAATGAACTAGGTACTTACTTTCAGCTGAAGGTTGTGCCATTTTAAAGCTGATCATTAATAAAAAGGGATCTGTTTATTCCTTTTTGTCACGCAACCTCCTACAATAATAATTGTAACAGCAAAAGATTGTGAAATACAAAAAAAATCCATCAATTTTGTTTGTGTTACAAATTATTTTTAGTAATGTTTATCTTTCTTATATGAGGAATGTTTTATCTGACTTATATGAGGGAAGTATAAAAAAATTTAATGTTTTTTTAGGAAATGGATTTACTAATCCTACGTAATTTTTCTTGAAGAAAATATGGAAATTTTCCAAGGAAATACTAATCTGATATATTTGAATAAAAATGACATACGGGGCAGTTATGTAAATAACAATTGTTAGTTTCAGAAGTTTTATTCACTCTTTAGAAGCCAATTTCACTACTGAAATAGACAAGTCTTATTTCACCGTTATCTACATGCAATAATTAACATTCCATCATAGCAAGCAACGCGTCTAGTCATGCGAGTGTTTTAAAAGGAACAAGAATGTTGACGTTTCAAAATGTCATTTTCTCTTAATTAAATTTCAAATAAACTCGACTAACTTGAATGCAGATAAAATGTTGTATAGCATTCGTGTTTCATCCAACATATATTAAGAAAATTAAACGCTCGAATTGCAATATTGAAGAAAACTTTAGCCATATTTTCATTAGACTGAACAAAACATATGTTCCATCTAAAATATTGCTTTATCGTTATTCTATACCTATAATTTTTCGCTATTTGATAAATTTTGCTTCAAATTGTTATAAAACTTTGTTATAAAATGCACAATGGAAATTATAAGCATTTGTAAAAATATTTAGAGAATTATATTGTATTACATCTTATGCTCAATGGTATTAGATAATCTAGAAATAATTTCAGTAAAGTATAGTAGTTGTACAAATTGAATGTAATGAAACAACTTTCAGATAACTATAGGTAAAAATATACAAGTTGTCTTTTAGAATAAGAACTTGCGTTTTCAACTAGTTTTCCATACGTGGGTTAGATAAAGTTATAAAGGGTGAGTCCCCTGTCCCCTGAACACCCTGTATTTCTTAAACCAGCGAAATTCGTATAAGGCATGATGAGCTCAAACATAATATTCTGGTGTCTAGTAGGTATCTCCAGATTAGTGTTAGTTGACCTATGTTGACTCACACAGTATTCGTCGGATCACTTTAGACAAATTCTTCATAGATTTTTGATACTACACTTTCACTTGTGTAAAAAACTGGCCCATGAAACTAGTACCAATGTTTGTTAACAACTGGTTCCGTAGTGTAGCGGTTATCACGTCTGCTTTACACGCAGAAGGTCCCCGGTTCGATCCCGGGCGGAACCATATTTTTATTAACGAAACATCTTTATAAGGTCTTTATACAAAGTATTCTCGGACTTGATGTAAACTATCGATAGTTGGTAGATAATATCAAAACAATGTCAGTATTTCGCATAACTTTTTCTTCTACAATTTTGTTTATAACTTGTAAACTATTCATTTGAACACTACAAATTTAGTTGCTTGTGTATCTTATTTTATATGTTTTAAGTAAATCTAGTCTTGAGAATTCTACACACAGGAAAATTTTACACAAAACAATTGTCAACAGAACATCAAATTGGTTCTAAAATCGTGATTTGTGTATTTTCCAACTGAATATTGTGTGATTATTTCTTAATTATTGCAAACTGAAACGTTAACTAAATTGAGTTATCCACAAAATATCATTAATTTACCTTTCTGAGACCTTATGCATGGCGTTCATTTGAAAACTTACCACCTCAATAATTTGGAGCGACCGATTTTATTTGAAGGGGGAATTTTTTGGCAATCCTGCCCTCTTGACATGCTTATCCCCTTAGCCCCCAGCAACTCCAATTTGAAAATCTTAAATAGAACTGCCCTACTTTTGTGATACATCATTGCAAAGTTCTTGTCATTGCGAATGCAATGCCGTGCCGATTCTGCGCTCTGCACTCAGCTGTTATGCGATTTTAAAGATCTTGAAGGTTTAGTAGCACCGTTTTATAAATTTATTGTTTTCAGATGTCCCCATAAGAAAAAGACATTTCGACTCAGGTCAGGAGATCTGGCAGGCCACTCAATTGGTCCTCTTCTCCCTATTCATATTACATTGAATCTGACATTTAACCCATCCTGCACACATCTAGCGTAGTGTGGAGGCGCACCATCTTGTTGGAAGTGGGCAGATTTTCATCGAGTAAGGGATTGCCAAGTTGATCAATTTGATTTTCCACTACTTTAGTGATAAGCATGTCAGCCAAAAATTTTTCGCACGTTTACGTCCGCAACTTCTGCAAAAGTTTAAGGTAATTGATTCTGTGGTCAACTGTAAACGGAATCAACCTACAATTTTGAACGAGGTAGCCCGCATATTGGAATAGTTTGCGACAGATTCAACGACTTCAATCAGGAAGATTTCGAACCAAACCGAAATTTCCATTGGGTCCATTCACAATGTAAAATTGTATAAATTTCATCCTTATAAACTTTAAATGGCACAGGAATTAGGAGTATGTAGATGACACAAGAATGCAGTTTTGTGAAATAATGACAGAATTGTTAATAGGATACCAAATCTCGCAAAAAATATTTGTTTTTTTGATGAATTCGCTTTTTTTAAATGAGCTTGTCAACAAGCAAAATTGTCGTTATTTGTCTTATGAAAACCCCCATGTATTTAGAGAAGGTTATACTCAACATCTACAACAAGTATGTGCGGGCTGAAATTTTGGGAGACATCATAATACGACCTTTATTCATAGACTCCAGGAGGAAGTTTATTTAAATATGCGTGAGGAATAAATTGACATGCTTATCACTAAAGTTGTGGAAAATCAAATTGATCAACATGGCAATCCCTTACTCAATGAAAATCTGGCCCACTACCAATAAGATGGTGCACCTCCGCACTACGCTAGATGTGTGCAGGATGGGTTAAATGTCAGATTCAATGAAAGATGGATAGGGAGAAGAGGACCAATTGAGTGGCCTGCCAGATCTCCTGACCTGAGTCGAAATGACTCTTTCTTATGGGGACATGTGAAAACAACGCATTTATAAAGCGGCGCTACTAAACCTTAATAATCTTCAAAATCTCAAAGAGTTTATTACTGTATGGCGAGAAGCAAGGGCAGTTATTATCATCTATTTAACTTTTTCGATTTTGCTCATAACTTCTTCAAATCTCAACCAATTTAAAAAAGCGACACACTGTTGTATTTGCAATGACAAGAACTTTAGAATGAAGTATCACAAGTATGGCAGTTCCATTTAAGATTTTCAAGTTGGGGTTGCTGGAGGTTAAGGGGATGAACAGATCAAGAGGGCAGGATTGCCAAAAAAATTCTCTCTTCAAACAAAAATCTACCGTTCTCGGCAAATTTTATTTTTTTTTGAGCTTCCCAAATTATTGATAAAGTGGTAAAGTTTTCAAATGAGCACCTTGTATGCATAGTGTCTAATAAAAATAGATCAGATGGTTCTTTACTTTTCTCATAATAAAAATGTTTATATTTACTAACCAACGTGGAGCGAGCGGCGCGGGCCGAATGTCGCAGGTACGAGAGAAAAGCCAAGTCGGTGTATGCCAACTTGCCTACCTTCCTAGTGCTATAAAAACCGTATGAAATTTATTGCATCAATAAAAATATGGTTCCGCCCGGGATCGAACCGGGGACCTTCTGCGTGTAAAGCAGACGTGATAACCGCTACACTACGGAACCAGTTGCGAGAGAGCATTGCTATACAGATCATTGGCCGAATTGTCCGACATCGCTACTAGTGTTTCATGGACAAGTTTTTTACGTAAGTGAAAGCGTAGCACCAAAACTCTAAATGTATCTAAATCGACCCAACAATTTTATATAACCTAGTGTAGGTATGTAAAATCAGTAGAAATTATAAGGTCTTTTATTAAGAGAAAACTTGAGAATCTAAAGTCAAATTATTTTAAAGATCTCTCATTCAATTCTGTTTCTACAAGTAGTTTATTCGAGGAAGTCTTTGATTAGTACCAGTTTGTTTCACTGTTAGTTGTCCACTGACTGTGTGTATAGAGAACCCAAGTACTCCTAGAATGTGTTGTAAACTAAGTCGAGAAATAATGTTTCATCATAAGATGTACTAGGGACTTTTGCTTTCTCAACTCAGCCGTTTGTACGGGACACTTCCGGTGAGGGGTCATAGTTTCTTGTCATGCGTCATGCGTGAAAGAAAAGAAACGGACAATTGAGAAAGTACAATTGTACACAGAATGGCAGGATATCGTCTCACAAAAATTTACTGTTGAAAACATGAAACAACAACAATTTTTAGACTAGAATTTCTTTATATATTTTTGTTGTTCTTGCAAGAACAAACGATGTTTTGTGTTTAAGTTGTTTATTTTAGTATTGTTTTTTTGTGTGAGGTACCTTATAAGAATATGGAAAAATATTTCAATCGTCAAAATTTTCTGTGTGCTCACCATTATGTAATTTTTGCATTAACACTAGTTCAAATAATCAAGTAACTACTCTTGCGTTAATAAAAACGGATAATTAAAACAAAAGACATTAATCAATACCTAAATGTTTTGCAAATATCAAGAATCCTATTGTTAGAACTCGGGCCTCTGCCACTCTTATGTATTGAATTGTTATATGTGTCCCGTTAAGATCAGCTAGCGGCTATATCTTGAAAACTACTTGACCTACAGCCTCCGGGAAAAATAATGATAACAAAAGTGGCCCCGAGAAGTCTACTAAAATTATTTTCCACTTTAAAATTTTACTGTTAGATAGCGAACTTTTAAATCCAAATCGAAAAGCTTCAGCCTACCGAGACTGAAAAATAAAAGTCTAGAGAACAAAAATTATCAAACTTCACAAATAGTGGCACATTGTTATATGTTTTTACCTAGAGAACGTATTCGACACTGGCTAAAAACACATATAACCCTATAAACCTAGACACCTAGAAACGATTGGAGATTTGTCTCTGGACACAAGGACAATATCTCAATTACCGAAATGTTTAAAAAAATATCTTATTCAACGATGAGGATTCACGACGAATGAAATTGTATCATCACAGAACTCGTGGTTTTGAGTTTCAGAAAATCCAGAGTGGATAATTAATTGCCGAAGACAATATAGTCATTGGTCGCTTCTTCTTTGAAGAGAATATGAATGTTGAACAATCTCTACAATTCTTTCAGAACGAATATTATTTAATGAAGCCGATAATCTTCTATTACAAGAAAGAATAAATCTATATTTTCAATTAGATGGATGTCCAATACACAATGCGGGACAAGTAAGGGAGTGGCTTAACGAGAATTTCCCCAATCATCGAATAGGTCAAAACAGTACATTAATTCATTGACCACCCCAAACTCCGGGCCTTACCCCACTTGATTTTTTTCTGTGGGGTTTTATTAAGTCCAAAGTTTAGACAATGCCAAATAATAGGGACATATTGCGCACTAGAACAAGGGAAGCATGTGAGGAGATTAATTAGCATCAATTACGGAATGTAGAAAATATAAAAAAATGTTATGAAAAATGTATAGAATTAAACGGAGGATTAGTGGAAGCTACAACAATTTAAATTTAATGACGTGATTAGTGTAAACCAATTTGACATACTCCTTTTCTTTTTTAAAAATGTAATTTTCTAATCATTACTCTTTTTATCAATTGCTGTTTATTTTTTCGCATAAATTGGTACAAATGCATTCGAGGGGCTCCTAAATCCAATCGTGTAGTCAGATTTTTTATAAAAAATTGTTAATAATATGTTGCTATTAAAAATTCGTAGTAGGCCTTGAAAATCAAAATTTCGTCTTCAAATTTTGCATCAAGCTAGAGCTTTCGGTGATCTATCTTTTAAAAGAAACCCAGTTCAAATCGGCCCATAAACAACTTTTATACGCGACTGTTTCCTTTCTTAATGGGTCACCCTGTATAGTTAACAACAGCAATGTTTAGCAGCATTGTAACGAAACCTCGTAACGAGTAATATGAAATATTAGATTCTAGGACACCTGTATATTTAAATTGCATCAGAGTGTGTAAGGCTATACGTACAGTGCGTTTCAATAACTTTGATAACATTTTGATCAGCTGTAACTTTTCTGTTTTTAAAGATATCGGAATGAAACAAAAACCATATTACATAGTGGACTGCCAAGTTTTTTCTTATTAGAAAAAAAAACAAAAGACCAATGATTTTGAGAGATCTTAACCTAACTTATATTTTTTTAAATGGAACGCTCTGTATATTATTGGATATTTGGATTCTACTCAAAATTCCAAGCATATTTTACAAAGCATATCCTATACCTATCTTCAACTGTTTCTGAGAAATAGTTTTACAAACATGTCAAATTATCATAAAAATTGCTCTACTTGTTCATGGCACACTTTGCACTGAGCTAAAGCTGAAGTTCGGCATCGCTTGAGCCGTGCTGGTAACAATCGAGCCTTAGTATTTTGTTCTGTTGAGGAAAATGGCAGACAAGTAGAGCATTTTTATGATAATTTGACATGTTTGTAAAACTATTTCTCAGAAACAGTTGAAGATAGGTATAGGATATGCTTTATAAAAGATGCTTGGAATTTTGAGTGGAATCCAAATATCCAATAATATAGAGGGCGTTCCATTTAAAAATATATTAGTTAGGTTAAGATCTCTCAAAATCATTGGTCTTTTGTTTTTTTTTTCAAATAAGAAAAAACTTGCTAGTCTACTATGTAATATGGTTTTTGTTTCATTCCGATATCTTTAAAAACAGAAAAGTTACAGCTGATCAAAATGTTATCAAAGTTATTGAAACGCACTGTACAATAACATGACAGACAGCTTAGGGATCTAAAGGAATATAGAACAATTCTTTCCACCCCTACACATTTAAATTAATACAGTAATACCCTCACTGGATATTAATCAAAGTAATTTACTGTATAATAAGGTCAATGTCCTAAACAACAGATGGTGGACTTCTACAATCGGTTAGAATTAAATTTGCAGCAGTTCTTGCATTTTAAATGTCTAATTGGTAAAAATCAGCTGCCTAGTCCAAATTCCTTTCAAATTAAATTCCAACTTGCCTAATTGAATGGCTACTGCTTGCCGTCAACCAATTCAATCAAGAAGAGAATATATACTTTTTTGCCCCGGTTTTGAATCTAATTGCGAAGTGTGTTTGAATTAACAGCTGGAGTTTCTCTTAGTAATTAAATTGATCTCAGTTCTCGTAACGAGATGTAAATTAAATTATCCATCCGATATTTGTTTCTGATACGTGATTTAGGTGAAAATCGAAAATGTTTACAAAGAATTTTAAATTAGTAAACAATTAAGTCCAGCATAAAGCACCGGAAAACCTTACACGGTCCCAAATTGTGTGTACCGAAATTTTAAATCGTGTAATATTAATGGTAAAATATTCAAAATATTTTTTTCAGAGATCTAAATTGGGTATATATTTTATATTCAAGGTGGATATTAAATATAAATTTTTATGCGGAAATATTGTACCATATATCCAGAAAGGAACTACCATAGGCGTCCACAGAAAATTTTCTCACTGAGGGTCACAATGGAATGCATATGTGTTGTGAGTACTATTTTGATAGATTAAATATTTAATAGCAACGTAAACTCTCACGTTTTATAATGTAAATATTTTAATATTTATGTACATACAGAGTGTCTGGAAATTATGAGTAAATATTTTAGAGGCTGATTCTATGGCAAAGTATGCGACGAAAACTTCATATAAGGTCAACAAATGGACTAGGAATTTTTAAAGAGTCTTGTTACGTGCTTGTGGGTGGCAATTAAACGAATTTAAATTGTCGATAACTAAATCCTGGAGTTTTCAGGCTCTCTCCAGCGCAGCGGTAGGGTTGGCTCTATCTCAGTGGAGACGGGCATGGGTTGTGATGCTGTAAAAACTTATAAGGCGCCACCCGTTTTACAACCCTATGGGCAGTATACAAGAGGGCTGAAGAGAGGTGCTGGTTTCTTTTTTCCTTAACAGTGCAAATAACAAAGAAAACGGAAAAAAGGTACTAAGTGATACTCATAAACCACGGAATTAGCAATGTTTACTAACAACAAAATTAGGGATATACTAACCCAACAATTATACGTCCCTCTACGGAACGATATGTAAATACTTAATATAATTTATTATAATATTAATGAAAACCCATTTCTATAGTACTATAGGTCGGTGTACATTATAGATTTGAGATACTAATGTATGTTTTATACTCATTAGATGGTGTTACGGGAATGAAAATAACGTTATAAATATTAGACAATTTTTGAACTGTAATAAAGTAGGAAACGCTAGTAATTTTAGTCAACTGTTCAAATTGGTTCATCAAATACTATCGCAAACTAATCGAATATGACGATTTTAATACTAACTTATGTGAAATCTGAATATAAAAGGTGCAAGACGGCAAAATATCTTAAACAAATCTTATCTGGTCTTTATAAAATACTGCACGTTCCGATCGGTTCCAAAACGGCAGGCCTTCGGACTATTATTGGCGTCCTCAATAAGAACTCCTCCGATTAGAAGACCTAGGGATTGAAACACGAGATATAGGCAGCCTTAGTGGTCAATTATGTGTTGGATCTCGTAACACTGAATGATGGAAAGGAAACTCATACAGGCAGGCGACTGACAGGACAAAATTAGAGGCCTAAATTAAAATTATGCGTATAAATATATTGATTAATAGAAGAAATCATATTGTTACAGCTAATAAATTTTTAATACCTTAGTTCTTGGGCGGCCTCGTAGGTAAAAGTTAAAGCTCCTTTATTTTCCGGAATTTGGGATAAATCCAACACAAGTTGCTATAATCACCGGCAGCACAAATACCAAACTAAATCTTTCCAAATTATTAACAATTAAATCCGCATATAGCGTTAATTTATGGCTTCACAGCACTTACAAATGGGTTCGGAAAAATGGAATCGATTTTTTGTTCAACGAGCGACCCGCCAAAGAAATCCCCGTGCAAAAAGTGACCTATCGTCAATGAAAAGTGCGAACAATTAAATGTATCCAAATTAGATTTCAGTATACAGGCCCCAATTTTAATATTTAATTTAACCTTTCGAGTTGACTAATTAGTAAAGCCAGTTCATTAATTTTCAAAATTATGCTACTTTATTAAAATATATTCATTTATTGTTTACAAAAATAAAACAAACCGTAACAATCTATCCTGAAAATGATTTTTGTTCAATGTTATCGAAGCGGTTCGAGGTAAAGTAATAATAATAATAATAATAATAATAATGTGTCTTTTATTTTCCAAAAATTGCATATATACAAAAGAATACCTAAAAAGTTGGCGCCATTCGGCAAAGCCGCTCTTCCATGTAACCAACTGTAGTTTATTACAGAAATAAAAACAAAACAGAGTAAACATTAGTTTTAAGTTAAGAAATGTATAAAAACATTTTTCTATCGGCAAATTTGTTCTTGAAGTAAGTTATTTTTGATTTGTTTTCGGAATGACTCAGTATTAGATATAGACTTGATATGAGGTGGAATTTTATTATATATTTTATGGCATTGTAGGTATAACATTGTTCGAATTCAGTCTTATTGTGTCTAGGAACACTCTGTATAGACCTTGGCTACGAGTAAAACGTTCATGAAAGTCACCAAGTCTAATTAGCTTATTGTAAAGATACACAGGTATTTTAAATTTATTAATTTTATAAATTAAACAAGACATATGATATTCGAATCTTTCATTAAGTTTAAGCCACCCGGTACGGGGATACACAGGAGAAACATGGTCAAATTTGCGTAGATTTAATGAATATCGGAGACAGTTATTTTGAATTTTTTGCAAAGTACATCTATCATTTACACGCAAGGCAGGCCAGTAAACAATATCACAGTACGCAAGTTGGGATAAGATTAAAGAATCGCATAATAATAGTTTTCTGGCTGTATCTAAAAACTCCTTATGCATGTATAATATTTTGAGTTTATTATAAGATGTTTGGACCAGATTATTTACATGTGAGGAAAACTTGAGATCAGTATCAATAACGAGTCCCAGATTTTTACATTCAGTAACTGGCTTAAGTACTTGATCATTTACTTTTATATTGAAATCATTCATGTTTAACAAGATTCTATTCCTATCTTTTCCAAAAATTAATAGTTCAGTTTTGGTTTCATTTAAGATTAATTTATGTGCGTTAGAAACATGAGATATTGTTTTTAAATCGGAATTAATATAGTCAGCAGCTATAACACTTTCTTCAGGCAAAGTATAATTGTGTGTCATCAGCGTATTGATGGATAGTACAATACTTTAAGTATGAATAAAAATCAGCCGTATACACAGAAAATAAAATTGGACCACGTATGCTCCCTTGGGGAACACCTTGCGTAATTAAATGAACATTAGAGCTTTGGTTGCCAATAATGACTCTTTGTGCCCGGTTTGCTAAATAAGTTTTAAAAATGAGTACACAAAACTGTTAACACCGTAATATAATGACACATAATGACACTCGAACACTTAATCAGCCGTATGCTGAATTCGAAAATGGCACGAACTATACACATTTCTTTAGAGGTATGTTTAGAATATATTTAGCCCTAACATATTTGTTGGAAATTATAATTGAATCACAGAAATTCTAAATCTAATGTTTTCGGCGCCGTTTTACGTATATTGTTAAAAATTGTTATATTGTAAAAATAATTAAAAAAAGAAGTCTATACACTGTAACGTAAAATTAACAGACCCTAATTTTTGTTTTTAATTTGAATTTCGAATAATTTAAAAACTGACGGGAAGAGCATGATTTAGTAAGGGATTTTTTATTTATAAGCGACAGCTGTCTAACTAACATGACCAGCTAAATTGACGGTTTATCTTATGTTAAAGTTTTTGATTTTTTTTCTATCTTGAATAGTTTTTTATGTAAACAATTTTTTTATTGACACAAAAATCCCTTTACTTTTTTCTAAGGTAGGGCTATGGGCGATTTTTTATGCTGAAGATTTAAAGAATAGAATAAGAGCAGGATATGCTGCTATTCGTGGAAATGTTCTGGAAAATGTGGTAATATAGAATTATTAATAAAACTTTTGAATTTCTGTATTGGTAACATAAGGGGAATCGAACTCATGATCTAAAAATGTGTTATGCTTCATGCTGTTTATATCTATTTTTAAATAAAATTGGTAGTTTCCATATAACACTGAATTTTTTAACTTTAATTGGAAGACTTAGAAACTGTAAATATGTCCCGATAGTGTTTTGTATTCACGCCATTACACATTGAAAATCTAATTTGATTTGAACATTTTCGATAAAGCTACCTTAACAAAAGCTATCGTCCCGTATATCTTATTAAAGCTCTATCATACAGCGTGTTAAATAAATAAATCGCCCGGGAAAATATATTTTCAAAGGCGGTCATTTTGTAAAAATTATTTATTTTTTAAATTAAATTTTAAATTAAACGGTTGGTTTGCATCTACAAAATGATACTTTGATCGCTAAAGTATATGTATACAGATAAATAGGCCTGAGGAGTTTTAAGTGGTGAGCTCTGTATACAGGATGTTCGAAATATGAGTGTCAGTATTTCCATATTTGCCCAAATGCAACAAAAAACCACATGTGAAAAAATGTTTTAAAACGAAAAGGTTTTCTACAAATAGAATAAACAATAGATTTGCTAAACATAGTTAGATATTTGACTCAACTTAAAGGAGGCCACCTGAAGAAACAATCATAAAATTGCAGAAATAGGTCAGATCTTCTGGTTAAATTTTCGAGTTCCCACTGTTTCAAAAGTGAACTTAGACATTTATAGAATGTTTTCATTAAACCAGGTTAGTAAATTTAGCTAGATAATTTTTTTGGAAAATTATTTAATAGAGCTTTGTTTGTAGAATTGTTCATTAGCATACCTAGATGTTTGGTATCAGACAGCATACATATGACTTTATTGGTAGGAATTGTAGGAGATTTGATTTATATTAGCTTAAAATACCTGTATAAAATACGAGTGTATTTTACCTTATCTTGGGCTATTTTTATATTTTTCTTTTATTTCTTTGATGTCCTTGACATGTACAGCAGATCATACGTTTAACCTAATTTAATTCAGTTTGCCCTTGATCTAAATGCAAATATAATAGGTATAATTACAATAAAATTGATTGTTCTGCGTAGTACGACAATAATTATCTTTTCAATTAACATAATTGTTTAATATGTTGTATTTATTTAAGTGTGATTTAAATATATTTATCATATTGGCAGTATGAATACTTCTATAAATGATACTGCAGGAAACAACTACTCCGCGGGCTAATACCCCGACCGGCATTGAATTATACCTGCAGTATCTGTGTGAAACAGCCAAGAACCCTTGTCGGCCACTCCACCAGACATAGACCGGTTTCGGGCTTGTTAGCCCTCATCAGTATGCCATAGGTGAGATGACCGACAATTGAACTGGCTGTTCCTTCATATGTAGTTTCACATATAAATCGAGTGCAGGTGAGATGTAACTGGCGTGCTACTTTCTGCTCGGCCTAAGCGGCTTGACTTGCAGAAAGCGACCTACAATATCGTAGGTACTTAACCGCAGACCTCTCGCCCCGGGCGATGCGCCATTAAATCTATAAATGATACTGCAGGAAACAACTACTCCGCGGGCTAATGCCCCGACCGGCATTGAATTATACCTGCAGTGTCTGTGTGAAACAGCCAAGAACCCTTGTCGGCCACTCCACCAGACATAGACCGGTTTCGGGCTTGTTAGCCCTCATCAGTATGCCATAGGTGAGATGACCGACAATTGAACTGGCTGTTCCTTCATATGTAGTTTCACATATAAATCGAGTGCAGGTGAGATGTAACTGGTCTGCTACTTTCTGCTCGGCCTAAGCGGCTCGACTTGCAGAAAGCGACCTACAATATCGTAGGTACTTAACCGCAGACCTCTCGCCCCGGGCGATGCGCCATTAAATCTATAAATGATACTGCAGGAAACAACTACTCCGCGGGCTAATGCCCCGACCGGCATTGAATTATTGATTGAATTGAAGGGTTCTTGGCTGTTTCACACAGATACTGCAGGTATAATTCAATGCCGGTCGGGGCATTAGCCCGCGGAGTAGTTGTTTCCTGCAGTATCATTTATAGATTTAATGGCGCATCGCCCGGGGCGAGAGGTCTGCGGTTAAGTACCTACGATATTGTAGGTCGCTTTCTGCAAGTCGAGCCGCTTAGGCCGAGCAGGAAGTAGCAGACCAGTTACATCTCACTATGAATACTTGTTTTCGAATTTTATCTTATGATTTATAGCAGTATGTACATACTTTTAAAATTTACATATGTTCACATTTAATGTTGGTGTTCGCTGGGAGCATTAGATAAATTAAGTAATCAATTTTGGCTTGGTCGAGTACATTAGGGTTATTTTTAACTCAGCGTTGATGTTTCCGTAAAAAAATGCTAAATTACCCCGAGGGACTTCACATTGCGTTGGTCCTCTGAAATTCGTTATCCATCGAATAAATATCTATACTATATCGGTAGTGGACAATGATTACATAAGGTGATTCTATTTATTTTTTCTAAAATTTGCACCAAATCTATTTTAACAGATCATCAATCAGCGCTGGCAATGTTTGGACAGTTGTTTCCGATGTACATACAGCTTCTACTACCACCATGTTGGCATACATTCACAAATGTAAATAGAAAGATAAATACAACTAAACTTTTAATTTTAATTTAATTGAAAACAGTTTAAAGAAACTGATGAAATGGTTCATATTTTGTAAACAAAGAAATATTACTTCTACTTTCCTTTGCGAAAGTGTGACATCTTAATAAGTACTTATAATGAGGTCATTTTGATTTTTGATTAAGGGCGCCGTATTCTTGAAATAGTGTTTTCTACAAATGTAAATAATTTTAGACATTTAAGAACGGAATAATATAGAGTTTAGCAAATAACAAGAATGTTATTTCATGCCACCTGCAAATATTCAAAGGTACCGAAGTAAAATCAACATATAACATCAGAAAGCGATCTATCCAATGAATTTTTAGGTACTGAAATCTTTCAAAATACGTATTTTTTTAAATTCAACTATAGATGTAAACATTGAGGAAAGTTTAAATAGTAAAAGTGGATAAACAAAACATCAATAATCCCATTTTTGATATTACTTTTGCTCTACGTGTTTTATTTTTCGAGATTTCAGTACCTAAAAACACCACAAATTTGATCATTTTACGGCGAGGGATACGGGCACCTTAACTGATTTTAAAGTTCATCATCAGAAAAGTATATGTGCAAAAAAATAGATTTTTCTACCTTTAACTACACACCTAAAATTGCCGTTAAATATAGCTTCCTTCAACGCAGGGCGTCACTAAGTATTACGCTAAGCTGTCCAGTACGCATGCGTGGTGCTTGGAAATTCGTTATATTTCATAAAATTATGTATTGTATTGCACCAACATGAAGAAATACAGATGTGAAAACACCTAATAAACGTTATATTGCCCTTCAAATGGACGAAAAAAGTAGGACATTGTGGCAGTGTATAATAGACTGATTTAAAGTATCTACAGGGTGTTTTACATGAAGTAGCAAAAATGAGACCACAGACTATTAAGGAATCGACTTAATTTATATTATTTCAAGATAGTTTGGCGGTCGTGTATTGGTATTTATTAGCAGTCCCAGATGCACAAATAATTGCTGATTTAAATACGTAGAAGAACAATTAGTAAGATCAAATTGTAACGTGAAGTAAAAGAGGCAAAAAATGATAGCCAGTTCAAGAATACATGTGAACTGGGTGGGAGAATTTGCTATTTTCCAACCTCATTCGTGTATACATTTCAATGTCATCAAATAATTAGATTTAGTAATTGAAACAGATTATGGACTAATTGAATTATCTTGTTAAGTAGAGAAAAAAACAATCGACTGAATTAACCATGGCTTACTTTTGATCTTCTTATGGTTTAACGTTGAATTTTATTACATGTTTCAAGTCTTACTTGTCTCATAGAATATTGCAATGAACGTTGCGGCTTCAAGCCTGTCAAATTGCATGTAACGTTTGGTGTTCCCCAGGGTTCAGTCTCGGGGCCGCTATTTTTCAGATTATTTATAAATAACAGAACTGTGAACATTTCCGGTAAAGAGTTTATGTATATCGATGACTTAAAATTGTTCAGATGTATTGACAATATTGAAGATTGTATGGAATTACAGTCTGATTTAGCAACAATGGTATGAACTTAACTTCTTACCACTGAACATTAATAAATGTTTTATTATGTCATCTACTAAAAAGGCGCCATAGCTACATTAATTACAAATTCGTTTGCTCTAAACTAGAATATGCTAATATAGTGTTTAGTCCAGGTTATAATGTTCATATACAGCAACAAAATTCACAGGCAATTACTTAAATTGCACAGATTACTGTAATGTGTTCAAATTGTCATTGTTATCAGAATTCTTTTGACATTTTTTGTTCTAATGTAAGTAATATTGAAAGATGAATTCTCGATGTGGATTTGTGTTTAGGTAGATGTTGGTAAGTATATGTATTTGTTTACTATTTTTTCTGTTTGCATTACTTTATACTTACATGTAATTCTTTAGATTATGTCATCTTTAACTTTTTTTGTTATGTATTATTCCTACCATGTAATTAGGCACCCGCCTGTCTTCTTAGTTGAATACAAAATTTGTAATTAATGGTCAAATGATATATACAAAAAATGTATTTGATTTTAAAAGTGGGATAAACACGAGGATAAACATGTAACTTATCAGAGCAGAAGTATCTCTTAACCGTTTAATTGAATTTTGCAGAAAACTGATTTTTTTTTTAATATAATTTATGTGTGTGGTGATTTCTGCCTTCAGTTCACGAAAACAAGGTTCCTTTTTTATTTGAACATAACCATAGGCATTATCTGCATAATCGCTCCAGCAATTCTGAAAATATTTAAATGAAATTTAAACACAATAGAAATATTACATTTTTAGGTTGGTGGGTATGAAATACAAACAAAATACTACAACGTTTTCTTGATTAAAAAAACTAAATTATGAATGAATGCCTTATTTTAGTCACGCAATAGCAATATTGAATATAGTTATTTATTATATAAGTGTTTTAAGTAGCATTTTATCCATGCAAGAATGTTTAAACACAAGACCGTAATTTCAGCGTATTATACCTACTGGTTGCCATGGTACGTTGTTTATTATTAATTATTTAATAATCAGTTCTATCTGAATTTGGTAAAAAACAAGAAAGTATTTGTGTTTCTGTGGTTGTTTTTGAAGAAGCTTAAGAAACAATTTTCCATTTATTGCCAGCGAAATCCAGGGACCATTACGAAAAAGTGTTGGTCGAATTTAACGAATGGAGGAAAAAAACTGAGAGTTATGACAATAAAAAAAGAAATCATATGAAATTTCATCTATGTTGAAGTATTCGATACTACTACTATATAGAGGCCTACAAAAATATAGATATTGGAAAATAATAAGCTTACTGCTTATTTTAAGAGTGAATCGAGGATACAAAGCAAAAATAGCTGCAGTATTGGTAAGAGCACATATTGAGGCTTCCGATAAAAAATATTTAATGGTTAAGGTAATATCTCTTTACCTTTTACGTGTTGTTCGGTATATTATATTGAATTTTATTTTATTTTAGTTTACATCAATAATGGGGTTTCTGGTGCCTGTTGATGCTGTGAATTGACACATTTGAAAATGACTGACGTACAGAACGTTGGCATTTACCTACTTGTTTCAATACCTGACACCAAGACGGACATTTCAAGAAAATTTACGATAATTATAGAAGAAGAATTTTGCGTTGCTATAGAAATATGCATAAAATATATTTCTCTGCGCCCAATTCGGTTAACACAAAACAGATTATTTTTAAGATACATCAATAAAAAATGTGCTTCTCAGCCTGTTGAAATCAACACATTGGCGAAGGCCTCAATAGTTGCTTGATTCCTGAATATCGCAAATCCAGAGGCATTGTATGAAGAGCACTTCAACAACTTTATTGACCAATAAAGGTGCTGACCTTACAACCATTAAACGGCATGGTGGATGGAAGAGTTCCTCTGCAGCAGAAAGTTGTGTTGAGGAGTCCATATCTAACTTTATAGTGCAAGAAAATCCAAAGAAAATATAGCTGTTTTTACAAGAAGGAACATCAGCAACTTGTGCAAATTCTTCACGAACTTCGACAGATGTTATGCGTTCCGAAAATGATGGCAACAATGCTACAAAGTTTGTCATTAACGGAAAGGAAGTTAAATGTGATAAAACAGAAAACGAAATGTCTATTACTATAAAATGTAAATGTTAATAAGTAAATAACTTAAATTTGATTTATTATAGGTTTATTACTTTTCCATTATTCTACTAAGTAGTGAAATAAAGTTACTTTATTCTAATACTGGATAAAGTGTCACACACGGTTCATATGTGTGGATAAAAGTCCGATTAAGTAATTGTGGATAATAGTTATTTATGTACTTTTTGCATAACAATCCCTTTAACAAAACCAGAGTCCATTGTGTATATACATAAATTAACGAAACACAAAAAACGTAACTAGAAAAGATTACCTCGAAATCCACATAAAGCATCAACGGCGGTTATGTAATGGTCGCTGGCGGGATGGTGTGAACGATAGGAATATGTGACGTCACATCGTCCGCTGCACTGATTGAAGGCGGAGCGAACTTTGGGCATTAATATCTCTTTTCGTTGGGTAAATTAATCTCATTTTTTCAACGTATGCTTAAATTGATTAGGTCTGTAATAATATTGACAAACACAGATAAAATTTGATTATACCAAATGACCCCTTTGTTTATCTTTTGGAAGTCGGATTTAACGATGTTTAATTAAAAAGTGGTCTCTTCAACTAAAGAAGGCAACCGTTCTAAATCAATAAGCACCTGATTGGTATTGCGTATCATTTATATACATCACTAGCAAAGGAATGCGGTGCTTTCTAGGATTTTCATGCTGAAAGAAATTTATAGGTATTTTCTTGGGATGAAAAAAACGTTTATACATTCTCAGTTGGTGATTTATATATATATATATATCTTTTTTGTTCAGTAACAAATACTCTCACATGGAGAATGCTTTTATTTTATGCTATATATGTATCAAAAACATATATAGGTATACTATTAATCAGTATATATCAGTATACATATAACCACTTATCGTGCGTTACATATGTTATATTCCGTGGACCTAAATAATATTTATAATATAAACTATGATCTGCGACTTCGTGGGCACACTTACAAATTGTCTCATGTGTTTTTTCATTGTTCTGCTAGAGATAATTGTTTGTGCAACAGAGTGTTTCACTTATGGAACTCATTACCAAATTATGTTGTATGTTCTGCCTCTGTAAATAATCTTAAAAATAATTTGGATCATTTATTGCCTGACATTTTGTGATATTTATGTTACGTAATGTGTGTACTTTTACTATTTATTTTATTTTGAGTTATATAGGTTTTACCTCTACTCTTATGTTTGTAATAATAATAATAATGATAATGATAATGATAATGATAATGATAATGATAATGATAATGATAATGATAATGATAATGATAATGATAATGATAATGATAATGATAATGATAATGATAATAATAATAATAATAATTTATCTTCTACGATACGAAGTTATCGTACTAAGTCTATAAAGTTGATTGCTTATTCAATTTAGGCGAGTACAGTATATAACACAACTTATAGTCACAACATGCTATCAAAATGTTAAAGCACTTTTTACCAATTAAAATCTTTCGGATTAAACCAGTTTAAATTTCTAATGGAAAAAGTATTTTTAATTGTATATGTAAATGTTTTTGAAGCTTGCATCTGACTTAATTTTGAGCAGAGCCAGATTCAGACACATTTTATTTCAATTACATTAAATACCAAGTTTTATTTCGAGCAAAAATACGTTAAATGTTTTCATTACAAAGATAAATTTTACCCCGAAAATTAAACAATAAAATGTGGAAATATGCCATCCATGTGGTAACTTTATACTTGAAGGTACGTTTAATATCTTTGGCATTTTGCCTTTCTGAATTAAATATACACAGCAAGTTTTTTATTGCACTTCTGCAAATATTTTCTTGAATAAAATATGTATACTTTAAATTATTTATCTTTGTTAATTTTAGCAGTTTAAGTACCAATAGATTGATTAAGACAACAAAAGGTGACAGCAGACGTTCGTATTTTCACTATTCCTATATCTTTAGAGCTGCATTTTGTATTTACAGCATACGATATTAAACAAATATTGTACCGTACCTGTATAAATATTTAGCTGTATAGAGTAGTAGTCACGTTTGTTGTAATGATTTAAATTTTAACAAAGTAGAGGTTTAACGGTGAAAATTCAATATTTGTCACGGTAAAAATATTAAATACGATAGCTTAATATAATAAATGGTTTTTCTCTTTTTAAGTATACACCATTAATTATTGTAAATAGATATTATACAGGGTGTTAATTAAGCATGTGTTCAAACTTTAAGGGGTTAATCTATGATTGATTTTAAGACAAAAGTTCATATAAATCTGGGTCCGCAACGGCTTTGTTTTAGAGATACAGGGTGTTAAAGTTTGGAAAAGATCCAAATATTTGGATCTATTTTCTGAGTAGTAAGAGCTACTTAGTTGAAACTTGGCACGCCCTAATACTACAATAATTGCTAACTGTCATGCTTTTCATTTATATTCATGACCTACCTCACAATAATTTTGCGGTGAGTTCTGATATAATATAATTGTAACTCTAACTTAAATTGTGTGCATAAGAATGAAATTAAGAAATTTTCTCGAAAACGGTTCATTGTATGAAAAATTACCAAGAGATATTTTTTGTGTAATATTAATTTGTTCATTCGACAGAGCTTTCAAATTTTGAAAAATCGTTGGAGTGGCATTTTTCCTTGAAAAACTCTGTTGTGAAGGTTAGTTACATCTGCGCTCATAGCTAAATTAAAAATAATTTATACTTGCAAAATGTAGTCTCTAAGACTCTATTAGGTGTGCCAAGTTTCAACTAAGTAGCTCTTACTAAGAAAATAGATAAAAAAATTTGATTTTTTTTAAAACTGTAACACCCTGTATCTGTAAACAAAGCCGTTGCGAACCCATGTTTATATGAACTTTTTGTCTTAAAATCAATCGTAGATTAAACCCTTAAAGTTTGTGCACATACTTGTATAACAGCCTGTATTAACCTTCGATAACGTATTTTCCTTTCATCATTACCAACGATTGATTTGTTGAGATAATATATTTTTATGGAAGACGTATAATCATCTAATACAGTTACTGTTAAGTACACAATTTCTCTTTTATGATTTGTATCAGTAATGGATTTTTCGGCGTATAAATTCTAGGTTTAATCAATTTATTTTATATTATGAAAGTTTAAATAATAACTTTTATGTTGAAGATGGGCGTTTATCTGTTACAAAAACAAATGAGCAGAACTTAAATAAATAAAAAATAAATAAATCATTCGTAAGTGTATTCCTAAAAATATTTTTCTCTTTTCAAGCACGTTACTAAATTTAAAAATAAACTTCGCATATTATGTAAACAAACCTGATTCAATTTTTACTGGAGTTTACCACGAACTTTATTAATATCTATTAGAAATTACTGTTCTGTATTGCAATTTTAAAAAATGTGTATTTTATTGGTTAAAGTCAAGGCAACTGAATGTACGAATTTAAATATTTTAGTACAGCTAAGTCACGCGAAGCAGAGGAGTGAATTATCTATTGTGGTGCAAAAAAATGCAAAATAGTTATAATAGTACTGTAACCTCTATGTTGGGGTAGCGTGGAAACACGTCAGGTAGACAAACAAACTTTATTGTCACCCTTGATTACACAATAAATATCCTTCAATAAATTCACAACTGTCAGACTCTTTACTTTGACGTTTCAGTCATTCGCGTTTGACTGCTCAATATAAACTGAACTGTGTAATCAAAACCGATCCGCTTATATAGGTTTTTAGGATTCTAGAAGTTGTCCGCGGTCTTAAGAATCACATAGAATATGGCCGAGAATGTTCCATAAAATGTCAAAATAAAGGATTCACAAAAATTATAAACTCTAACGTAAACAGGAACATAATTAACAAACTAAAAAGGGGTAGGTGAGCTTTCGTAACAGTACAATACATACAATGCAAGTTACAATAGTTATAAGTAATAATCAAACATGTTCCTGTTCTAAAAAATTTGTAAAATAATGGTATATCTTCTCTCTCAGCAGATATAGTTGGTTCACTAGCTGTAGGAGAGAAGGAGAAGTTCATAAAAAAGGTTGTTATCCTTAAAGGGTTATAACTAGCCAACTACGTTATGCACGCTTCATAAGAAATTCTCTAATAATCATGAATTTTAGAAATAATAGAGATGGTATGCATTTGTACACGATATAATAAAATGATAAAATAAACTATTTTTATTTGACAGCCAATTATGGATGGACAATAATAGTAATAATGTATATGTACAACACATTAAGTAAATAATCGAAATTTAAGAATTTTATGCTAACAATTTAAATTGGCTTAATGGTTAATACAAAAATTCAATAATAAAGAAACAATTAGAGGATATCTCAAATTTGTAACTAGTCTTATATCACCCTACGTATATACTACTATACATATAAGGTTCACATGTAAGTATGCTTTCTTATACTAAAAACTATTTATTCATTATCCTGCTACTAAAAGCTATGATTAATTAATTATTTATTAATTTTTATTTTCAGAATGTAAACTTGTTATATAATTATCGATAATAGAAATTGATAGTAAGATCAAGTTAAACTAGCAAATGTATCGAAAAAATACAAAAAAAGACTAAGTAAATTTAAGCCATTTTGGTGTGTAAATAGCCTCTGCGGGAATCTCCTGATGCTTAGATTCCGTGGGATTGGCTACTTCTCTTGTTGCGAGGAACTGCATAAATCGGCTAGAGGGTGAAGAAATGCCAATAAGGGATGATCACCAATAGGACACGGTGCCTTCACACGCGGAGACGAAGGATAAACTTAAACGAGCTTGTACAGCTAACCGGAAAACCCTAAAGTGACAATAAATTACCCTGTGTTCAAATCGTACATTTTTCTTACATGCCGGTTTTGGCTAAATAAAATTAACGAAATTGCATGAAAGAAGACTAGTTGGATTTGTTTCAAAGATTAATATATTTTTTAAAATTTTCATCACCTTATATCTCGGAATCTAAGCGCTTCCGGTCACATATTTATAAGAACTTTTTTTTCTTCAAACACCATATAAGAAATTACGGACCGTACTTAAGAAACACCGGAGGAAACACCCTGTATATCGATAATGAATTACATTACATATTATTGTGTTGAAATCACACACGCTGTGTCAAATCTTTCAGATTTGCCTCTTCAAGTCTATCCATATAAAGAATACTTATATGCTTTAGTAAACCTAATATTTCAGATCCAGTATTGTGCCCAGTATCAGTGACTTTATTAAAAAAAAGTTCTTAAAAATTTGTTCTTTCTTTTGAGCGTGACGCGGTTTCTCGACCAA
Organism: Monochamus saltuarius; assembly: GCA_025584915.1. Classification (NCBI taxonomy): domain Eukaryota; kingdom Metazoa; phylum Arthropoda; class Insecta; order Coleoptera; family Cerambycidae; genus Monochamus; species Monochamus saltuarius. Next base: position 65,229,872 of record CM046722.1, on the reverse strand, counting down.
CATCCCATCCCAATGTGTCTAACGGGCGCAAAGAAGTATAACTTCAAAAACCAATTCCAGCTCTCAACCTCCACTTTATTTGTTTACTAAACTCGCCTTGTCCAAAGGCCTGTCGCCTCGTCCCCGGAGCGCGAAGAGAGAGTATAAGTGGGGGAGGGGGAGGTCTCGCGTTACACGTAAGAGATAGAGAGATGCGATTTTCACAATTGTTATTATTTCGACCATCAGATTTGCTCCATCTACGATAGTCGATAGATGATGAAGCATTTGTTAATATTCAAGACGCTGTCTCCAGATTGTCTATTCGTAATACAGAGCGATTGGTCTTTCTTGGCTTTGGTGTCGAACTCATCCGAACGGCACGCTCCAAGTAAACCCATTATAGCTATAACCTGTAAGCCAAATAGGCTAGTCAATGAATGACCGAAAAGATGATGTAGCATGAATTGAGGGGGGGGGGAGTTTTGTTCGGTGCAGAAATGTATTGGGGGTAGTTAGGACGTAGACGATATTGAAAGTCCCCGCCCCTAGTTATTTATTTATTATTTCATGGTATATACACAACAGTGCTTGCACACGTCAAAAACAATGAAATAGTTAAGTACAGTAAGGAACTAACGATAAAGTAAAAAAATAATAGTTAAAACAGTCTAAACAAGATAACAAAACACTTTATACAGTGAACACTACATAAAATCACTATTAAAATATTCACTAAAAGTATAAAAAGCATTACTGGATAGAAAGTTTTTTATTTTCATTTTAAATAAATTTGTGTCCAAGTTCCTTATATTGGGAGGAAGTGCATTAAAAAATTGTATTCCAGTATACTCAGTTCCCTTTCTAGTTTTCAAAAGCCTACAAAACTTATTATCCAGATCATTCTTATTTCTAGTGTTATATGCGTGGGTCTGGCTTCTGCTATGTAGTTTGTATATATTACATTTAATAAAAAGAAGACACTGAAATATATATGTCGATGGAATGATACAAATTTTTAAATCTGAGAAGTAATTTCTACAGTCGTCTGTAAAACCAAGCCCAGAGATGATCCGTATAGTTTTCCTTTGCAGAGAAAAAACTTGTGCACTGCCAGGTGCATGACCCATGATAGCATAAGATATGATAGAATGTATCAAGCAATGATACGCTGTTATTAAGAAAGTTAAGGATACTTTATGAACAAGGCTTCGGAATAAGTAAAGATGTTTGGATAGTTTACTGCAAATTTAATTAACATGTTCGCTCCAGGATAACATCTAAATGAACGCCCAGAAACATGACGCTTTCAGGATTATTAACTTCTAAGACTAAAAATCATTGTTTCTGTTTTAGATACATTCACTGTAAGTTTATTGCTAGAGAACCAATCATTTGCAAGATTGTGTTTAAGGTATGTTGTTGAGTACGGCAGATAAATCAGAGCCATAGGTGGACAGACTAGTATCATCAGCAAAGTATGCTTAAAATTTCACAATTAAAGATACTGGGAAATCATTTATGTAAATAAGGAATAGTAGAGGGACCAAATACAAATCCTTGCGGAACTCCGTGTTTTATTTCCGACTGTTAGTCCTCTTCAGGGGAGAGGGAGGTCGCAGGAATAAATTCTTTACATAAAAATGAGAGACTAAAATTTTTTATAAGATTAGTTCCATTAATTTTTTGCTACAATGCACCATTTCAGAGATATCTCCTCTCAAAGATCGGCAATTAAACAAAAATCAACACAAGTTTTTTATCATAATTCTCCTGGTAACTTGTTTTACCCAAAAGTCCCATAAGAGAATGTTTTAGAGCAATAAATTTTATTCAAGAATATATACAAATATACTAATTTATCTCCAATGAGGCAGAAGTTACAGCAATTTGAATATTTTCATTAAATGAAATGATTTTTCAAGAGAACTCCCTAAAATGCAAGAAAACTCGTTATCTTTGTTATTAGAAAGTTTACAAGCGAATATATTGTACATTCATACACAAATAGGCTAATTTCAAGCAAATTGTCAAAAATTTAAAACCTAAGGGAAAGGCGAATGTGTAACAAATGTCTACATTTTATTTCATAAAAACTAATAAGGAAATGAAAACAACAGCAAAACAAAATTAACTGGACCTGTTTTTCTTGGACCTGGAAGGGATGTGCTTCTGACTGCAGCATCAATACCGATCGCAATACGAATTATTTATCACCCTTGTCTTCGTCATCAGTCTCCGCAGGAGGCGCAGATAAGCGTTCGTCATTTTCGTTTCAAATGGAGGCGCCGTTTAAATAGTTACCCTGACAGTTTATTTTAGCAGGGGTAACGTACCATATCAGCATGCATATTCGCCCAGCTTTCTCAACATTAGCATGCAAGGAAGAGGAACACTTCAACTGCTCTTTTTATATTAAGTTGTTTTTGGTTTCTACAAAATTAAGTTTAATCTTCCCGAATGTCGCGCTAATATAAATCGCAGCCAGTATATGCGTATAAGAATAAAATATGGGTGACTCCAGCTGCTACATTTGATGAGTAGAGTAAATGTTGGTTTGTCCTTTTCCTCTGTCAAGTTTTATAAATAGAATGTTATGGTCAGGTGAAGTTTTTGCAGTAGTAGCAGTGAAGTAGCACAGTGAAGTCTTATGCTATAACAGCCACCATATTGGTTGTTTCACTTACGGACTGGTCAATAGCGGTGCTTACAATCAATACATCAGTATTATGTGATGCTTAATATGTTATGGTGTCGTTTTTTAGGAGCTTAGAGCTCAATATATTGATTAGCCTATCTTTATTCTGGTGGTTGGAGAGAAATTAGTTTTGAGACTGAAATTTTAGTTTCCAGATTGACATTGATGTCGTTACACTTTTTTATCTGATAGCGTATTTCTTGTTCTACCGATTTAATGCAGTTGGGAGAGCAGCTATATCCATCAAAAACAGTGGAACATCTTTTGCCTATATGTTAGTAGTGGAAACTGAAGATCCTTCTTGCCAGATGACTTTATGTAAAAGGAAGCCTCCGTTAATCACTTTTCGCTGATTAGTTTAAACAACTTGTAACGTACGGATTTTTTTCTTTTCCTCATACCACCCTCATTGAGTAAGACCAAGGGAAATGGAGCCAATTCTTACTGCAAATAATCCTTCAATTGGATGTCACTTTTTTTTAACTGATGCAAATCTGTTGGAAAAGCAGGAGAGAATCTACTACAACGTTTTGGAGCTTAGTAGATGAACTGACAGAGGAAATTAGAGAGTGCTTTCTCTGTAAAATGTAGTTTTTTTAATTACTGACATTTGAGAGCAGATATTTCGCTAACGGTGCATTGTAGCGAGAAAATGTATGAAATCAATTTTAGAGAAAATTTATGAACTTTTCTCTGCAACGCACCATATTCGAGTTATAAGAGAAAAACCAAAACGTTCGGCTTATGAATTGTTTGGAAATTTTATAAAGTGAACAAACGACTTTATAAAAAGTAGCACAAGCATATCTAAAATTTTTGCCTTTTTTCTATTTTGCCATCCCTAGTGAGTTCTTACAACCCTGGCAAGGCTCAGCCCTGTCTTCCCCTTCACTTTTTGGGATTTTATCAGGAAAACCCTGTTTGTAGGATCTTTCTCATCAAAAATACGAAAGAAAGAAAAATAACAGATGCTTGTCAACGAATATCTGCAAATATCGGAAAATTTGTTGCGAACAGAAGAAACAAAAATATTCTACTCTATTTCTAGAATTCATTGTTTCAATTCACCAATTTTCTTTGTTTTCAAGATTTTGGATATTTGAAATCTCGCCTCGGCGAGCATGTTACTTATCAATTTTCCTTTATCTTGTAAATTTTAATCACGTGACTTTTATAAAACTTGATAACTGTGTCACGTAATTAGTTTCACGAATTTTCTACTCTTTACGTCTAAAAGTTACAAATTCCTAACTTGTAGGACATAACGCGAAGCGGACTACAGGACTAACTTTGTAGAACATCACAACTTCTACTTCATATCGTACTTGTAATAGCCTAATAATGCTCGTTCTGGCGTAGGTACAATAATTTTAAAGCGGGCTTAATTTACTACTTCGGTATGTCTGATTAATTTTAAAAGTTTGTAAATGGCTTCAAAATTTTGCTGGAATTATGAAACCGTTCAAACATGTCATAAACTTCTCTCACTTAGCTAAAATTAGAACTGGTAAATTTGCAGCTGTCTTTATAAAAATACTTGTGACAAAAAAGATAAAATAAAAACGCAACTGTTGTACAGGGCCCCCTAGAAAACTTATGAAAGCTGTCACTTAAATTCGCTCAAATTGATATATGTTGTTCTGATGAGAAGTCTCCATAGTCACAAAACATGAAATCAGTTAATAGGCATCTCTGAATTGATGTAGCCAATACTTTAAAATGCAGGATGCAGTAATAGTAAGGGGACGGCCGATATCTCCAAAACGATCTTGTTTCGAGAAAATGGCATTTACAAAAGTTGCTATGTTTGGACAGATAAACCATCTGATGATTTTGGAAAATCTCAATTCTTGACCTCAGATTCTGAAAGACCTTTTACGTGTGGATACGGTTTGACTTATGTCAAAGTGACCTCCCTGACCTCCACAGGGCATCTTAAGGGCAAATGTCAGTTTAAAAGATAATCTACATTATCGTTGGAATATTTCTTGTTAGTGTTACAATATCACGTACCAAGCACAATAAAAACGTTCTTACGTTCAATAGGTACATATTTTTTTATCACTTCTTCTACTAAAGATAACATATCACTGACTTATTAACGGTAAAATATAACTTACTTATAGTTAGAAGAACAATAGCTATATACATTACAACAGGAAGGAAGGACTGGCTGTCTTTCGTATCTATTAACATAGCCTTATACAAGGAATACATGTTAGTACCTGATTTAACATAACATTTAATAAAAATGTTATATATGAAGAATAATAAATATATACTGGATGCCTAGTGTGTGTGTGAGGGTGAGTTTGTGATGGTGTGGGTGTGTGTGTGTGTGTGTGTAGTACTAGTGCCTATAGTGCTTATTAGTTGTTAACTTAAAATTTTTGTTTTATAATAAAAGAATTAAAATTGAAAAGCTAGTGTTGGTCGATTCTGTTAAAACATCGGTCCAAAGTGTTGTAAAATGAAAGTTTAAATACAAAGATGATAATTGAACCAATCTAAGCGCACATAGTAATGGCAAGAAGATCATTTAATAGTAACTATAAAGCCACTTACTTCAAATAGAAAGAAATACTTGCTAATATTGCAAAAGCAGTAGTCATCCTAGGATGAAAGTCCTAATAGTTTCAATAGAAACTTTTGCTGGGGTGAAAAATTGCAAATGTTACTATAATAAAAAGGTGGGATTGCAGCAATAAATCAAAGTTAAAAAAATCTTTTTAACCGCTAGTAGGTTCCTTTAGAAAAATTATTTTTATTATGACAGCAACGTAACTTTTCTGGAGCCTATTTAATGCAGATATTTTGCTGGGAATAATCAATATCTACTAATGGCTAAAAGATATTTCCCTCAGTGTGGGTATTCATTGTTAAAGTCACAACATATAGAAAAAATTATCCACATGAAAAAACTTTCAGGTGGATAATTTGTTTTCATTTTCAAATATTGCTCGTCTGTACAATGCTCTAATTTGTCAAAAATTCAAGTTTTGTGTCAGTGTTGTAACGTAATGTAATTTATCATTATTATTTTCTTAAATATATATTTTAAAAAACTGTTTTATATATCTAATGAAGTTAATGGCAAATATTATACAGTACGTTCCTAAAGTCACGCACAAATTTATTATTAGGTAAATAAAAGACATTATTGAAAATTCCCGAAACAAACGAGTTTTTATTTTAAATTTTTTCATATAATAATTTAATATACAGGGTGACCTACCTTCGAGTGATGACGTCATCGCATTTTTTTTAAATGCAACACCACATTTTTTTTCAATTTTCGGATTACCCTAGATGAGCTGTTTCCAAAAATGTATCACAAGTTGCTCCTAATTGTTACAGGGTGGGCAACAATACACATATAATTTACAAATACTACAGTTATTTACAAATGAATAAACAATTGATTGAAATTACTACACGTCATTTTACTGTAGACTGTACTGTACTGTTTACTGTAGTAGACAAGTGTCTACTGAAATATACTCAATTTATAAAATCATTGGTGTTATATAGAAAAACGTAATCGATAGTAGGAAATTTTATTGTTCGCTAATAAAACCTTTGGACACAAAAACTTAAATTAAATTTTCAAATTGTTGACCATTTGCTGCCAAACAATGGGCCAGACGAAAAACAAATTCTTATTGTACATTTCCAATAACTTTAGACGGGATGGGACGAACTCCTTGTCAAACTCGTTCCTTGAGATCGTCAAGATTATTTGACTTAGTGACGTATACTTTGCTTTTTACATATCCCCAAAGGAAAATATCTGGCGGTAATAAATCTGGCGATGTAGCGGGCCATTCCTTAGGTCCTCTTCTGTCAATTTACCGATGAGGAGACACGTCATCTAAGTAGGGGCGAACAGCGATGGCATAGTGCGGTGGTGCACCGTCTTGCTGTAACCAAATTGTGTCTTTGGGCAAATCTGGTTCTTCTTCATTGGGGAACACCAAGGAACTAAAGAAATTCGGGACGAAATACGCAGAGTTACCCCAGAAATCATTCATAATGTGCAAGAAGAATTTCTTCACAGACTTGCGCACTGTCAAGAAGTTGGTGGATGGCAATTCGAACATTTAATTTAAGTATAAAATTTAATCAATTGTATTTTATTTTACATACCTCAGAATTGTTACTTTTGGATAAAATTTACGTTTTCTAACATTCAATCGTCATTTACTCGAAAACTTTCCTATGTAAGAGGGCAAATTTTAGTACTGTCTGATAGAGAATTAAACGATCTTTCAGAATCAAGGAAAAAATATGGTGTTGCCATTTAAAAAAAAATCGATGACGTCATTACTCGAAAACAAATGACATTTGAAAATCGCATTTTATGCTAAAATATGTATTTTTTAAATTAAAAATCGACCTGTTCCAGGATTTTTCCCAAAAAGTAATTGTTTCGTTTTTATTGAATTTATTCCATACTTTTGGCGCATACTGTATATTAAGATAACGCGTGAAAATTACAACACTTACCCGAAAAACCTTAGCGTTCAGTCTAGGTTTCTGAGACATATTATTCCGTACTTTTCTAAGTTTTCTGTAGTGAAATGGCGGTGTTATTATTTAATATTAATTTGTGCAGGGAAAATAACCGTTCAACGTCTACTGTTGCCAATAAACAGTTTGAGAAATTGCATAAACTATATATTTGCTGGAAACTCCTGATATGTACCAGCTAAACCATGTGTTTTCCAAAATTTTGTAGCCTAATTTTCTTTTCCACAAGCTTTTCACAAAACGTGTTTCTAGAAAACAGGCCATGTTCTTTAATACGTACAACCTTGCCACTTTGCCCTGAACTATTAATAGTTGTTAATGTAAATTATGTTACTAGTTATAAATAGTTATTTAAATACACAAGGCGAATACAACTTACACATCAGACGTAGTAAAGAAACACTTCGAGGCGACACCGAATATTACAGCGTTCCGTAAATAACTAAAATTTAAAGGGCAGACCAACGATCCGCGCGTTCAACCGTGTTAGACTCCGCGTTAGCACTAACCTCACTTACCTATTACCTTCGGAAAGTAATATAATGTTGCCTTCCATAAACTTTGGAGGTGAGGAGTACCTGAACATAAACAATTGGTCCGGTTCCCAGCTCTTGGTACCAAGCGAAGTTGTGACCAAAGCTACAGATATTGATGAATGTGCAGCCAATGCATAATGTAGTTGGATTTAATTTGAATGAAAAAAAAAAACCGGTGGCAGAAAATTGGGTTAAAGAAGATGACATTCCTTTGAGAGTTTTTCAAAGAGTAAAGAAAGCTACAGAGGGTCAGAAACAGTGCTATTCTTGCCAGATATCAAGTATCCAACCATGTATAAAGTAGAAAATTATCTGCCCTCGCCAAAATAATTATTTCTGAGATTTTCTAATGAAGATGTGATAAAAGTTTTTATATATTTTTAGGTATTAATAATATTGTGTGAAACTAACTACTCAGTGGACAAAAGCCCCAACCTGCGTTGAATTACACCCACAATATCTACCCATATATTCCTTATTATTAGCTTCTGTAACATTTTTTACTGTTTTAGAAAGGTATTTTAAGCTAAGATAAATCAAATCTCCTAGAATTCCTAGATGTTTGGTATCAGAGAACATACATATGACTTCATTGATAGGAATTGTAGGAGATTTGATTTATATTAGCTTAAAATACCTTTCTAACACAGTAAAAAAAGAAGATGTGATAAATATGTTCGTATTTTGGTCCAACTATTAGACAAAAAAGAATTAACCGGGAAATATTACCCATGAGGAAATGTATGCATTTATTGGCATTGGGTTGCAATGTTAGCTTAGGATATAAGTATACAAACAAGAAAAAATATATACCTACACATTTATCATTTCTGCGATAATCCTATAAACGGTTTTCTTTCGCTGAATCGTCGACTCGGGATAGCGCTAAAGCTTATATTTTGCGATTTACACGTCAAATGTACCCAAAATTAGAGGAATTTCTGTTTGCATATTCAAAATTACTGCTTTATTCTCTTTTACAAATGTTATGCTTTGATCTGTGGACCGAGGATATGTCTAGGTGCAAATATAAAAATAATAACGACGCTTTATTTGGATATATACGAATAAATATAGGTATACAGCAAATTTTATTGTTTCCTACATAATTTTGTAATATATATGCTCCATATTATTTTTGCATACCAATTTTATACATATCAAAGATAACATATTTCTCCCACTATTTTCAGTTTTAATATTTTCGGACGAAGTGTGTGTGTATGTGTCAATCTACATATAATTATAGTTCGAAAATTAGCTGCATGTGTTTTATAAAACGAGAACCACTGTTAACTTCGCCAGATCCTGTCCTATTGTCATCTTTCAGAGTTAGGATTAACGCATGTCAGTTTTTGATGCGTTCAGGAATATCACAGTAGCTGTATTAAGTTACTAGATATATATGATTATTTAATTTATTCAATTGATTATTTCAATAAAATATCCAACGGACACAAAGCCCATTTAAATAATAAGTAAGTCAAAGTAAACAAAACAACAATAAGAATAACAGATATAAACAAAAAAATAATTGAAACATATATTATACAATGCACTAAGATAAATGTAAAAACTGAAAAGTATGAAGACAGAAACAAACAGAACAAAATAAAAATAAAAAATAGCATCTGAAGAATACAATACAAATATAAAACAGTAAATATATGCTTGTAAGAATTAAAATATTAGTAAACATTAAAATGTCTATCAAATAAAAACTATTTAAAATAATTCGTCATATCATCTGAAGTATATGAAATAATGTCGAGAACCACAATGCCATTGTAGTTGTACAACATTTCATATAAAGGAGACTTAATTAATACATTTGTACGGGTAAAGGGTAAATAGAACAAGGGATTATGTCTAGTATTCCGTTTGGGAATTTTGTACAATAATTCATTAGTAATAGATTCACATTTAATATTGAAATTAATTATATTTTTAATTAACAAAGTACTATGTATTGTACGTCGGTGGGCAAAGCTTTGCAGTTCAAAGCGGTTATAAAATAAGTCTTGAAAGGTACCTCTAGCAGGATAAACCCCATCCAGCAAAAAGCTAGCAGTTAAAAAACCATCACTGAACTGATTTTAAATGTGAGATATGTGTAACATACTCGTAGATGGGGTTCCAGATAATAACCAAATCATATTCAAGTTTTAATCTTACACAAGTTGTATACAGTAACTTGAGTGTTGATAAATTCTGGAAACCGTTAGAGTTTCTCAAGACAAAGCCCAAACTCTTATACGCATTGGTTACTGAGACATTGATATGCTGGGTGAAACTCTGTTGGCAATCAAAAAGCATACTTAAGTTTTTGACATAATCAGGTCTATTAAGAATATTGTCATGTAGAATGTAGTAAAACATATATAGGAGTTTTTTTTCGATAAAAGGACATAATGTTGCATTTGTTAATATTAAGTGGTAACCTATTTTCAATGCACCAGTCATTAAGACAAACGAGATTTCTTTGAAGGTTATCACAATCCAAAGAAGAATTAAATCAGCATACAGAAGATACTGTACATTTAGATCTTCAACTATGTCATTAATGAAAATCACAAGAAATAGAGGACCGAGTATGGATTCTTGAGGGGCACATATTAATGCCGATCTTCAAGGTGTGATTGAAATAATCATCAAACCGGGGCAAAGTCCTGAAGTACTGAATTTCCCACATAATATGAAATGGTCACACGTTCTTCAAATGCCTTAGATATCAACTTGACGTCCAGCATCCAAACTAGCACGATATCCTTAAAAAAAATAGCAATCGGGCTATAATTTGCGAAATCATTAATCTCACCTTTTTTATGTACCGGAACAATTCTGGATAATTTCCAAATATCAGGGAACACACCAAATCTGAGGATAAGATTAAACAAAATGACCAAAGGTTTACAAAAAACGCAATCTCTAAGTAAAAACGACGAAATTAAATCAATTGACAACTATTAACATCAGCACAACCATTAAACCTATCTGATGAGACATGCACCAGAAAAACATGCAAATGTGTTCACAATTATCTGTGGATCAGTCATATACTCATCATTAAAACTCATGGTGCAAGGGATAGAAGTGGTGTTCTTTTTAGAGAGTAGAGTAGAGTATGTATGTCCAGAAACTATTAGGATTTCGCTCAATTGAATTCTCGGCATCCTTTATAAACCTATTGTATGCTTAAATCTTTCTCTACAAAGAAGAAGTTCTAACCAATTTGAACTCCTCATAGCCTTCGATAAGATTTGTGTATTTTTGAAAGCGCTATTTTTAAGCTTTCATTCAGCAATCAATTCCCTAGAGAACCATTTTTGGAATTGTCTTCTGAAAACTGCTTCACTTTTAACGGGTATAGCCAGAACCTCTCATAAAAAGACTGTACAATTATTCTATAATATCATTGACGTTTAGAAAAGAGTTTAAACAAGACCAATCAATTGAGAACAAATCCTGATACAATGCCGGAAAGCTTTTTTAAAGTCAAATTTTAAAGGACCGCCAGAAGAAACATTTAAAGGAAATCTGTCACAAAATAGATTATGTAACGAAAACTCAATAACTAAAGTGGGATGGTGGTTATCTTCAGGTATAAATACATCTTCAGAGTCAACTACACTACAAATCTTCGTAGATATCACCAAATTTAATATTCTGCTGTTAATATTGAGAAGTGTTGCAGTGTGGTTTGCAAAAGACCAAAATTTGTTGGGTCGAATTTTCAACATTTTCTTGGGTATATTTTAATGAAGCTAAATTAATACTGCCATAAATTGTTTAAACTCTAAATCTAAGTCTTTGCGATTGACAGCTCTCTCTTTTAATTTGATATTATATCAGTGGTAAAACCATTTTGTATATAGGACGCAGAATTGTGTTAAGACGAAAAGGGGTACTCCTAATACATTACAAAAAATTTTACACAGATTCATTCAAATTTCGTTGTATTACTGGTACAAGTAAATTTAATATATTTTGTGTAAAACGTATAAAAAAGTCAGAATGTGGTAAACACAACAGCTTTATTGCAGTGCAGTAATGGTATTTGTGTTAAATAAATTTTCTGCTTATTAATTAGTTTAAAAATTGAAATTTGTTCATGATAGATAATTTAAAATCAACTGTAGAAATTTGCGATGAGCGCATTTAAAATATTTCAACTACGAATGTAAAAGATTGTGCAAGAAATTATTCATTTCATTTAATTTTTTAGTCAACTATGTTATTTTATTAGCATCAGTATTAAAACTCAGGTTGTCCTTCCCAGTAATATTGGATGTGCTTTTATTATTTTTTCTTTCAGCGACGTTTGTAGAAAGTAAGTAAAAATACGGATTATTTACAAATACTGCGACCTAGATTTCAAGGTTGTTGTGAAAATTAAAAACTCTTTAAAGAGCGCCCTAATTAATATTCATCATTTATTATGGAAATCTATCCGGGTACAAGGGTTGTTTGTGTTTTGACATAAAAAAATGTCCACGCATACATTTTTTAAATCAGTGAAAGATAGCAGAATATTTTCGAGGAACGACGTTGGCTTTTTTCGAATAATTCAGAGAAGCTTCATTGCTGACGTAACATTAATCATAACATTAGTTACTTAAATACAATGAATAACAAAACATATCCTCACACATTAGCTATATTTTTATAAATAATAGTACAGTGTCCATATTTTAAAATGCATTAGACTTTACACTGATTTGCTTTTAATATTATTGCCGTATATTAAAATAAGTAACTATTAAATTATTAAATAATGATTCCGAACTTTCAGTTATTTTTAAATGAAATCACTAATATTTACACGAATCTATACTTTCAATCATTTTCAGTCTGAAAAAATAAGTATATTTTCATATATCTTTAACTTCTACTATCTTCCAAATAAAACGATTCCGGATACATGTTTGTATGAACTTCTTTGTTTATTTATATTATAAAATCTATCATTTAAATCTGGTTAGTTAAACCCTGTAATAAACATATATAGCATTAAATGTCTCGTCTTGCATGAAAGCATATGTTTATATAATTTTATGAAAATATTGTCACAGATTTTCCAATCCGTCTTTTTCTTACTTCCAGAAAAACGATCCGTTAATAAATTACTTCTTTATTAACTACTGACCACTACTAATTACAGGTCAACTAAACACTTATTTAATTAATCGCTATCTAAATCACTTTGATATCTCCAACTAAACACTTCACTTCAGACTGTAACACAAGACTTATACAAGACTAACTAACTCGGCCGTTTATTCTTCTTTTATAGACCTAACGAATATTCCAGGTATATTCCAGTATCTCTAGATCCATTTTCTAGTACGACTGGAACGCTTCTCGTCGTTTCCACGATTTTCTAGTAAGGCCTTGATTCACGCATGTTGTTTGTTTACCAGAATGGCGTAGGGGCGATCGGGGCAATCTTAGGTAATTCGCGGTGCCACAGTCGTCGGTTTGGGAGTGAGTGGGGCAAATTCTGTGACACTGCCCCCTCCTTAGGACCGATCGTCCCGATCGGATACACCTCTATACTGGGACAGACGCTCCAGATGGACGACCTTCATCTTACTCCTGGGAGTCCTCTGTATCCGGTAGACGACATCATTGATTCTTTTAATGACTGTGTAGGGGCCCTCCCAACGGTTCTGTAGTTTAGGCGATCTTCCTTTCTTCCGCGTGGGGTTGTACAGCCACACCAGGTCACCTTGTTGGAATCCGACTGTATTGGCCCGGACGTCGTATCGAGTCTTCATGCGATCGCTCTCTAGTCGCATTCGAGATCTGACTTGATCGTGTACGGCTGCTAGTCTTCGTTCTAGCTCATGGGTATAAGTGTCTGGCTCGGTGGGCTGTTCCGCAGGACGACCAAATACCAAATCTGCTGGAAGGCGAAGCTCTCTTCCAAAGATGATCCTTGCGGGAGTCTTCCCAGTAGTTTCATGGACAGCTGAGCGGTAAGCTAACAGGAAGAGTGGAATGAGCTTGTCCCAGTCTGTTTGGTTCTCGTTCACAAACATCCTCAGATTGGTTTCTAGTGTGGCGTTGAAGCGTTCCACCATACCATCTGACTGGGGATGCAGTGGGGTGGTCCTGGTTTTCCGGATACCCATAAGCTCGCAAACCTTTCGGAACACACCTGATTCGAAATTTCTGCCCTGATCTGAATGCAGTTCCATGGGCACACCAAATCTGCAGAACAGGTTGTTGACTAGGGCTTCTGCTACGGTCGTGGTCTCTTGATTGGGAAGAGGGTATACTTCCGGCCATTTACTAAAGTAGTCCATGGCGACTAACAGATATCGGTTTCCATTTTGAGTTTTCGGAAATGGGCCAGCGATATCAATAGCAATTCTCTCGAACGGTGCACCTACGATGTACTGGCGCATTTTGCCTCTGGAACGGGTCTTCGGTCCCTTGCTGGCTGCACATATGTCACATTTTCGGCACCAATCTTCTACATCCGTCCTACAGCTCAACCAGTAGAAACGCTCCTAATCTTCTGTAGAGTCCTATTGATACCGAAATGTCCACCACCAGTACCTCCATGTACTTCCTGCAGCACTTCCTTGACCCGGAACCTCAGGAGTAGTACTTGCTTCTTCACCTCCGTTCCGTCATTGTTTTCCCATGCTCTTTTAGAACACCGTCTTCCAACACCAAGGAATTCCATTGAGCCCAATAACTCTTTAATGTTGGGCATTTACTGCTGAATTCAGCCCATGAGTGTCTGTTGTTGGCTTATATCCAGTCTAATAATGGCTTGATGTCACAGTCAGCTTGCTGGTCTTCTCGAATTGCCGCTGAACTCCATCTGTCTTCAGGTTGGGCTACTACTATCTTGCAAGGAACAGATGAGATGTCCTCTTTCCTTTCAAGACTACTACAGTGTTTGTTGTTGTTGGTAGGACAAGGTCTAGACAGGGCGTCTGAGTTTCCATGTTCCTTGCCTGCCTGGGAGTCGCGCCATTGCCAATCCGCGATTGGCGCCCTACACTGTCCCTTTAGATGACCCGTCCGCCCACAGTTCCAACATTGAAGTGGGCGATCTCTTCGGTTATCAGGTTGTCCTTTCTTTGGCCTAGTACTCGGGCTGAATTTATCAATGGCCTCCTTCAATGTTTTGATTATGTCTCCATTTCCCATCCTATTGCTATTATCACGGATGGTCCGTACTTTAACATATTCCTTGGGGCTGCCGCTTGGGAGTCGCTCCTCTGGTGATCTGCGACTGGGGCCCTACACTGTCTCTTCTGATGTCCCATATGTCCACAGTTTCAACATTGAAGTGGGCGATTTCTTCGACTATCAGATTGTTCTTTCTTTGTCCTAGTAGTTGGGCTGAACTTATCAATAATCTCCTTCAGCGTCTTTATTATGTCTTCATTTGCCATATTATCGCAGTTATTGTTGATGGCCTGCACTTTAACATGTCTACCGGATGCCATCTTTGCTGCCTCGAATTCCAGTGCATGTGAAAGAGCGTCATTCAACGTTTTAGGTCTAGCGAGTCGTAGTACCTGCTGAGTATCGCAATCTCTTAGGCCGTCGATAAAAACTTGAATGGAGAACTGATCTACAAATTCGGACGGGGCTGTTGGATATGCCAATCGAACCAGTCGGGCAACGTCTGTCTCAAAGTGTTGTAAATTCTCTCCACTCTGCTGGTGACGATTTTTCAATTGTGCCTGGTACACTTGCTGCAGGTGCTTATCACCATATCTCATTTCCATACGCTGTTTCAGAAGGTCATAGTTACTTTGCTGCCCAGCAGGAACTCCTTGCAAGACGTCAAGAGCTTCCCCTCGTAGAGCAACTATTAAAGCAGTAGCCTTTTCACAATCAGACCATTCGTTTGCTGCAGCTGCTGCTTCAAACTGACGCAGATAGACATTCCAAGAGACCTTGCCGTCGAATTCAGGAGGCTTTGTTTTCTGCGTTCGGATAACAGATCCTTCTGATTTTATTACGCCTTCCTTTCTTATGTTGTCTAGCTTATGTCGGAGTTCTTCACAGGTTTCTCTAACCAAGTTTATTTCTTCGTCTATTTCCTTTTTTTGTGTTAACAGTTTCTCTTCTACTTGTGTAACTTTATGTGACTGCTCCTCTAGTTTTCTTCTAGTGTATTCTCCAATTTTTCTAACTTTGTCTGCATTTCTTTCGTCTGGTTTTCCATTTTACGCCCTTGTTCTTCTAATTTCTCTTGCATAGTCCGTCCCTGTTCTTCTAATTTATTTTGCATCGTTTGTCCTTGTTCTTCTAATTTCTTTTGCATCGTCTGTCCCTGCTCCTCCAATTTCTTTTCTAATTTTTCCTGCATCGTTTGGGACTGATCTTCGATTTTATGCCCTTGTTCTTCAAATTTCTTTTCTATTGTTTGTCCCTGTTCTTCTAATTTTTCTTGTGTTGTTCGTCCTTGTTCTTCCAACTTTTCTTGCATCATACGTCCCTGTTCCTGCATCGTTTGCATCATTTCTAACAGCTTTGCTAGTTGCGCATCCATGTTGCCTTGACTTCTAGTTACAGGCATTCACTCTATTTGGAAAGTTCTAGAATGTCCAGGAATGTGTTTGTAAATGTCACCGTTGACTTCCTTACAATGATACGAGTGCACTGATATGCCACACTTGGGTCTTTGTCTCACTTCGGTAGAAAGTTCTAGAATGTTCGAGAATGTCCTTCGCGAATAACACCGTTCACTTCCTTAAGTCACGACGAGTGCGGTGATATATCACACTTGGGTCTTTGTCTCACTTCGGTAGAAAGTTCTAGAATGTTCGAGAATATCCTTCGCGAATAACACCGTTCACTTCCTTAAGTCACGACGAGTGCGGTGATATATCACACTTGGGTATTTGTCTCACTCCTGTACAAAGTTCTAGAATGTTCGAGATTGTCCTTCGCAAATACCACCGTTCACTTCCTTGAGTCACGACGAGTGCGGTGATATATCACACTTGGGTCTTTGTCTCACTCCTGTACAAAGTTCTAGAATGTTCGAGATTGTCCTTCGCGAATACCACCGTTCACTTCCTTGAGTCACGACGAGTGCGGTGATATGCCACACTTAGGTATTTATTCCACCCGCGCACAGGGTTCCAGAAAGTTCTTCAAACTTCCACTTAAATCCCACTTTGTGGACAGGGTTCCAGAAAGCTCTTTAAAACCTCCAGTTAAATCCACTTCCGACACCAAATTGTCACAGATTTTCCAATCCGTCTTTTTCTTACTTCCAGAAAAACGATCCGTTAATAAATTACTTCTTTATTAACTACTGAACACTACTAATTACAGGTCAACTAAACACTTATTTAATTAATCGCTATCTAAATCACTTTGATATCTCCAACTAAACACTTCACTTCAGACTGTAACACAAGACTTATACAAGACTAACTAACTCGGCCGTTTATTCTTCTTTTATAGACCTAACGAATATTCCAGGTATATTCCAGTATCTCTAGATCCATTTTCTAGTACGACTGGAACGCTTCTCGTCGTTTCCACGATTTTCTAGTAAGGCCTTGATTCACGCATGTTGTTTGTTTACCAGAACGGCGTAGGGGCGATCGGGGCAATCTTAGGCAATTCGCGGTGCCACAGTCGTCGGTTTGGGAGTGAGTGGGGCAAATTCTGTGACAATATACTTAGGTGTAGGATAATATATAAAATGCTAATTTGATAAGATATATAAAATTCTAATTTTACTTTATTTGAGAAAGGCATATACAGGGTGTCCAGAAACTCTCCTGACAAACGAAGACCGGAGATTCCTCAGAGATAATTTTAAGACAATTTAACCCAATTCACCTAGTCCGAAAATGCTTCCCAAGAGAACTAGAGCTCTTTGAAGATGGCGCCTTGTAAATAGTTTTGTTTAAATACCTCCAGAACGCTTCTACTTAGAAAAACAAAAACTGGTACGCTTGTTTAGCCTTCAGAGATGAATCGATTCCATCAATTGCGAATTTCTAGTACCGGTCATAGGCGTCCGTTTTGGGTAGGTCAACGGTTATTTTAACGCATAACTTCTTTGTATTTAACTTTTAAGCATTTGTGCCACTAAATTATTAAATTTTAAGTTATACTAGTACTAAAAGGTACTCTTACTTTAAGTCATTAGGATACACCGTTTTCTAGAAAAATGGATTTGAAAATTTTTCGTTTTTTCGTCATTAAAGTTCAATTTATATTTTTTGCACTAGTTGGCTCTGAACTATGCCAACAAAAGTAAAACATACGCAATTGATGGAATCGATTCATCTCTGAAGGCTAAACAAGCATACCAGTTTTTGTTTTTCTAAGTAGAAGCGTTCTGGAGGTATTTAAACAAAACTATTTACAAGGCGCCATCTTCAAAGAGCTCTAGTTCCCTTAGGAAGCATAGGTGAATTGGGTTAAATTGTCTTAAAATTATCTGAGAAATCTCCGGTCTTCGTTTGTCAGGAGAGTTTCTGGACACCCTGTATATAACACACAATTTGAACGTGACATGAGAATTGAAAAAAGATGAAAATTTCAACGAAATTTTGAAAGCTTTACTTTACAATAGAACACTTTTTCACTTGAAATATATTTAAATATTCAAAAATATAATTTCTATTATTAGATATAGGAGTAATAGAAATGTTATGTGTTAATATTATACATAAAGTGTGTGTCTTAAATATCTAAGAATATAATATATTCCTTGATATATTACTATTATTTTTTTTTATCTACCAACTATTGTCAGAGTCATAATGAAAAGAATATTATAATATAACCAAAACATACAAACTATGTTTTCTCCAACACGATTTTAGAAAGTACACATTCCACAACTAAAAATTAGATTGTAATACATGTCATTCCAGCATACTGTGTTAGAATGACATTCTATCACACTGTGTTAGAATGTTATTCTAACATACTGTGATGGAATATGTACAAATAAGTAACTTTTGTATGATTTCTAAAATCTTGTTGTAGAAAGTATAGTCTAAAACACGTTTAGAATGGCGAATCGTAGTCCTCGCCTTTTCGCTCGTGTGGAATGTACGCCATTCTACAACTTGTAGAATATACTATACTACATATTGTTACGGAGGCTCGCCTACCTTTTAGTTTGTTAATTATGTTCTTGTTTGCGTTAGAATTTATAATTTATGTAATATCTTTAAACGTTTTCCGGAATATTCCAGTCTATATTCTATTTGCTTCTCGACAGGTTCTCGAGATCGCAGAAACTGCGAGGACTCTAAAAACCTATATAAGCGGCGACAGTCAGTTTATATTCAGCACGTCTACGTGACGTGTTTCCACGCTAACTCAATTTAGAGGTTACAATATTTTAATTTTGTTAAAAAAATGGTCATAATTAAATATATTGATGTGAATGGTGATCTGTAATACTAATAAAGTAACAATAATTACCTAAATAGAACTACCATTCATATGGCCATAATTTGGCTACCTTTAAATTTTTATAGTTCCAAATATTAATAAATCAAACAATAAATGTAAATACTAAATTATTATTTGCAATTTGGTCTCCAAAGCAAAAGAAAATAAAATAGGTAGACTTCCTTCAGGATGAAACTTGGATAATGATTGGTCTTGTACAAAACTCTTTGGCTTTAGACGTCTGTTATGGTTTAAAATATACTCCTAGAAGAAATTGTGTCCAAAGAAGGAGAATTGGGGTGTCAGTTAAAGTAACTTCCATTCATCCTAATTTCATGTTCGAGTCTTGGAATGTTAAATTTTCATCATTCTGTCAGATCTCATTTCTAGGATAAGATCCAATATTCCATTATCTTGGTGTGCCCCTTATTACAAGATGTTATCCTCCATTCATTATTGTTTCTGATTCGGTAGCTCGTTATTCTTGCTTCTCTTTACAGCACAACATGTAGGAGTGGTAGATTTAACAAGACTTCCAAAGTAACTCCTGTTATACCTAAGCAAGACAGCCTCTGAAATTAACTCAGTTTCTCACTTGCAGTGCTCTGTTTGATCTTGGGCCATCACACCACTACACAATGAAGAATCCTAAGTCTTACTGCTGATATATATGTATGTCCAATGTAGTACCTTCGGTCGCAATTCCCAGGTTTTCCTTATTGGGCATCGACTAGCATACATTGCATGTCTTGTATTGTCTAGGACATTTTCTAAATATACATAACCGTTAAGCCTTGTATCTAGTACTAACCCCGTATATTTAACCTACCTGGAAAGATTATCAGGATTGACATACATACATATTCAAAGCTCTTTCCACGAGCTCTGACACCACATGCCTAACTACTAGATCAATTAAATTATCCACATAACCCGCTTTATTAAGAATGTCCAATGCACTGACTACAACTAGTCCCACAGAAGGGGTGACAAAATCCCCCCCCCCCCTGTGTACACTCACTTCACAGTACTAAAACTAGTTTGGGAAGTTAAAAAATTGGCTGATAGTTGGCGCGCTAAATCAATGCTCGTGTGACGCATGCACTATAAAACTGTTCGAATAGACCGTATATGTTCAGAATAATGTAATTTCTTGACTTTGTGAAGCAATGCTGCATGAACATAAACATATTTACCTAATATATTATTAAGGTTATTTAATTATATATATTTAATAAAATATTACGTATAATATAATCTTTACATGACCTAAATATTTTATAGTAAGTTCAGCTTTAGCCATTTCATCACCCCAATCTCATAAAAAGTATCACGTATGAAATATATCCTGAATACACTTTTTTAAGTTAGCGCATCTACCTTACTTGCACGAAGCTGCATCGTTAAATTTTTATAGAATATAAACTTGTGGTAGGATGATACCTAAATATTTAAGTACCTACATTCTTATAGACTCCTAGAATAAACAGTTGTGAAATGGCGTAAGAGCCAACCCTTAGAAACAAATAAAGTAAAAATAATCGTAATTTCTGTATATTGGTAAGCAAAATGTTTAAAGTGATATTAAGGTCCTTTTTGACTTATTGATTTATAGATTAGGCAGTAGTTTGTTATTTTTTATATTTAAAATGCCCCGTCATAATAATTTTTCTGTGATTGTGTTACGGGCTTATTTTTAATATCATATTAACATAGATTATTTTAAAAATAATCAAGAAATCCGCGACTAAATTAATAAATCTTCTAACCACAATTATTATTTGATTGTTAATTATGGTTCAGCCTGTACTATTTTTCTAAACTTCAATTATAATTCATCATATGTTTATTCCATTGCACCTGGTATTTAAACACGCTTTACCGGCAATCAGACTTTTCTTGCGATCTTTTTTGTTGAAATTTTTGCTTACCACGGCCGTCCTGCTTAGCGTGAGGCTAAGAAAACGTCGATTTCAATTTAGCAGCGTGTGCTCTAGGCACGACGAAATTATCGCAAAATTATTTGCGGATCTGGCTGCTTTTGTGGGCAAATTTAGTTTGGTACATTTGTTAATTCTGGTAGTCCCAGTATCGACCTTCTTGGTTGGATTTATGCCCATAAATCTGACGTAAAATAGCTATTAGCTCACCACGAGGCCGCCCTACAACCTAGGTAAGGTTTTGTACAACACCATATTTCGTTGCCATATTTGTACCCTATTATGAAACCTACTTATATGCATTTATCTTTTTAGGCCTCAATCACATTATCACATCATTATCACATCAATATCATCAATATTGACATTATCGTCACTCCAATATTCTCCACATGGTTTTATGTACAATCTTAGCTACACGTACACTACCTACCAACGTAGATCCAGTTAAGACAGGGTGACTCTCCCTAGCTAACGCTGGCTCATTGAATGCTCTTTTTTTGTTCCCAAAGACCTGCCATTGTACGTAGGAATTCTCTTCCTGGTGCTGCCTCGTTCGATACCATCTGTAGAGGTTCCTGCATGTATCTCTGGTCTCTGTCTACGATGGATATATAGCTATCTACCTTATCCCTGGAACCTACCTTGTGCTTGTGCTGCATAATACACCAGATAAGCCTAATTTTACGATTTGCATATCGCTAATCATATTTAGACATTTCTTGATTTTACTTGCTAGCATCTTATTATTGTTTATTTTTATTTGGCTAGTTTAGCGTGTCGCTGCAGTGACTACTTCAGCCTATTTCGCTTATTTAATTTTACTACTTTAGTAATTACGTTACTCACCTTGATATGCCTGTCATATGAGCATAATAATTAGTGCTTGCTTTATTCCTGCTTTGCTTGCTTAGTATAATTTATTAGCTTATTTATTAATAGTGCAAATTCACTTCATCTAGAAGTTTTGCTGTTTTCTTGTTTATTCTATTAAAAGTTTAAATTAGTTCTCTATAGTATTTATAAACTTTTGGTTTATTACTAAGACTATAAATATTACGTATTGTTTACTTAGCATTGCTTGTAGTAATTCATGCTTAAATTGCTTTTGCTTAACCCTCTTTATTTAATAGTATTACTTTCCTGTCAGCTAGGTAGAGCATAACGAATAAACCTTACTTTGTTATAAATACCCGAACTCTTCGATATCATAAATTCATCATATATAACATATTTATTACCTACTGCTAACATATACCTACGTGTCTACTACCTGTTATATTTTGTACTTCCTTGTAGTAACAAAACTTGTACACCGAACCATAGCGCTATCGGGGAAGGTTATTCTATAATTATTATTTATTTCCTGCCTAGACACTATTTAGGTATATATACTTTTGCCTAAATTTTATTTAAATATTTATATAACAGAGTATTTGTTTATGTACTGAGTGTACCTAACCTAATTTGATACATGGTGATTTTCCGGGTTGTTATGCCGTGACCTCGGTAACTGGTAGCTGCCAGAACATAACAACATAACAACGGAAAATCACCATGTATCAAATTACAACACTGGCCGTGAAAGCCTAAAAACCACTATACCTAACCTAAATAATACACGTTGTTGGTTACATTTGCTACGAAAATATTTAAGACTTTATAACCATATTGGTTAACCAACAACCGTTTTGATCAGATATGTTACTATGCACTGCAACTTGAGGAACTATTATTAAAGTTACCACTTATTACTATAGAGATTATCAGAGCTTTTATTTATACCTTTTTCCCGTTTTTTTTGTTGCATATTCTTGTAAGGTATTAGCATCAGTGGCTTCTCTCCAGCCCTCATGTGTATTGTCCAACGGGTTGTAAAACGGGTGGCGCCTTTATAAAAGTTATTTAATATATCAACCCACTCCCGTCTCCTCTGAGCTAGGGCCAACCCTATCGTTGGAGAGAACTGATAGCTCTTAAACAATTCATTTTATTTAACCACCCATAAGCACGTGGCAATTGAAATGAGAAACATGATATGTGTATATGCTCAAGAAAATTTTCATGGTCATTGTGCAGCAGTGAAGTATTTGGAATTATATCGAGATAACAGACAACCCGATCATAGACTATTTAAGAGATTGTACCACAGATTAGGTGAAACAGGATCATTTCGCCCGAAAAGAGACGTTGGAAGGCCGAAAATATTAACAGCGGACCAAGGAGATGATGTTTTAGTGTGAATTGCTAAAAACACACATACAATCGTTTGCAATAATAATGGCACTCTTTACAATGATTTTTGTGATTTCTTTTAGACTACTGACGTATTTGTAATGAAATCTACTTTCAACTTTTAACATTAGTTCTTTGTTGTTTCACTTACCAATAGAGATTTAATGAAATTTCTACTCAGAACTTCCAGAAGTTCAAAAACTGTTTTGAGGGAGTGTCATTGCTAAAGTATATACAAGCACACGTTAAATTTCGGCAGCTACTGGCATCAGTCAGTCTTCCGTTCGCAGAATACTCTACAAAGAAAAATTATATCCTTATCATTTTACTCCAGTTCAACATTTAACGTCACAAGGCCTTCTAGTTATGTTACGGTTTGCAGAGTTTCTTCAAAAACAACAAAATTATGATTTTATAAAAAAATATTATTTACGGAAGAAGCCACATTTACCCATCGATGTATTTTAATTGGAGAAATAGTCATTGCCATCCACTTAACGGAGAAAATTATTTAAATTTTGTAATTAATGAGTTGCCACTGCTTCTTGAATATATTCCCTGCACATTACCCCCGATGAGTAAGAGAATATCTTAATAGACATTTTCCGCACCGTTGGGTTGGACGCGGTAGCAAAGTTCCTTGGCCTGTACGTAGTTCTGATTTAAATCCGCTGGACTTTTACTTTTGGAGATATAGTAAATCTTTAGTTTACAAAGACATTATTAATAGTCAAGCACAACTGTGGGAAAAGATTCAAGAATCGATTAATATTATAAAATAACATATAGCTTTATTCAACGTCAGACAGATATAAAAGCGGCTAAGAAATGCAATGAGGTGGCTGGTGGTCAAATCGAAAATCTTTTATGATTATTAGTTTGTTAAGATACGCATTATACAATTTTCAGTTGTTGTAGTGTTCGTCTTACTGTTAATTCAGTTTTGATATCTTGAGACTCCCTAATTTTCTAATTTAATTCCCGCCAAATCAGAAAAAAACCTAGAACTGATTATAAATTCACTGCCACTTGACTAAAAGACCTCTTCTCCGATTCTGTTTCGTTTATTTCGTCCTTATTATGTAAAACTGGCCGTTCCTATACTTTATAGCATCGACCAGTGTCGACGATCGATCTATCCATAGTTACTTGTGAGCTCCGAGCGGGACCGTAATCAATCTAGAGTAACCACCATTGTTATCAAATTCTTAATACAGTTCCATGTTTCTCATTTGAATTCAAGAGTCTTAAAAGAGTCTTGCAGAATTG
This sequence comes from Monochamus saltuarius, assembly GCA_025584915.1. NCBI lineage: Eukaryota > Metazoa > Arthropoda > Insecta > Coleoptera > Cerambycidae > Monochamus > Monochamus saltuarius. The sequence continues at coordinate 65,205,279 of CM046722.1, read as the reverse complement.
TGAGATAAGAAATTTGCAAGACTCTCGCAAGACAAGACAAGACATCATGTTGCAAGATCGAGCATGAACAAAACTTTAAAGACACTCTTATTTAGTTTTACAAGACAAGACAAGCCGTTTTCAAATTTTACGAGATTTCTTGTCCCAGACAACACTAATTGAAATCACTTTACTGGTAGTAGGTACTTACTATTTGACTAAATTACTGGATTACTTTAATATCAGGTAATAATTACATACTGCGATCTGCGGAGTTGTATTTAAATCGTGTTTTGTCACCCGCCCGAGTTCGAATTGGTTTGAATCTCATGGCCGGTAGACCGTAGATCAGCTACTTATACTTGTGGAGGGGATTAGCACTATCTCTGCGAGTATGGTAGGGTGGAAGAACGTTGGCTTGAGTAAATGTAAGGGATTGATACCAGGCGGCGTTATACCATCCCTCTAATTAATGAGGTTTTCCAGGTTTGCCTCATCCCTGCATTGAATGGTGGTCAGGGTCTATCAACGTAAGTCGTTCCCGAATGCAAATGCGGCCTGATTAATAATAATATGCTTTACCTTCTCCCGCACAAGTCTCTGACTTCTGGGATAACCCCCGTGATTAGAATGAGAGATATTATCTAAATTATATCTATCTACAGGGTGTAACTAAATAAGTGCGACAAAATTTAAGAGGTGATTCTTTGGTCAAAATTAAGAGGGGTCTTTTATACTCATAGTTGCTGAGCAGGACCCAGATATAGTTAGTATTGTCGAACATTGGTGTTGCCAGGACGAACTCTCTTCGATGGCTATTCCAGATTACAATTTGACAAGCAGCTTTTGTCGTTCAACTCGTGGGCATGGTGGATCAGCGATCTACGTTAGTAAAAGAACCAATGCACAATCGATTGACGTTGAGAACTTCTGCATCGAAATGCATTTTGAGTGCAGTGCAGTGAAATTGTTATTGGGCAGCCGAAAAATACTAGTGTTAAGTGTATATAGACCACCTGACGGTGATTTTAATTTGTTTATATGTCAACTTTCCTGTACTTTAGAACTGTATATGCTTTGGATATTTTTCTTTGTGGCGACTTAAATATTAACTATTTAGAAAGTAGTTCTCACCGATCAAATTTTGACGACTTGCTCCAGTGCTATAACTTGAGAGTCACTTCTATGGTTCCCACTAGAGTTGTAAGTAATTGTAGAGGAATAACAAGTAGCACAAAGATTGATTATATCTTAACAAATGTAAATCTAAGTCAATGTGCATCTGATGTTTTTGAAGCACATTTCAGTGACCATAGAGTTCTTTCATTAAAATATCAAATTTCAGATAATAATATCAATAATGATAATCGACCTATTTATAGGAGATTTAGAGATCTCTCCGATTGTAATCTTAACAACCTGCTTTTGTTTTTGTCAACTTTACAATTTAATGAAATATATACGGGAAATGCTGACCTAGGCTTTACTAATTTCATAAACATTATATCTTATGCAGTGGACTATTGTTGTCCAGTAAAAACTTATAAAAGTAACTATAAAACTCAGTCAAAATGGGTATCCCCTGAAATTATACTATCTAGTCAAAATTTAAAAAACCTGTTCTGGTTGTGGACAAACATGAAGGATAGTGACTCTCAAGCTCATTACAAACAAGCTAGGAATAAACACAATAGGTTAATAAAAGATACTAAATTGAATTTTCACAATATGCTCATATCTAAATCAAATAACAAAAGCAAAACTATTTGGAACCTTGTCAACAGAGAGACGGGTAGGAAAAGGAAAGATGAAAAGAATATCACTCTAAATGTGAATGGTAAGCTTTGCTCAAATTCTAATAAATTGGCCAATGCTTCTGTGAATTATTTTGCACCTACTGAAGACACCTTACCAAATCATTTTGGATATCTTAGATCCACAAATTGTACTGCCCATGTAATGCTAAACAACACATTTTCTTTATTCCTGTTGTGACAAGTGATATAAATTCAGTAATATGTAACTTAAAAAATAAAAATAACACAGGTATAGATAATTTGTCAGTAAAGTTGATCAAAAAATTATCCGTATGTGTAGTTGACCATATTGCTTATTTAATTAATTTATCTGTTAGCAGTAGCAGTCAATAATTGTTCTCATTTATAAAAACACCGACCCTGAGAATATCGCTAAGTATATGCCCATATCGTTGCTGAGTGTGATCTCCAAAATATATGAATGAGCAGTCTTCAACAAGGTGTTTGCTTTCATTGATAAATTTAACATAATGACAAGTTGCCAACATGGCTTTCGAGTAGGAAAATCTACCCAATCAGCAGTGTGTAATTTTACGGAGCATGTTTATAAATTGCTAGATGAAGGTAAACATGTTGCTGGAATTTTCTTCGATTTAACGCGTGCGTTTGACTGTCTAAATTTTTCATTCGTTGAGAGCAAGCTATACAACATTGGATTTAGAGGGATATTCTTAGAGTGGATGATCCACTATCTTACTAATAGATCATTTTGTGTTAAAATAAATGATTGCAGAAATTAAAAATACTGACTTAGGAGTGCCTCAGGGATCCGTGCTGGGTCCACTAATATTTTTGTTATATGTTAACAATGTGGTAAATCATGTAAACTCATCATCATTAACTTTGTTTGCTGATGGTACTTCTCTTGTGGTCTCGGCTTGGACCCCTGAGGAACTTACTGCCAAATGTGAAAACTCTATTACTTGTTTTGTAAAATGGTGCGAATCTTAACAATCTCATTGTTAACCTTAAAAAAACAAAAGCTCTGTACTTTCGCTCCTTTTGCGTACCTGAGGTAAAACTTAACCTATGTTATAACAATTTCGTGTTACAACCTTCCGAAAGCACTAAGTTTTTAGGTGTTTATCTCGATGATCAATTAAAATGGTGTGAGCATGTGAATGTACTTAATAGAACACTCAACAAATCGTTTTACGCAATTTCTCGTGTTAAAAATACAATGCCCCTGTGTGCACTATTGAACGTTTACTACAGTTTAGTATACTGCCATATTTCTTATAATGTTATTTTGTGGGGTAATTCGGCCAGCAGTAACCGGATTTTTGTGGCGCAGAAACGAATTCTTAGGAAAATATTTGGTATTAGTCCTCGCGAAACATGCAGGAATATATTCGTTAAATACAAAATATTAACATTTCCTTGTATATATATATATCTATAAAATACTGTTGCATGTTAGCGAAAATATTCACAACTTTACCAAAAACTCTCACTTTCATGGATATTCCACGCGGAATTGCGATTTGTTGAGTTTTCCTAAACATAAAACTAAAAGGTTTGAAATGTCTGCTATGTATCAGGGAATTAAATTATATAATAAATTACCACCTCATTGTATATCTAAAGACAAACAAACATTTAAAAAATATATTAAGGAATTGTTACATATCAAATCTTACTATAGCATAGATGAGTATTTAGATGACAATTTACAATAATTAGTGTTGAGAGTACTTTCTGTTTTGTTTTGTTGACATGTCCTATACATCTGTTTGTGTTAAAGGATCAATAAATATTATTTATTTGTTATATTTATATGTGAGTATATATGTTTGTTTGTATATATGTGTATGTATATGTTCATATATTTTTATGTTTGTGTTTGTATTATTATGTTTGATACCTGTACTTTGTAAATTGACTTGTCCTATACATTTTTATGTCAGAAAGGATTAATAAATATTATATATATAAAGCTGTTTACAGGCCTTTTAGGCCCAGAGCTGTGTTATTCTCCTCCACTCCATTCTGTCCTTCGCCTTTCTTTTCCAATCCGTTACATTTTTCTCCCTTAGATCTATTGCCACTGCCTCTCTCCATCGCTTCCTCGGTCTACCTCTTTTTCTTGTAGTTAGGTTTACTCCTACTATTTTCTTAACTGCCCTTTCATCCTCCATACGTTCTAGATGCCCTAGCCACTGCACTCTCCTGGCTTTTACAACTTCGTCTATTGTTGGTGCCTGGTACATTCCATATATTTCCTCATTATTTCTCCTTACATAGCCTTCCTCTGTCCTCTTACCACCTAGAATTCTTCTTAAGATCTTCCTTTCCCACCTTAAAAGGTTTTCTCTTGACTTCTTATTGAGAACCCAGGTTTCACTACCATACAGCGCTGTCGGTCTCAAAATTGTTTTATACATTCTAAATTTTACTCGTCTGGACAAATTTTTGATTTCAATAAGTGGTTGACTGCTGCCGAACTTCTGTTTGCTTTTATTATTCTCCTATTTATTTCTTGTTCCTCATCACAGTTAGCTGTTATTAGCGCCCCCAAATACACATATTCTTGAACTTCTTCAAACTCCATCTCTCCATGCTCTGTTCTCAATTTAAAATTTGTATTTTGTTCTCCTATTCTCAGCAGCTTACTTTTCTCTTGATTTATCTGCAATCCCACTTTACTTGCTTCCTCCACAAGTTTTCTCGTTACTTCTTCTAATTCCCTACTATCTCTAGCAATAATGGCCACGTCATCTGCATAACTTACTATTTGGTGACTTTTAAACAATATGTGTCCTTCTCTGTTCAACTCACTATCTCTTATGACCTTTTCTAGTACTAGATTAAAAAGAAGCGTTGAGTGGGTCTCCTTGTCTCAGTCCTGTATCAATAAATATTATTATTATTATTATTTTTTTTTCCAGTAAACACCTTCCGAAGCTCCGACACATTCGGAGATGTTCTGGAGTCAAGCAATGACCACTCTCACTCCGTGGAGTCAGTAATCATTGCGCCCGTAAATCGTGTGTTCTGAGCAGACGTAGCGAACCAAGGACGATTGCCTTCTGCATTCTGCCGGCTAAGATCTCTGCCGAATTTCGACAAGCCGGTATGATCTTTAAATCAGAAAGCAACGTATGTCTCATTCCACCCAGGACGCCTATAATTAGCACCACAATCTTAACAGAGTGGTCTGGATACAGCCTGCGGAGCTCGGAGAGAAGATCTCGATATTTCCTCCGTTTTTCCTCCTCTTTTAGGACGATGTTGTTCTCTGCGGAGCCGAGAACTCAATCACAAACATCGTCCTAAGCTGGTGGTCGAGGAGGACTACATCAGGCTTATTGGCTTGGATTTGCCTGAGGGTGGGGAATGAATAGTTCCAATAAATTCGGCACTTCTCATTTCCCCACTACGGATTCTATATCCCCGGAGCATAAGGCAGCACTGGCGTCTCGTCTATCTCATACGAGTGTCGTAAATGATAATACAACACCCGTAAGGCTGAATCGTGTCTTTGGATATACGCTGTGTGCATATACCGGACAGGCAGACAGGAGATGCATAAGCGTCTCCGGCGCTTGGCGGCAGGCCCTGCAGCTGGTATCAGGAACCTCTATACCCAAGACACGACTACGATAGACGAGTGTGTTAATTACACCATCTTGGCAAGCCATTATGAATCCCTCGGTCTCAGAGTTCAGCCCCGCTGACCTCAAAAAAGCAAAGGTCAGCCTTTCAGATAAGCCAAGCCCCTCTAGATGACGGTAGAAGAGACCATGCATTGGCTTATCCTTATGTAGCTGCAGAAGATGACGCGTTTCTGCAGCTTTAATTAGGCTTTTAACTGAGCAGGGTCCGACTCGGTGACAGAGTCTGGATTTCCCGCTCAGTATCGAACACGAGACCAAGTTCATCGGCTGCTCTTCTCGCTGCCTTATACACAAACGCTCCTATCCCTGCTGCTTCATGGTCTTGGACCATGCAGAGAAGGTGATCCGAGCTCCTGATGACTTTGCAGGCCTCCTCCAAAACCACTCTGCCCTGGAGACACTCCAAACTCAAGAGTCCACGGCCTCCCCGATTTCTTGGGAAGTATAGCCGCGGAACGGACGATCTTGGATGCAAACTCCGATGGAGATGCATCATTTTACGGGTCCCTACATCGAGTTGCCTCAGCTCTTCTTGTGTCCATTTCACTACTCCAAAGGAGTAGAAGGATCGGAACGGCAAGCATATTTGTGGCACTCACCTTGTTCTTACCCGACAGCTCCGAAGACCAGATCTGTCGGAGGCGGTGCCGATTATTATTATTATTATTATTATTATTATTATTATTATTATTATTATTATTATATAACATTTATTGAAAGAACATGTATCGAAAAGAGTTTCTTGTATTATACGTAGTTGATTTTCAAAATCATTTGAAGGTCTGACGATATCTCGTTATTTAAAAAATGAAGGGTAAGTAGCTTTGTCTAGCAGTGGTCAATATTAAATTGCATCATACTACTCCTAATATGAAATAATTATTTACATAAATTGTTTCTGTCGTTTGTATTCAAGTGTCTTAAAAGAGTCTCGCAAGACAAGACAAGACATCATCTTGCAAGATCGAGCTTGAACAAAACTTTAAAGTCTGTATTTCTTTTTTGCACAACTGGAATAAAATTTTAGACATTTCTCTCTGTGTAATAATATACAATATACACTTCTTTATTAGAAAAAATACATTTTAATTTTAACGCTATTGCCGGTAACAAAAAACTTTGTATGCGATTTGTGTCTAAAGACAAGGAAAAGTTATTCACTCGTCATAAAATAAATTGTAATGTGGTAAATTTATGACAAAATATTTATTTAACCAAGGTAATTTATTATTGTTTCAATTATTACATTTTACACAATTATTCAGATTTATTGCTATATTTTGTGCTGAAAATACGGCTCTAAAATTAAATTTATTGCCACTTCCGTACCTTTGTTTATATCAGGTGTAATCGTAAATTTTGTTTGTTTGTTTGATTTTATATTGGGTTTTAAATGGGATATTTTGATATATGATTTCATGTACACCTATTCCTTTGTTTTTCATAAACAGAATATGTCTAGAATATAATTTGAATTAATATATTGCTGTAATATAATATACGTTATTTTATTTATTTCACAAAGAGACTGAACAATTAATTTAAAGACATGTACTTACTTATTATCTAATAACATACAAACGTAATTTTCTCTTAAAGGCTGTACGTATTTCTTTACGATTTTTCAGCTTTTTGCTCCTGTTCAACAGTATAGAAATTCTCTTGAGGTTTATATAACCGAAGTTCGCTGATTCGAAGCTCTGCAGTTTACACAGTCGCTTGTGTAAATATCTTGTCGATTTTGCTATAACCGAGAGTAAAAAAAACCTTAAAAAGGTTATAGTGGTAGTGAAAAAATGTCTCTGACAATAATTATGCCCTCCTTTCTCATTTATTTAAAAAATTATTACTTTCCCTGTCGACAAACACTTCATTTATTTTTTTTATTGGACATTTTGCAACACTGACAAGAAGAAATTGAAATCATTTAACAAATATTTTAAATAATTGAAAGAGATTTTATGAATTTATTTTTGAGGAACTAGATTACGATTACAATATACAGGGTGTTAAAAGATCTGTACTAAACGCTAGCATACATTTCTGAGGCAATATGAGGAACTAGCCTAATTCACCTTAATCCAAAAGTTAATAGTTTACGTGTCTTTTCTAAATATTTACCTTATATATTTATCCGACATAATTTACATGAAATTTGGTACTTAGGGGTTTTTTAGGATGATAGTTCGAAATTTGATCATAGTTTGACTTACATTGCAGAAGGCGCCAACAACAACACCTACGTGTAAAGCTTCATAACTATTTTGTCATTCTCAAATAGCATTATAGTAACGAAAACTGACACCGCAACTTCAGTTTAGTGGCTATTACATGGTAATCACCAAATCTACCACCATATACCAAAAATAACTTCTATTTATGTTAGCATAGCTGTAAGTACGTAATCCTCACTTTTAAAATTATTATGTGCGGCAAAAATTATAAGAAAGTACGGCAATTAATGGCACTTACCTATGCCTCGGTGTTATTTCTTTCTTCTCGTGAATTCTCGTGGACTGTATCTCATACAAACATATTCTTTGGGATAAAATAAGGGTGAGGAAATTGATAGATTGAGGAAATAAAGAAAAGTAGGAAATTTTAATGTAGAATTGCGAAAAATAGCGAGGGTGATAGCACACGACACTCGAGTCTAACTATCGAGCCAAACTCTAGGGATGAATTATCTTGAGGTTCGTGTTTTTTAAGTAAGTGCCACTCTTTCGCGAGGTATAATTTTTTAATAAGTAATAGAATATTGCTAACAAACAAAAAAAAATATTATTATTAGAGATATTCGCTTAAAACTACATAGTGGTGCAGTAACAAAAATCACTTCATGGTTTTGCAATTTTTGGTGGGGTGGTTTGGTGTTTAGAACGTTATGAAACCTTAGTATAAGTACATTAAAGTTGTCCAAACCTTAAGGTCGCCGTATTTCTCGGCGTAAAATGACCAAATTTGTGGTGCTTTTTAGGTACTGAAATCTCGAAAAATAAAACACATAGGGAAAAAGTAATATCAAAAATAAAATTATTGATGTTTTCTTTATACACTTTTACTATTTAAACTCTCCTCAAATAATATAATAACTTTTAAAATGCATTTGTATGACACACATTATTACGCTATTCTAACCCCACATTTTAACAATTATTTTCACATACTTATAAACAAACGTGAACAATCTTATATGCAGAACTATGTAAGCTTATGTTATAACAATGTTTACATATATAGTTGAATTTAAAAAAACATGAAAGGTGGCATGAAATAACATTATTGTTATTTACTAAACTCTATATTATTCAGTTCTTAAATGTCTAAAATTATTTGTATTTGTAGAAAACAATATTTCAAGAATACGGCGCCCTTAAAGTGGATATTAAAGGTAATGGTAACCAAGCCATATCAGTAACGTATTACTTAGAAGTGATAGTAGTTTTAAAGTGTTTGTAATAGTTTGGACGACCTACCTCTAATAAGCCTTTATGGTGGCGGTACTTGATTATACAATTGTGCCAGTTGTCGCCACGTTATTGCTTCATCCATAGGTATGATTAATATTGAGAATAGTTTAAATGTTCTAGCCAGAATAATGTTATGACATTTTTCCACTGGTATGGAACGACCAGGAACAAATACCTTTTTCTCTTTTGTATACACTATTTAAAACTCATTGTACGTATACATTAGATATAAAAATACGCGAGATGTGAGATGTTGACATGAATTATATAAATTGCAAGTGGCGAAATAACTTTATTGTAGCGTTGATACATTTAAGTAGCCGGTTAATGGTTAGTTCCATTGGCCAGTAGTTTGATGAATGTAATTAAAAAGCTATATAAAAAAAATTGATAAACAAAATGTTTGAGACATAACTTTTGGTTCGCCAAATTTACAGAATTATTAAACAGTTTTTTAATATCAAATTATTAATTTTTTAACGGCGCTTGTGTATTTGTTTGTTGTTTGTTTTTATATTTCGGGCTGTAACATCCATATTTGACACTAGGCCGAGCTACATACGAATATTTGCCAACAAACACAAATATACCTAGTAAACTTTCTCTGTTTGTCCAGTTTTTCTTCCCCCCTTGCATGCATACCGCACCCCACCTTGTCCGTCACGTAATCAGAACGTGGCTTAAACGCATTTGAATACGATGCAAAAACGTCGTTAGAACGTAGCTGCCTCCAGAAAAGTGTTCCTCATTTTAGTCACCTTTACGTAATAGAACCTTTTCTATCATGTAGTAGTGATTTTGGTAATACCGTTGAGTGAAAAATTATATATAGAGGCGCAACCTTATGGCGAAATGCGTATCCACTCTTGGGCCCGAGATGGTATTAGGTAATAGCAGCTCTTTGGTTCTAGGATTCGTCAATTTATCGACAACTTATTGTTCACGGAGGTTTTCTTTGCTTGTTAAACCATTGAATCACACAGACCACTCAAAATTGACTGTCGTTAATAACAGTTCTCGACAGACGGACAAATCTCGGGCCCAAAAAACCCCTACTGTAAAACACGGTGTAACATAACGGAACGCCAAACATGAAGGCCTTTATTTCTTGTCCGACTTTAAAAACATTTTGCGCTATAGATATTTTCTATTAGGGCCTTTGTTTTCAAGATACAGGGTGTTAAACTTGTAGATCGAATACGCATTTCGCCATTAAGATTGCGCCTCTACCTATAATTTCTCACTCAACGGTAATACACAAGTTTTCAGTGTCGCGATTGCTAAGTTCCATTCACTAAAAATACTACTTGGGTCATTTGTCCTATAAAGGTATACTTAGTATACTTTAAGCATCGTAGCAATGAGTTAATAATTATAAGTATTGCCATTTCATAGCTTTTACACTTATTGAGATACTTTTGGAAAATTTTGCATTTTTTAGTATGTTGGTAAGTATAAAATATCCAAGAACTTAAGAAAACAAAATTTATCTCTAAACGGCTAGATATATAAAAATGTGAAGATAAAAAATGATGATAGTGCAATGGAATATAAGATAACCATTTTTCTTTACATGATATGCTTTTTCTTGTGAGAAAAGCCATGATAGTACCCATAACTTCGCCACAGGTATTTTACGTAAACTGCAAATTTTATATTATATATTTGCTAACATACTGTACCAAATTTCCCAAAAATATCTGAAGGGGTTTAGACATTTTGATTTTCAATTTATTTTTTTGTCAGCTTCGGAAACCCTATATCTCGGAAACTACACTCTTGGAACCCATGCGGATTTAACTAAATTATCTAAATTTTAACCACAGAATACGCCCCTGGATTTTCTGCACTGTGATGTACTCTAATTTGTATATGCGTAAGCGCAACTGCCACCAATGCCTTCTTAAGTGGTCGAGCTCAAGAGCTCCCTGCTAGATATTTTAAAAATCAGAAATTGTATTGTACGCTAGCTATTAGCATGTGCCTAATAAAATACCATACTCATAGTAAATTAGTATTTTTATTATATCAGCACAAGTCTACATATACAACATGCACCTTGTACGAGCCCTAACAACTAAATGTTCGGACGGACTATTATATTTATAATTAAAAATTGTTTTTGAGTACTACATCTGGAATTTAAAAAATCTACATAAACTTAATTATTAAATCAAGTGTTTTGACCAATAAATCATTCATTATTTTAATAATTATCGATTTGCTGGCTTTGGCAAATAGTTTAAATGTTTATTTAACGAAATTTGCTGACAACTTAATGTTCGGACAAAGATTCTTTTCATCAATGAAATACAAGCAAGCTCTGAAAAAAAAAAAATGCCATCTGTCACCATGGCAAAATTAATATATTTATATGACATTAGCAATAGTGCATTCGCGAACAAAATGGCTCGCGGAGTTGCTACTGATAAAAAAGTGCGTGAAATCATAATAAGACAGACGGAAAAACTATGGGAAAAATAGCAAAAGACCTCAATATTGCCAAATCGACCGTGGGAGAGGTAATAAAAGCGTATGGGGAAACGGGATCCTTTGATGTCCGCGGCAAAAGTTCTGGGCGACCAAGGATTGTAACAGAAAGGGAAAAAAGGGTTCTTGTTAAAATTTGCAAGCAACAAAGAAGGGGTACGGTACGGGATATTCAAACACGATGGAATGAAGAAGCAGATTTAAATGTTTCAAGGGAATGTTGCAGACAGTGGATACACAAAGCTGGATATGGATTTTATAAAGTAAATATTATTTGTGATTGAAATACAAAAAATTGTAATAATTAGCTCAGCGCACTTTAAAGCAATTCACATTTTTAGGCCAAAGAAAAGCCACTGCTCACTGACATACAAAAGAGAAAACGTCTTATTTGGGCAAAATCTAAAGTACAATGGACCAAAGAAGACTGGGCTAAAATTATTTTTAGTGATGAATCCAAATTTGATGTTTGTGTTGGCGATTTTCGGAAACGGGTGATAAGAACGAAATCTGAAGCATTTCATAAAGATTGTATTAAGCGTACAGTAAAGTTCCCACAGGGTGTTATGATTTGGGGCTGCATGTCCACTAATGGTGTAGGCAGGCTTGAGTTTGTAGATGGCACCATAAATGCCCAAAAATATCAAGGCATTTTGGAAAGAAACTTGTTGCCAAGTACGATGGAGCTTTATGAACATGGGAATTTCATATTTCAGCAGGATGGGGCATCCTGCCATACAGCTAAGAGTACCAAAAATGGTTTGGGGACAATCAAATTAGTGTCTTGTCCTGGCCCTCGAGTAGTCCCGACTTAAATGTCATCGAAACACTATGGCATCACATGAAAAGATCCTTAATAAATAGCCCCAGCGATCAATTCCAGCACTTAAGGCCAAAATCCAAGAAATTTGGAATGCATTTACCCCACAATATTGTAAATCTTTGGTGGATACTATGCCAAAGAGGATCAAGGCGGTAATAGATGCCAAAGGGGACGTTACATCCTATTAATTTCCCTAAGAACGTTCTTTAATTAAGATTGTCCGAACATTTACTTGTCACTTTATTTTGTAGTTTGTTGTTAGATATTTAAAGAAATAATTTATGTTTGGAGTAAACATTGTTCTGAAAAGATTATAACTTTTGTTTTATGACAATAATTGGTATAGTTTCAGCAGAAAAATTCTAATTGAATTCAAAATGGAAACTGAATATATTTGGAAAAAATAAACTGTCGTCCGAACATTTAGTTGTTAGGCTCGTATGTTGTTAAGGTAACATCTAATCTTCTTGAAATGGTTTAGCAAACTTTAACTCGTTGGCTTAAACAACTTATACCACCTGCACAATTTGCAACTCTTCAGTTGACCTATTTAGAAATACGTGACTGGATTCGACTTATCGACTTACTTATTTTCAGCAATTTCATCAATTACGGTAACCAATGACTCGCATCTCAGAAAAGTTGTTTACAAGCATAGGAATGAATAATTGAGGACATCGTACTGATCCCACGTTCTAACTAATAGAATATGTTTGACAAACGGAATAGTGAATAGCCATTTTTATAAAGTGTCATATCAAGAAAGTTCTTATTTAGTTTGTTATACAGGGTGTATCATTAACGATGACTTTAATTTCAAAGGGTGATTCTCTCGGTGATTCTTTTCATATTTTATGAAAAAATGTACAAATTTTCTCGATAAATGCTCGATACGAGACGAATTCCAGTAATCAGAATCCGGTTCTCCGGTGCTCTTATTTTTCTTTGGTTAAGTTCTGTGAGGCGGACCCCTAGACGGAACCTGGGTCTGTCTATACAAGGTGTTTCATATCTCTACCAACAAGGAGTAGGCACGTGTAGATGATCTTCAAATAAGCCGCTTTATTATGTAACTAATCCTGCCATTATTTGGGCTTCCGGCGAATTCATATTTTACCAATTAATGATAACAATAAATCATGTTTCAAATTTAATTGCTCTATATTAAAGCATTGGAGAAATATTATTGTTATTCAAAATTTAACACTCATCTTGAGAGGCCAATATCTCTTCAACGATACATCCTAGAAAAAAATGTTACACAACGCTTTCTCTGTGTCGGTAAAGTTATAACATGCATGCATTTCTAATCCTATTGTTGGTTTTAAAGCCGGGGTCTTGCTGAAACATTTTAGTGGAGTCAACTAGTGGATTCTATAAAGCTATCAGGTCAGTTGTTGATTACACTAGGCAACTTATTGATTAAAGTTTAAGAAGTTAACATTTAAAATGACATTATTTCTATTTTGCGCGTTGTTCGACATGATTGAGTTTTCAAATTGCAACTGTAATGTTGTATCTCAATAATACTATTGTGAAAAAATAAAATACATTAATAGTTATTTATGTATCAAGGGAATTATAATCAATTGCCTGAGGTTATTAAGGCTCATTAATTCCCGTGGTACATAGATAATTTTATTTCTGACCGATTTCAATAAAATATTGTTTATTTTTAAAACGGAAAAATTCCCAGTATATTTGAATCAGTTACCATTGATTATAAGAGTTTTGTTGTTGCTATGTTACGTATATGTATATTAGGGTAGAGGGAATTATAGAATCTATAATGTCCCAAGGGAGTTATGACTCTCTTTATTGACAACGTAACTATGACGATATTAACTTATAATATCCCGGTCCGAAATAAAATAATATTTTTAATATTTAAATACCATTCATAGCAAGTTTTTTTGCTGTCATCATTATTTGATAGGAAAAATTTATAGTAAATGGAATATTATCAACTAAATCTAGCATTGAGATTGAAATATTTTATATTATTTTGAATATTAAATTACCTTTGTCTATACTTTCAAAATCGTATGATAGTAGATAACTGGTTCATTAGTACTACTACTAATAGTTTAATCTTTTTTGAATTACATTAAATTAGCTTCACTGTAGCGAGCGTTTTACCATACCTGACTAGATAACTAATGATAGCTGTCACACAAACCGCATTCAGCAATGGAGATAGATAATGTCAGTGTAATGCATCGGTAACCGTAACCATAACGATTGTTAATTATTTCATTTGTGGAGGTAATGCCTATCAATTATCATTTATTACAACTCATATCATGCATGTGCTTTTTGTCATTAATTTTTAATTCACTCAATTAGTCACTCACTCATTCATCCTTTGATTATTTCATTCATTCATTAATTTAGTAATCCATTCATACATTTAGGCATACAGTAAGCTATTTATCCATTTATTTATTCATTAATTCTCTTACTTAATCACCTATTAATTTATTTTTATTCAGTTACTTCCTCATTCATTTGTTCATTCAATCATTCATTGATTTATGCATACAGTGAGCTAAGGATGGTAGTCCTATGTTTTCTAAGTGAAGAGGATTGCCTTAAAAGTATTTTGCAATGTATTAGTTTTGAAGAGTGGGGTAATTAATAAGTAATATGAACCAATTTTTCTGAGAAAATATTTATCAAAATTGATTTTACCTTTAAGCATATTCTAATAAAAACTTAAACAATATAACAAAAAACTATTATGCACATATAATACCTTCACCTTGGACTCTTTTAATGAAAAAGGAAGGAATATTATTGAAAATAAATGGTTACAGTCTAAAGTGCTCTTCACCTGGTACAATTCGTTTCCTTAGCAGTTGTTTACTTAGTATTGAAACCATATATACAAAATCTTTCTTAAATTCTAATAAATTCTCCTCTTTCATGAATTTGATGATCTACTTTCGGTAAAAAATAATTCGCATTACGGTCAAAATGTTCAGAACCATTTAAATGAAATCTTTCCTAATCAGTGGAATGGAAGAGGACGGTTTGCATCTGTTAAAAAGCGATCTCGTTTCCCCGATCTCAACCCGTTTAATTTCTGGGATTTTGACAGAAAAAAAGTCCCATTTTTTAGTCCACAGGATATGTGGTTAATGGCTTGCCCTACTAATTTGCAACATCCTGTATATTTAGGTACTATATACTGTATTTCTCTCTAAAATCACAAGAAAAATATACAGATACAGTAATCTAAAAATTCAAAGTGAATTTTCGTAAACACCTAATACTTTTGGGAGTTCTGATTAGTTTTAACATTGTTATAACTTCATTTAAATATTTTTCATTTAAACACAGCGAACGAGAATTAATTGAATACAACAACCAGAACAGACGTGCTGTGTTTTAACACTGCTTGCGCATTGCAGCTGCGTAGTTGTGAGCATTGTCAGGAGTAGGGATATAAAATACAGAGGTGTGTTAAGTTAACACGGAACAGGGCACTCCTAACATATTATTGGAAATATTACACATTACAGATTTATTATATTTTCTTATATCAGTAATTTTGTGTAAAAAATATCCAACTGCTACTTATTAAATGCTAAATTATTAACAACATTTTTTTGCAGCGCATAATCTATAATATGGGTTCGTTATTATATTTTGTGCGAATGTTTCCTTAGATTATACCACCATCCACTCAGAATCTGCTTGGTTTCTCTACACTGACTGTTGATATACTCCTTTTTGTATGTCAGCAAGAATTACTATATCAGCATCTTACAATAAAAAAAACAATATTTTAATCTTTTAATTATGAAAATATTACTTAACAGCATACTGTTATGATCAACTGCTCCCTATCGGTCTCTTAGTGCTTAACGAATTCCAAATTGCTTTAAAATATTTGAGATACAAAGAACGTGTACCCGAATTATTGCTGGTTTTCAGTATGGAGATGTATTCATTCTTGAATGTCTTATATATTAACAAAAATCTAACTAGTGTTCAACAAAATAATATTTATCACAAATAATTATCCTTCTGGATAAAGGGCGTACTAAACACAATTTTCTAAGGTTACCTCTTCAACTGCTTCAAATTGTTTTAGGTAAGTGACACCTTTCCATCAAATGTTGGTGGCTTCACTCTTGATGGAAGAAAACTGCTTTCAGTCTTAATGATTTCCCTCGCAGAAAACTGAGATTTTAGATTTGTAACCTCGTGTTCTAATTTTACTATTCTTCTACGACTTTGGTGACTTCATTCTGTAACTTACTAACACTTTCTTTTCTACGACTTGGACTTTATCTTGCACCTCACTTCTCAATTGATTGATTTCATCTCCAACAGTTTCCTCAAATTCATTAAGTTTAACCTTAATTGTCTCTTCCAACTTCTTATTGTTATCTTGTAAACTGGTTTTCATTTCGTTTCGTAATTATTCTTAACTATTTTTCATTTCCTCTAAACTGTTCTTCACTTTCTCTTGACTCATTTCTTTCATCATTTCGTCTTGGCTAGTCTTCATTTCATCCTGGCTGTTTTTCATTTCCTTTTTCAAATTTTCTCCCATTTCGTCTTCACTCTTCTTCATTTCTTTCATCAAATCTTCCTTCATATCATCTTGGCTCCTTTTCATAGCCTTCATCATCTCCATTAACTGTTTGAATGTTTCCTCCATTTCCGTCGCTCTTGATCTCGTCATTGGCATTCACGTGTCTACTCCAAACGTCTTCTTTGCGGAACGTCGCACTTCTGACACCAATGTAACCTCCACATAACACTTGTTATGTGGTAACCTCGAAACTGGGTTAGCGTGGAAACACTTCACGTAGACAAATAAACTTTATTATCACTCCTGATTATACAAGAAATATCCTTCGAACAAATTTCACAACTGTCAACGCTTTACTTTGACGTTTGTCAATCGCCTTCGACTGCTCAATACAAACTGACTCCAGCGGCGAAATGATCTGCTTATATAGGTTTCTAGAGTTCTGGAAGTTTCTGCGATCTCGAAAATGTGTCGAAAAACAAATAGAATATAGCCTCGAATATTCCGGAAAACGACAAAATAAAGGTATTACAAAAATTATAATAATGAAACAGGAACATTATACTGATTTTAATGTGTTTTCCCTAACCCCGATTGGTTGTAAAGTATTTAATAATAATTCATGACTTACGGTGTCAAATGCCTTCGTTAAATCAAGAAAAACACCCTTGTGTAGATACCCTTGAACCCATATTGATTTATTGACAATAATAGTACATTATACTATAAGGGAGAGAAATGCGTTATTTTGGCAGAGGTGAAATTTGACATTTTTTACAATGCACCGAGGACAAAATAGCATCTCTCCCGAATGGTATATACTATTTTTTCCACGGTCTCATTACCTTAAAAACACATATTTTGTCATTATGAAGTAAGTAGCACCAGAATTATTGTATTAGGATTTGAGCATTTATTTAGTAGTCGTTGAGTTATTGTCATAACTACAAAATAAACAAACAAAAAGGATTGTCAAATTAAGGTGCTAGTTTGGTTTATTTATAGTTTGTTTAGTGCACAATGAATAATTGTGAGTCGGAAGATATTGTGGAGGCTGCAAATATTGCAAAGATCTTTATACGATATAGCCTACAATCGGTTCAAAAAGTGGTGCGCCGAGAAAAATGTTCAAGTATACAGCGAGAATGCTTTGTTGGCATACTTCAGTGAAAATGCAAAGAATTACAAGTCTTCCACATTATGGGCGCAATATTCTATGGTTAAGTCATGCTTGATAATTTACGACAACATAGATATAAGCAAATACCCAAGCTGATCGCATTTTTGAAAGAACCGGTGACGGATATCAAGCGAAAAAATAGAAAATATTGACAAAGGGTGAAATCGACCGTTTTCTATCAAGTGCAGATGACAAAGAATTCTTAATGATTAAGGTAAGATTACTTTTGTTGTTAGGTATTTCAATTATTAAGTATTTTGATTTTTTATAGGTTGAATTAATTCTGGGGATTGCCGGAGCTTGTCGAACTGATGAACTAGTCAATTTAACTGTAGATGATATTGAGGATGTAGGCTCTTCCTTGATTGTAAAAATTCCAAACACTAAGACAAAGATTCCACGAACCTTTCTGGTTACTGATGTGGGAAATAGGCTTGAATTGTTTCGAAAATACCTGTCCCTTCGTCCTGCCCACGTCAAGCATAAGCGCCTTTTTTTGTACTACAAAGCAGGAAAATGTAGTTCGCAGCCAGTTGGCAAGAGTACCATGGGAACAATTCCGAGTGTAGTAGCTTTATTTAAAATTACCTGATGCTGCATGTTATACTGGTCACTGCTTACGAAGATCTTCAGCGACATTACTGGCAGATGCTGGTATGGATATCACGACAATAAAGCGTCATGCTGGTTGGAAATCAACGACAGTCGCTGAGGGTTATGTTGAGAACTCCATTGAAAATAAGACCAAAATTGCTAATCAGGTTTTAGTAGGTACCACTACTAGCGCAATCACAAAAACTGTAAGCTGTAAATGTAAGCGAAAGTAATATTCCTTCTATTATTAATTTTGAAAATTGTACAAATGTAACATTTAATTTAAATGTCAATAAATAATTTCAATGTTATCTTTTTTTGCATGAAAAACGTTCTCCATAATGTAAACTCTCTTGGGAGCATTATACTCCCTTGGGAATAATCAACTACTTATGTTTTAATTTTGATGTCATAGAAACTGATTTCTACTCCCGACCGTGGAAAAATCATATTTATTATGTATGATGCCAATCGTGTTTTAACTACTTTTTCGAATAATTTAGAAATATGTGTTATGAGAGATATAGGCCTATAATTCGTTGTTATTTCTTGATCCCCTGTTTTATTAATAGGGATAACTAGTGATTTTTTAAATGACGAGGGCCAAACAACAAGTTCCATACCTTTATTAAAGATACACTCTAGTGGTTTGGTAATATGATCTGACCCTGTCTTGAGTATTTCTGTTGTTATTGGTTGATATTTCAGATATTCAGAATTGTGGATTCTTATTTTATTTATTGAGCAAGGCTCTCCTCTATTGTTATTAACGTTTTATTGAATATGTTAGCAATGTCTTTTGGGTTTGTTTCTATATTATTATTATTATTTTTATAAAATCTATATTTTGTTTAGTTATTTTTAATAATTTCCTGCACGTTCCATAATCTTTTAAAGTCCATTTTATTTCCATTTATTTGAACTTTATAACAGGAATATTTAGTTTTCTTTATAAGATTCGTGAGTTTATTCCTATAAGCCTTGTATTGCGATTTTAGATTTTCATTATTAGGATTTTTTAAAACAGCTTGAAACATTACATTTTTTTATTTATGGAATTTATTAATCCATAGGTAATCTAGGGTGCCAATTTTTTCATTTTCTTTTTGACCGTTTTAACATTTATATTTCATTATATGTATTTGTGAGTAGTGTATCTTATGTTGTTTTTTTTTTGTACCTATCATTTGTATTATGTCTTTAGTTATTCAATTTTTAGATTTTTGTAAATAGCTTTCAATATAATAGTATTAATAAATACTTATTACTTGAAGGTCTTGCATCAAACATCGGGATTGCATCACTGACATATTTGGTTCGTTCTTCAGGATGAAAAATAGCAATAAATGAAGAAGAGATCTTCCTCAACATCCCAGTAAAACATAAATGTGTTTTAAATCCAAGTTCGGTTTAAATAAACGACAGGGCTCACCGCAAGGCTCCACCTTTATTCGAATTATCTTTACCGGCGAAATTAACGACTTGCTCCCTCTCGACTGAAGTTTATATTTAATCTTCTGGGTATTCATTCTAAGGAGCAATCACCTCTAGCCCAATTTAAATAAGGAATGTTGGAATAATCCAGGATGGGTAGCGTTTACGTTAAATTGTTTACTTATTTGCATATTATTCATGTACTCTTCTTATTTGCATAGTATTCACGTAATTTAGATAGAGTCAGATTTCGTTTTCTCATTAAGAGGACATGCCAGTTTTAAATTTTGTATAATAGTTATTTTGTATCAAGTCAAGAAAGTATTTTTTTATTGAACGAGCTTGAGATTATAAGCCGAGCGAACGAAAATAGCGAGGCGAGTAACATGCGAGTTTAATAAAGTCATTTTACTGACGTGATGCATATACAATTTTATTGCCAACTGTAAAATTATATAATTTAAAAAATAGAGATATTATAACTTCACACTATCACATTTTATGATGATAAAGTAAACCGAAAAATAACAGCAAATATAACACATGAACGTACACACTGACGCATTATAAAAATTAATTCCTGAAGCCGAAGTTTCAATTAAAAATATTTGAGAATTGTTATCTATGTTAACAATTTGTAAATCTTTAGTAGAATTATCATTGGTAATATTTATGTTCTTAGTTTGACCTTCACTTAAAATCGTCTTTGC
This sequence comes from Monochamus saltuarius, assembly GCA_025584915.1. NCBI lineage: Eukaryota > Metazoa > Arthropoda > Insecta > Coleoptera > Cerambycidae > Monochamus > Monochamus saltuarius. The sequence continues at coordinate 65,184,619 of CM046722.1, read as the reverse complement.
GATTATCGTTTTGTTGAGCACAGATTCCTCAACATAGCATTCTGCAGTCGTCTTGTTCTCCCACATTCCGTGACGTTTTAAATGTTCTTCCTTACTATTCTGGTAAATGCAGATAGTTGGAAATTTTGCATTTACTATTTCTACATATAAATTATGAAATATCGGTTGTGGGGTGTCTGTTTAGGAGCATAGCTAAATATTTGATAAATAATTCTACTGATTCTACTTTTCCTTCAAACACTGAAGTGATCAGAAATATTCAAGGCCTGTTGATCTTTGTTTTAGTTACATGAACAACCAGAATTGTTTCTTTGTGCTCTATGCCACTTTTAAATTGAAAATTTCTTCATTACGTAATGCCCCAGCCATGCCACACGACAAATCTAAAATAATTACTATAAGTATATCAAATTATTTTTAAAATATTAGCATAAATTACCTTCATCGTAAGGTAGATTTCATCCCATGCATTTAGTAAAAATGTATGCATTTTTTCTTGTGAAAGAGTTTTAGACTTTTCTGGAATATAATTTCTTCAAAGTTATTTTGAAAAAGTCGCAAGTTTTTTATATTTACTAATGTCGACTTCATTTCTTGTTGAAAGTATTGCTCTCACCATGGCGATCACACTAAAGAAGGTGATACGCTTTCAATAACGCAGAAAAATGTATCATTAAAATATTTCCACTGTACTTTAATGTACTTTAATTCCGTATTTCTTCCACCATTTCATGAATATGTCATACTGGCGATTGTATTTTTCGACTGATATTTGTAATAGAATTTCGAAACACATTTCTAACGACTTTCAGGCAGTGCAGTGAATGAATGTCTTCTTCCATCATTATCTATAAATAATTAGCGACAAAACTTTTACTGTTGGGGCTGTGACAGCGACAAATGATTTACGTTCAATGTCATACAGTAATGAGCATGGTGATAAATATTTGTCAGGTAAAATGTTTGATTTGTACAGTAAAATAAAGTGTTTGTTTACTTGACGGCTGACGATAAAAAGTATTATCTACTTATTAATAGTACTGTCAATATTGGCACTTTAGTGTACTCCGAGGTGTACTCCTTACATGCGTTCATCTAAATGTATTTGATAATTGTACAAATCAGTTTGTTTCAATTATTAATCACAGTGATTGAATCAGATTTATAGGGTAATAAGAATATTTAAAACAAATAGTTTTAGAAGATGAAAAGAAAAATAATAAAAGAGATCGAATCAATAATATAAATTTACGTCATTAAATATTCTATATTCGAGTTTACAATAGTAGAGAATGGCTAATTTACAGCATTTAGGATACGAGAGGAAAATGTTGCGGAGGGCAAGATTCCAAATAAGTTGACGTGGCATAAACCCATCACTTTAATCGTTTACTAAAAAAAGTTTATAAACTCACCGTGTCATCCTCTGCAGAATTGTAGAACCTGTCCTTTTGGACGGCGATGGCCCATCACCACTATCTTATCGTCGGTTATTAAAAACTCATTAAAAACCAGGTTTATGCCTTTCACCAGCTATTCAACAAATCTTCCTGAATATTCTACTCTAAATATAAATCTTAATGGAACATCAATAAGTATAAAATCAACAGACTCTATTAAGTATCTTCCCATTTAAACTGGAATAATCAAACAAAAAATATAGTTAAAAAAATTAGACATCTATTACCCAAATTTAAAAACCTAAAAAACATACTTGACACAACGTATTTAAGAGTACTGTACTATTCGCTGGTTCAGTCTCACCTTACATACGGTATTATAGCCTGGGGTGGCGCTACCAGTACATACATAACAAAGTTGATGTGATTCAGAAATGAATACTGAAAATCATATATGGTAAAAAATATACTTACCCTACGGAACACAATGACAGAATGTAAACTGTTAGATATTAGGCAGTTATTTTGTCATATTCTACTACAGAAACAGTTTAAAATTAACCATCTTGCGCAGGATATCTTCCATCCTTATGCGACCAGGTACAGAAATTATTCAAAAGTGATACCTAAAAGAGAAAAGGCTATTGGTCAAAGAACATTTACTTACCTAGGTCCCAAGATATTTAATATGCTCCCTGAACGTATAAAAGCAATTCAGTCGTTCCCTTTATTTAAAAAATGGGTACTAAATTGGATAATGCAATATGGTAGAACTAATGTTCATAAGATAATTGCCTAATAAATGTTTGACATTTTGAATGTACTAATTTTTATATGAATATGGTCTACTTGTCTTTGCACTCACTCCTCGTCACTTTTTCATCTTTTTTTCACTTCATCTGTTTTCACTTTTCTATTTTGCTTTTCTTCTACTACAAGGATTTACTTGATATTGAATAGCTTGTCTATTGTCAATTAGTATATCAGTATATGTGTTATTTTATTTAAAAATGTACGTATATGTGTAAAATGTATGTTGTATTTGTGATATTTGTACTCACGCACAAGTTTACACTTTTGTGAGTTAAATGTTTATTTACTACTACTATTGTTCTTAAATTTTATTAATATTGTTATGATATATTGTAAATAAGAGTAAATAAATCATTTTATTATTATTATTATTATTATGACAAGGTGCATTATGCATTAAAACTTCAACAATAAGTTCCATATGTGACAGATTGAAACCATTTTTAAATACTTCGCTATGCATATTCGCATGATAGTCTCCTGTCAGTCGTAATTAAAAAACAAGTAAATCCTTTTTTTGATACATAGTGATTTTCCGGTTTATTATGCCGTGACCTCGGTAACTGGTACCCACCATAAACAGAGTTAAAATGCACATTCCTAGCATTAGCCGGGATCCTTTTACCTGCCCTGGTTGTTCTCGGGCTTTGTTGATGAATTACATATTTCAATCGCATCACTTACACTCATATTTTGGCCTCGCACTCTAATCCCTTCATATACGTTTTTTATCATACGGTATTCCTCACTTGTTAGATTAGGACGTTTATGAATTTGGAAACAGAAATGGTAGAGCATGGATTATTCTCGATATTTAAGAATACAAAGACAAAATCGTTAATAAGATAATTACAATCACAATAAAATTGGCGGATAATCGGACATTTGCCACGTTGTTACCAATAGAAGTCGAGCATTCTGATATGCGCAATCATATTTACTGCAGCAGAAAAAATAGTTTGTACCCGAAAAACGAACCCAAAGCTGTGTATTCGAATATACTCTGCGAGGAATGCGGAACACATAATTTTATATGAAGAATTTACGGAGGGCTCTTTGTGATGAATGGTTTAAATTATGAGCGGGTTTATACTAGCACATATGCACTAGCACTACTATACATGTAGCATTGATTGTCGACACACATTCATACAAGAGACAGACTTGTAGTAAACAGAGCGTCAGTTTCAGGCATGGCCGTAGTAATTTTCGCTGCCATTTGTTTGTCTAAATCTATTTCAAATTTTACCGGCAAATATCACATATACTAAAGACTTTTTTTACCGCATATTTATGCTAATGTGTACTGTATTTAGGCCAAATGACCTAAACGATATTAGATCATATCTAAATGGTTGTTGTTTGAAATGTCGAATTTTTTTAAAAATATAAGTAACCATTTTATTATTTTATATTATTATTATTTTATGAATGAAATCAGTTAGTTGGATCAAGCTGTCTTTGAAATAGGAAGGTTGCTATGGTTGAGCAGATAAAGATAAGTATAACATAAGCGCATTATTACTATGGTTTTCCTAAATTGTGTTTTGCAACTTGAAATAAACAATATATTTATATTAGTTTTTAAAGTCCGCTTTACACTCGCGTGTGAATTACGGCGTGAAATCAGGCCGCGAAAAAGACTGCAAACCCGGCGCTAAAAATATGTTTCTCCACATTTGCAATGTTTCCAGTTTAGTTATCATACCCAAAAGTCCTAAAGAGATAAACCGTGATGTACACACGTTAATTTTTTCGCGTTTGCGCTTCGCAAAACTCTTTATCGCGAGACACATTTAACTTCAAACAGGAAAGCCGTGTAGATGCCGCGAACACCACGCGAATGCATGCGCGAATAAAATTTAACCAAGTATTTTAATTATACCGTACACTAATAAATCCAAACTCTAAAACTATTAATTTTTAAGAAAAATCTATATAACAGTTTCTCTTCTTAATACAATTCTATAGTCCCAGCATAGTTCAATGATTATAAGTTAAGATAAAAGGGTAATTTGTAAAACTTATTTAAATAGTAATTTTGTTCAATCACCTCTCCATTTTTCCCTACATAATAAAATTGAGTAAGTCACGTTGTATTGTACGTTTTTAGCTGCCTCTATGACAAGCAGTTTTACAGCCAAAAACATTGTTCTCAGTAATCCCACCTACTACACATTGCGTTGGTGGACACATTTCTTTTCAAGTCGCCAATATAAGAACTTATGCATTATTCACTGGACTGTAGTAGTCTGGCTATGGTTTTGTGTACCAGCATGTTTTATTAGCTAGTTTCTCATTTGTTGCAACCTAATGTATTCTATTTTGTGACAAAGATGTACGTTTAAATCGGAAAATAGCGTGAACTAAAGGTTCATGTAACCCTGTATCTTGATTTATTACTAAGCAAAATTTAAACCTACGACAATTGATAGTAGAACGATAAAGTCGCTCACACGCAATAATAAATGCTGCGTAATAGAGAACAAAATGCATAAAGTAAAAAAATCGTTATGGTAAAGCATTTTCCGTTCAAAAAAATAAGCAAAACTAACTGTACAAGGGCAATACATTGTGTTATAAACTAGGTATTTAATATATTGTATGAATATATTTTTCTACAAACGTCAGTAAAAGTAAAATTTTTACCGTATGATTTCAATGTCTAAAACCTAGTTTTATGGCACTGGTGTTAAAAGTAATTTCCTTTTAGCACCGGTGCTTAAATTACACTAGGACATAGCACTAGATTTTATTTTTATTATATTTTATTGGACAAATATAGTCTTAAAGTTATAAATTTAATGACAATATATTCATATAATTCAGGAATTTCTATAAAAAATTGAAGTATGTAAATGCATCTTATTATTCTTGAAGATTGAAGATAATAAAAAGAACATATAAAATGAAACAATTAAATATTTAATTTGAAAAAACTAAAAATTTGTAGATTGAAATTTATAAAAATTATATACAAAACCATATACAATACACAAAATATTCAATATCTTACAAATATGTGAGTGTTTAACAAACCTTTGACTTTTATAATTTCAAATATTTTGGCTTTAACCAAATCTGAATTTTTACAAAATTTCATCGTCATGTTTTCTTAGATTTAAAGAATTTTATAAATAATGTAATTAATACGTAAAATTAAAATTTTCCATTTATTTATACTAATTATAATATTTATCTACTCCTATTAATTATTTATATATGCTTATATATGCTTTTGAGCAATTAATAGTATCAATAAACAAATAGCGTGAGTTTTTATAGTGAGTTATTATAACTCACGCTGGGCTTCTACAATGATAATTCGGTATGTAAATAGTGTACGCAGTAAATTCTTGGAAATTTTGAAGCCGATAAATACGTTTGATTGGTGTAAAATGGAAAGAATATTTAACAAGTGGAAAGGAATGAATAATTAAAAGATTTTAAAATTATTAAATTGCCAACGCCTCTCAGTAGGCGGAACTGTCAATTATTATCATTGAGGGGTCATTTGATATTTTAACAAAATAATTTTGACGTTTTCAAATCAATGTCTAATAATAATCCTAAGAAAGATGTCATAGTCCTAGATAAAGTATAGTATTCAACTTGCGGTAATGGTTCTAACTCACTTGATGAATTACAAACTTCATCTGCATGAGTTATGACCTGCATTATCGCTAGTTAAATAATATACTATTTTCTATGCTCATGCAAAAACAAAACTTTATTGAACTATATTTAGTGGAAAAATGGTTCTTTAATGCATTCATCTGTCATTCTACTACAGCGTTTTGTCATCATGGCAAACATAAACATTCAAATCGACGTCATATTTTCCTAGACTTGTGTCATCTAAATAAAACATGGTTTTGCGTGAACGTAGAAAAAATATTGTATGTAACTCGTACAAAAAGTGTTTTTGTACTTGTTGCATAAATAACTATTTTCTACGTTCATGCAAAAAATAAAACTTTATTGAACTATATTTAGTGGAAAAAGTGACGGCCTCGTAGGACAATTTCACGTCGCGTGCAATAAACACTTACTTTTTGTACTTGTTGCATAAATAACTATTAATTCATACTAAATATTGAACTGTATATTTAGATCAACTATTGAACTATTATCATTGTATTTTCGACTATGTCATTTAGTTTTGATCCTGTACCCTTGTTTAAATTAATGGAACGCGTTACTTATTCCCGTGCAGCTATTTAAATATATATTTACCAGTAAAAAATAAATCTAAATTTGACAATGCTATTCTTATATTTCCCAAGCAACGTAATCACAACTACATAGCGTTTAGGAGATAAATCTATAATTTATATCAATATATGTTCTAATTATAGGTTCAATTTGCGGTACATTTGCTATAATTAATAACTGATCACGAAATAATTAGCGGTACAAATTTTAACGACGCGATATGTGCTTCAATAATTTTCGTATTTGCCGTGTCATGAAAGCAGCTTGCTATATGAATAACTAATGACTACTGTAATATTTCAAATTTTTTTTAAGAAACGCATTTACAGCGCTTAAATAATTTATGAGATTTACAAAGTTTGGAGTACGTGAGCCACAGTTAAAAATAACTGTCTGTAAATTTTTTATAAGATACTGGAAAATCCATTCAATTAGTCAGTGGAACATCAACACCAGTGGCATAATGGATTCAGGAAGCAACTACTTTGCGGGTTAATATACCGACCAGCCTTGAATTACGCCTGAAAACCTATAACAAACAGCTAGTCACTCTTCCGCAGCCCACGAGACATATACCAGTTTGTTCAATTGTTGAATTAAAAATTTCCAAATGAGGTAGCAGTAACGCTGGAAACTGTACAACGTTTCCATTTAAAATCCATCCGAAAATGACTGTATTAGTAATATACAGGGTAATATGACTTAGTACTAATATTTTATGAAGGGATAGGGAAAAATAAATAAGTTTGGAAATTATCTATCAAAAAATTTATAAAGCGAAATAAAATTTCTTCTAAACTATATTAAATCCTTATTTATCGTGGTCACTGACGAGAGGTTAGGTATATTCTGCCAAAGTCAAAGGTGTCACACGTAGTGACAGGACACCACGTTGACACGTGTAACAGTTTACGCCGCTTTGAAAGAAAAAAAACTATTTACAAAATGTATATTATTATTTAATACGAAACACGATATATCACAGGAAGGCACCACCTAGCTTACGAATATTTATTTCCAGGATTGATATTTGGAGAGATTTTAAGAATGCTGTATCATTTTCTGCTTTCTTACTTGTTTAAATTAAAATCTGCCATTGTAAAGATTTTTGTACTTGCTGGGGACCTCTTCTTCCCTCGACCGTTCTTTTGTTTAACGACTTGGTCCGGCGGTCATGACCAGGTCGATTACTTACGTCGGGAAAAACCACAAAAAATAATAAAAATTCACGCAAATGTACAGAAATACATAAAAACACTGCTACACGTTTACCGCCAAGACATTATAACAGTTGTTCAATGTGGTTCAAAACGTATTCAACATAATATTTTGTGTACTCGGAAAACGTCTTTGGTATTACGCTGCCACACGGTAATACCTGTCACACTCCCATAAATCAGCCGTCATCTAGGCATTTGAATACATGTTTGTAAATACACAAAAAATACGTGAAAAATTAAATTTGCAAAAAGCATTACTGAAAATTTGTTTCAAACTAATCAGAGTACAGTAACCCTATGTAATATTTTTTGACATCTGCAGACGACATCTGTAGGTCACTAATGCAAGGTGCACTTCACTTCGATAAATTTTTAAACTTCTTGTGTTGTTAATTAAATTCTATTAATAATAATAATAGCAACAATATTAACAGTAATCTTGTTTTTAAGCTGCACTGCGGTGATGAAGGGGAAAAACGCAGAAACAACGTTGTCTGCAGTTGCTTCGTTGTTGCTTCAATCAGTTTTGCCTGGATACTATAGCCATTAAAATCCACCTGTTTCTATTAAGGTTATGATCCATTAAGCTCCTTTCTTTCTTGTATAGGTATATATCTTTAAATTCTTCTGTATGAAAATGCTACTGCAAATTTTTTGGTTATCTAGATAAAAAGTATCTTTTCGATTGCATCTTAGCACCTCCCATTCCACTGTCTTCTTTTGGGACACTATGGAAAGTAATAGATATACCAGTTTTTTTTTCATTTTTGTTTTACAAGTAGCCACAATATAAATTGTGCCCTCAGAATTATAACACAATATAATTTGAGATTTGACATTCTCAACAGCACTTAAATAACAATCAAAACGTAACAGTAACAAATACCAGAACAACAATTTTTATATTGTCTGAAGCCATTTATTTGTGGCATAATTTTAGTTTTTCTTTAGTTTTATTGGGTTTTTTGACTTCTGTCGGGAACAGTAAAACGTCGAGCCCTCAAAATAATTCCAGTAACACAAATATAATAACACGGGACACAGAGATACTTCTGCAATACAAATAAAAGCAAAATTTATTAGCAAGCAAAATTTGACATTCTCGTTTCAAATACCAGTTAGGTCACTCGTGAGTTTATCTTTGGGCGAAATGAATCAGCAGTTTGTAGACAATCTGTTTAAGGATCTTGGTTTAAACTAACTATATTGAGACCGAGAGGCAGAGAACGTAATTGCAATGGAAAACGATTTTATAAAAAGTATTTGCTTTTCTATAATTTTACATAGTACTTCAGAGTTTCAATATAAATGATTTAAAACATTGATCTAGTTTAGGTTAATTTGGCGAAACGTGAATGGCAAATATACCAACCTTTCATTTTATTGCGTAAAGTATTACATACGGATTCATCAACAAGGCGTAACGTTAGTCAGACTAGCGGAGGTTACGCGAAATTTACGCTTCTGTTGCACCAATTTAAATAAAAGCCATACTCCTATTCACTACTATGTTAACTAATCCGTAGCACTGAAAAGTACTGTTTTTGAATATAAATACTAAATATACAATGGGAAACGCAAGGAACTAGAGGCCGAAGTTACGCGATTTTTAGACAGGTACAATACTGGGTCTAACTTTTGGCGCAAATATGGACGTAAATAAACAGCCTACCTAGCAACGCATGCTTCGCTACCTAGCAACGCATGTTTCGTGAATGAGCGCAAAGCTGGTTAGGCCAACTAACGCGCTTTACACGGGCGTAAACTCGTTAGTCGAACTAGCGCTACGCCCGTTTCATGAATCCGGCTGTTAGTGATTATTATGATCAAAATATAATTTGTTTTAACTTCAACTGGTAATTAGTGAAGCAAATTGTGTATTGCAAGTGCCTTATAATACAGTTTATAATAATATGTTTCACAGTGTTTTCGTGCATTTTCTTCGCAAAAAGGCTAAAATCAAGAAAAAAATAAAGTTAGGCCTGTGACTGAAACTTTGCATATTTACTAAGTTTTCATGTTGAAAATGTTATTTTAATAAAATTTTGTCGAAATCAAGCAAAAAATCAAAGTAGGTATACGACATTGAAACTTTGTTTACTTATTAATTTTTTTATTAGTACCCTATTTTGCTTATTTAAAGCACGCCTCAGCGTTCTTAAATACAAGTTTTAAAAACGTGCGTGTTTTAAAGTTACCATGGCAAAATCAACTACCCGAAAAACGTGGAGTCTAAATGTCTACCTTTTAATTATTAATCTGGCAGGAGTACCTTGTAAGGTCAAATGAAATATTACTAACAAATATTTCAAAAGCTTTGTTCAAATATTCAACAATGATAATAATTTTTAAATGAATGTGAAAACTACAGTTGGGATTGTTTGAAATATTAATACTTCAGTTTTTTAAATCCGAGGAAATGCTAATGTAAATTAAAACTGCTAACATTCTCGGGAGTCAATGAGGTTGTACTTCCCCAATAATGTTTGAAACATTCTTCTTATTGCTAAAACTCTCTTCAACGTAACCAGTCGCCACAGCTGCCGATTTCCATCTTACTTGTCGTTGGATTTGATCTATTGTCATGCCGCCACTATTCGCCATAATGCTAGCGGACGTACGTCGAAACGCGTGTATTTCTCAGGATCGTCCAATTTAAGATAACGTGTAATTTGCAAGGGACATGATCCAAATGTATTAATACCAATCACTTGATTGGTGCACTTCTCCATATCATATCGTAAGAACTCAGTCTGTACTTACATTTTGGGCGCAATAATAAATATTGCTTCACCAAACTCACATAACTAATTCCATCACTGACGGGAACAGTAAAACGTCGAGCCTTCACTGTCTTAGATTGTCGGATAGTCATGTAAGCGTAAGTCGCACAATTCACATCTTCTACAAGAACTAAAGGTACCGGAAATGGCTGCCACCAAAAATAAATACTTAATGTCTGGTGCATCTGTGAAAAACTTCCGCAAATCGTCTTCCTTGAATACCTGCATATTCCTTCTTGGCTGCATCATTCTTGCTAATTACTTTCATGAATGCATGCACTTTCACAAATGATTTTAAATCAACCCCTTTATTTATCCTTAACATACTTTGCAATTTCGAATGGATAGTCCACATAGTGGACACCTTGTATTGCTCCGGCATTTTCTGAAGGTAAGCAAGCACAACTTGTAGGTATCTGTTACCTTTTGCTCTTCCATCCACTTGATAAACTTGTCGTTTTCTTTTTTATAAGAGTTTTCCGATGTTTGCGTTATTAATCGCGATTCTGCTTTACTATTTAAGTAATCAATGTTAGAACTCATTTTTAAACAATATACAACCAGTAACAACTGTCGTGACAAGAATTAATCTTAGGTGACAGGATACAAATTAATTTTGTCATTTTTATGACAACATAAGGTATATGAAGTCACATCCCGAATTCAACCATTTTCATTATTATTTCTTATTTCCATTTTTTGTAGTATTAATACCAGCATTTATGATTACAAAGAGTACCAATAAAAAAATAGTGTAAAGCATTCCTTAATATCCACTTATTCTTTAATATACTATTTTGCTCTAGCATTCAAATAATAATAATAATAATAATAAAAGGTCTTTATTAGTGTTTACAAAGAACACACAACATCTGGGCGAAGTCTAGCTTTCGCTACACTACGGTACAAAAATATAAATACTAACATAACAAAAACAACTTAATGCTACTATTACAGTCATTACAATTCAAATATTTTTGTATCATTAGCACGTTACTGACAAGTGAAGTTGTACAAAACGTTAATTTTATTGCTATGCATTCATTTCCGCTGCTAAACTAGGATAAAAGTGTGACACAATATTGAATTTTTACAGAAAACTTGTTGGTCACTTTGTTCCCCAATACTGAAAGAGCGTCAAGATGAAATATCAAAAGCAATTTGAGGGAATCAACGATTTGTTACGTCTTGAACCTGGATGTGCAGTTTGAAATATGTTTTTTATATCCAATGTAAGGCTCTTCTGTTCTCTTTATGTTTCTAAAACGAGCTTTCTTGCGTCATCTCCTATAACCCTTTGTAAGCTTAATCTAATCCGTCTTCAGAGCGACTGAATTGAAAACAAATAGTCTGCTGATATTGCTTCCTATAAACACAGAAACTAATTTATTTATATTGCCACCTACTGCTCATCTCTCCTGAAGATTGTAGACAGAGTCGGCTCAATGGATTTTGCTATATGAATTAAAGTGTACTATTCATTACCTTGTTTCATACTCTTATAGCACAACCTGTACCTATACAGGGATAACTACGACTAAGTACAACAAATTGCGTGCCCAGACAGGTCTAAAGGCAATAAAAAATGTATTTTGGAATTCTAGCTTGATGTTTATAAAATAGTGCTAAACCTATTTTCCCTCGGAAATCGGCGCCTACGAGAGCTGCTGTCAGATGCTGTCAAGAAATATCGCACCGGTACGGTGATTAATTTGAAATCATTTCTAAGTACTTGTATTTGCCAAATTAAAATTTTCGTGTTTTCACAAATATGTATTCAAATGCCTAGATGACGGATAAGGTGGTGATTTATAGGAAGTGCGACAAGTGCATATTATCGTGTGGCAGCGTAATACCAAAGACGTTTTCCGAGTATACAAAATATTATGTCGAATCGGTCAGTGGTTGCGCGGTTTAAAGCGTCAGTACTTGAATCGAGATGACTGGATCGCTGTGGGTTCGATCCCCGCAGCCGGTAGACCGTATATAAGCTATATTCGTGGAGAGATTGGCACCCTCTCTGCGGGTATGGTAAGGTGGAAGAATGTTGGCTTGGGTCAATGTGAGAGATTGATACCGGTTGACATTTGACTACCCCCCTAATTAATGAGGTTATTATTATTATTATTAATCCTTTTTGAACAACTGCTGCAATGTCTTGGCAGTAAACGTGTGGTAGTTTTTATGTATTTGTGTATATTTGCGTGTTTTTTGTTACCCTTTGTGGTTTTTCCCGAAGGAGGAAATCCACCTGGTCGTGATCGTAGGTGTCTGACCTCATTTTACAACAAAAATTTTGCAATGATAAATTTTAATGTAAACAAGTAAGAGAACAGAAAATGATTGTTGAAATATCAATCCTGGAAATAAATATCAGTAAGGTAGGTGCTACCTCCCATTGCTACCATATTGTGTTTCTCATTAAACCATTAAATAGTCATCTACATTTTGTAAATACAATTTTTCCTTTCAAAATGGAGCAAATTGGTACACATGACAGCGCGGTACCCTGTCATTACCTTTGACACCTTTGACTTTGGCGGAATATACCTAACCTCGCGGCTGACAAAAAACCAGAGTTGACTATAAATACGGGTTTAATATAGTTTCAACAATAATCAAAAAATTTGCTTCACAATAAGTTCAGAAATTTTTTGATGGACTATTCTGTTAATTCTCTTATTTCTCTATCCCCTCTTAAACTATTTGTACTTAGTCATAGTTAACCTGATACCGGGTGGTCCACTTTCGAAAGCGGAAACTTTAGAGGCAAACAGAGAACCACAAAATAAAATCAGTTTTTATTATAAACTATATTCGAAAAATGCTTCGTTACAAAGATACAGGGTTACGAAATTTTTATCAAAAGTTCCAAATTTATTAATATTTTTAAAACTACGTTAGATATTTAAATGAAATTTGGAACCTTTGAATAGGTATTCTAGCTACATATTTTTACGTAAAAAATATTATTTTTCTTCTACCAGTGCCGTGCGTACGGACAGATCTTCGGGAAATTTTAATGAAAAAAATGGTACGCCAATATTATTTTAGAAGCGAGAACTATTTGTAGAATCCTTGTTTAATTTACACCAGAAAGAGGCTCCTTACATTTTTTCGTTTGACACAGCGTTTGCCAGTAAAAAAATAAATTATCTAATGATTTTTGAAAAACAATTAAGTAAACAAAAACGAAAATGAGAAATTTATTTAGTGGCTTTCAACAACAATAACAAACAGAAAGAAAATTAAAGGTAAAATCACAAAAATTGCTAGAAATGTAGTGGTTTTTAGGCTTTCACGGCCAGTGCTGTAACATGGTGATTTTCCGGGTTGTTATCCCGTGACCTCGGTAGCTGGTAGCTGCCAGAAACAGAGTTAAAATGCACATCCCTAACATTAGCTGGGATTCTTTTCCCTGCTCTGTTTGTTATCGGGCTAGGCTCTATGGGGACAGACTTGCTATGGGTGTCTCTGGGCCCGCCCATATATTGATTCCGGTTCCTACTGTTGGTATTACGATTGGTACGGTCGGAACCGTTCCTCGGATAATGGTGGTCCTCCGAGGAGTTCCGTAGACGCCGCTGTAACTGGTCGTATCAAATTGCTCGAAATGTAGTCCACCAACCTCAATACATTTTCGACATCTTCTCACTAACACATTTATTGCAGCAGATACTTCATGCGGATTCTGCCGCATAATTGCAGACTTGCGGAATTCTTAAAATTAAATATTCCCTTATTAATACGGGATTAGCGTAGACTTTATCTTTAATAGTGCCCCAAACGTAAAGTTTGAAGATTACATACATGATACCAACTACTAAATTTACAATGTATTCAAATGTGTAATTTACAAATTTTAGTCATTCTTTAATTCCCAGTATAAGAGGCCTGCAATTTAATAGCAAAGGCCCGTAAGAGAGAGAGAGTTATGAGCATCCTATAGGTATACGTCAAAAAAAATTTACATTTCCATCTCAAGATGGAATACTTTTTATGTGAATGTCTCTCTCGCCACAAACGCGTTTTGTGAACTGTTCATTGATGAAAAAAGCTGTATTTTCATTTCATATGTTTAAAACGATAATATAATTTAGCGAATTCCACCAGTTCCAATTATCTTCAAAGATTGCATTTTTCTACTTTAGTGAAAACGAGAATAATTTTGTACAGATCTCAGTTATATTTCTTAAATCTGCTAACGCTAAGTTACTTTATAAGATTCAGTATCTAAAACGTCTGAATTAAAAACATTTTATTAATTCTGAATATTTATCCTTCAGCCATTACATTTTGCGCTGAAACTTGCAAAATCTGTTCTATAAGCTATATTATCCCGCATTACCGGCCTATTCACAGATTGCATGATAAATTAGAGGAACGCTTTCATTATGAAGACCTATTATGCCGTACATTTTGCTTTTGTCCATGGTGAATGTATATTAAAGTTACACGCCTAATATATTGCAGCTAAATTTGTTCATGTACTATGTTATGTACGACTGACCTTTGTGTATAAGCGAGGCGTAGTGTAAAAACTACTGCTTATCTAATCTATCTAATCTATTAATTTTATGTCTACAGTATATTTTTAAACTTGTGTGAAATTGTGTACAAAAGTTATCTAATGAAAATGAAGTTAAGTAAAGGATGTTGGTAAGACAAATATAAAATTGCAAACACGGAATTCCAGGAAACAAGTAATCTGCGAGGTAATGCCCGACCAGCATTGAATAACACCTGAAAAACCTCTAGCAACAGCAACATAACGTTGTCGCCGTTTCGCGATAGAGGTATGGAGTAGCGAGTGTAAAAGAATCGATTATTTCAATAGATAGATAGATACACTAAACAGCAAACTGGTCGGGGCATTAGCCCGCAGAGTAGTTGTTTCCTGGAATTCCGTGTTTGCAAAATATCGTTTCTCGCCGATCGCGATAAAGGTCGACAGCTTTCAATGGTGTCTACTGCATGTAGAACGCTTCGTGCCTGTGACATTTACAGTCCGGCATGGAGTAGCGAACGGCCGATAGATGTAGTTAGTTCTACACCGCGTACTCATGGTCCCTTCTGTCGGGTTAGACAGACGAAAGCAGCTAGGATTATTCGTCGAATACCTCACCTATGGCATACTGATGAGAGCTAATAAGCTCGAAACCGGTATATGTCTGGTGGGCGTCTGACGAATGACTCTAGCTGTTGCTATAGGTTTTCCAGGTGTAATTCAATGCTGGTCGGGGCATTAGCCCGCAGAGTAGTTGTTTCCTGGAATTCCGTGTTTGCAAAATATCGTTTCTCGCCGATTGCGATAAAGGTCGACAGCTTTCAATGGTGTCTACTGCATGTAGAACGCTTCGTGCCTGTGACATTTACAGTCCGGCATGGAGTAGCGAACGGCCGATAGATGTAGTTAGACACAAAATGCATTTGTTACTGGTCGAACATTTTTTTATTATTAAATATGTACATATTATTATGCCTGTTTTAAATCGATAAATATTCATGAAAATGGGTAATCATTGGTATTAAAATTTTTAAATACAACCCTCATGTTTCTAAGTCACCCAGTCTACAGAAAAGAGGCAGCCTTTGAACAAGTAAAATTTGGTCTCTGTTACCTCGAAGTCGTAGCTGATGTGTGCAGTTACTAAAATGTCAAAAAACAGTTTGGCTATGGTGTTTTTTTGTTTAGTATGGAGGATATACGTGTTCAAAACATCTCATTTTTTACAACGTTTTATATTTCCAGTTTTATTGAGTGACTTATTTTGAACTGGTTAGTATGCCAACGGCGAGGCAATTCAGTTCTTAACGTTTTTTTTGTAGCAAAAATATGAATTACTAGTATTTAGATTAAAGTATATGTATGTAACAAGCTTCTAGGTAACGAACCCCGAAACGTAAGTGAAATATAAAGCTTAAGGGAAATAAAATTCATAACTTGAGATGACGGATGCACATGAATGAAATAAGACGCAATTTTCTCCATATACGGTTTAGTAACTCATTTCATACGTAGGTACCGGTTATTATTGTATCCTGGTTTTGGATTGCTATACACTGTATACGCCACATGTAAGCAGTAATTTTTATAACAATACAATAACAAATTAATTAATTGGGTGGATTTACACCTTAGTCAAAATTGTGGTTAAATGGGAGCAATGGGGAATTAGATGATTACTTTCACTAACAAAGACGCTTTTTTCTATAAAGCAGAAGAAAGAACTACTTTTCTTACTAACTTCATAATGCAAGACATATTACTGATATGGAAGTATGAAATAATTCTAGAATTTCAAGGCACATTTGATTTTAAAAACATTAGAGATATAATATTGCGCTATAAAATTTTTCAAGGATTCTTTTACCTCTATGAAGGCATATTATAGGTAGATTATCATCTACTTCTTGTATGTGCCAAATATCGACGAGGTTTGCGGCGAGGTTAGCAAGTGAGTACGTGGCTTAACGTCTTTTATGTTTAGGCAATCATATAAAATTTTATAGTATAATCTCTAATAGTGAGAGAGCATCAGCAAAAGAATGTGTAATAATTGAATAACAATAGAAACCAATCGACAAATGTAGCTTAGCAATGCTAACACATTTCAATGTGCATTTTGTTTTTAAATATAACTGTATGTTTTATATATTTATATGAGATATAAATATAGACAAATTGCAGTAATAAACAAAAACAATAGTTCCATATAGAGGAAATCAGAATCCTTGACATTCCTTTGAATCAGAGGCAACAAATGTGGTTCCAGCATGATGGTGCTCCAGCTCATTTTTCCATGGCCGCTGGAGAGCATTTACACCAAACTTTTCCACATAGATGGGTAGGAAGGGCCGGACCTGTTTTATGGCCTCCAAGATCGCCTGATCTGAACCCTCTAGATTTCTTTGTTTGGGAATATTTGAAGACATTAGTGTATGGTACTTCTGTAAATAGCCTGGAAGAGCTGCAGCTACGGATTAATCAAAAGTGTCAAGAAATCCAAACCAAGGAGGGTGTTTTCGAAAGAGTTCGAATATCGTTGAGACGAAGATGTCGTGCCTGCTTGGAAATGGACGGAGGACACTTTAAACATCTTCTGTAACTTTGTTTTTTGTATGTTAAAAGCTTCCTTTGCCTGTTTATTCCTAATAAAATAAAATATTTGAAAAACGAATAGTGGTCCATATCTTCGCAACCGTTACTTTGCGGACCCATGTTTATTAAGACTTTTCTGCTTATTTCGGTTCATACTATTACCTCCTGAAATATTTCACACTCTTTTTTTAACACCCTATATATAAAAGTTGAGGAACAACTTTTGTCCCTTCTTATTTGTTAATAACCTAGAAACAACGTTGTCCGCAGTTGTTTCGTGGTTCTTTCACTTTTTTTCCGGATCCTCTAGCCGTTAAATTTTATCCTATCTTATATACAGGGTGGCCAGATGAAAACGAAACAGAGCCATTTTCAGGAACTGCGTCAAGATTGTAGAAAAACGCTCAGACTCGTTGGTTTTAGATTAAAGGACATTCTTTGCTGGTATTTTTGACTCCGCCACTTTCACCCCCAAGCAAGGGTAAGCATGGCTCTGTTTCGTTTTCATTTGGTCGCCGTGTATAATTTATAATAATTATAATTTTTTGAACTGTTTCGTTTGTTACATTACAATTTAAAAAATAAATAAAATAATAAACGAAACAGTTCAAAAATAAGTGGTCGTGATAAGTAAATTTGTGATATATTGAATGCAAATATGTCACATTATCATAATTTGGACACATTTTCTAGAGGAGAATAATACACAACATTACTATCGGCGGCGGTTTTTAAATACAATGTATTCGATGTTACAGGTAATGTTAATATTCAATCTGTGTAGTATTTGAGGCCCATCAAAAACTAAATTTTCGTTTGAGAAAATGATTAACAACTGTAAGTCACGTCGAATAAAGAGTAAATGGAACTGAAATCTATTTAGGAGTAGTTGTTGTGAATAACTAATTGGGGGATACATGCGGCCTTCTTTAAATGCTAAAAATTTTAAAACTCTTCGTTGTTCCCTCTCTATAGCTTCTATATATTTAATATAATTTGATGAGAGAATAACGGAGCAATGTTCTAATTTAGATTTTAAAAATTAATTAAAAAGCTATTGATTGTGAATCACGAAACTGTCGCGAATTCCGTAAAACAAATCCCAAGTTTTTGTTGGTTTCTAAAATTATAGTATCAATATGATGCTATATCATATACAGGGTGTAACTAAATAAGTGTAAAACATTTAAGGGGGTGATTCCTCATCGAAAAAAAGATAGGATCTTTCATATAAAGAAACTTTATTGGAGCCCATCAGCCCATATGTGGTAATTATGAAAATTAATAATCTTGTCGAGAAAACTACATTTGTCTGTGAATTCGATCGTCTTCAGAAAGTCACGATTTCTTCTAATCGTTTCCAGCATCCAATTGCAAAATTCAAGACGGTTCGGAAAGTCTCGCGGTAACAGTGCCTGTACTCGTTGCAGATGGTAAGGGTATAAGAGATGTTCCTTTAAAATTCGAAATACCGTCATATGATCAACATTTAGCTGGAAAGCAATCTTTCTAGTACTGGTAGTAGGTTGTTCTTCTATCAAATTAAGTACTGCTTCCTCAAGCTGTGGTGTTCTTACTTCTCGATGGCGACCACAATCCTGCGTTCTTTTGTTGAATGAATCATATTCTCGTAATTGTTGATGAAGTCGGGCAAATATTCTATGTGAAGGATGCTGCCGTTGAGGATACATTTCAGCATATCTTCTACAAGCTTCTAACCCATTTCCCTGCGACCTGTATGCCATTTTAATAACAAGTGAATTATTAAAGTAACAAATTAAGAACAGAACAACAATACACAATTAGTATTACTTCAATTTCAAAAATTTACAAACTGACAGCTTGATTCCAATTTAATTGTCAGTATCGCTAATAGCGGCCTACTAGATAAATTAGTTTCGTATTTTCGTTTTATGGCGATATGTATCTTGTTCGTAAAATAATTTTTTGCTGCGAACTGGTTTATTTTGGGCAAAAATTCAAGAGACATTTTTTAGAATGAAACAGGCTATCGGAAATAAATTTTTAAATGGTAAACAAATAATAAGACAAAAAGCTACGTTGGAAATAAATTTTAGGGGTTGCGTTTTCCACCCCTTACAACCATGGGGTAAACCAAATAAATTACTAGCTAAGTGTCTTTTGGTAGTAGAAAACGTCAGGTTAATTTCAATATTGTAACTTTTTAGTGCTTGTGAAAAAAATTGTTAAACAAATTTTATGTACCCCTTTAAGGGGCTGTATCTTAACAAAGGATGCTCCAATGAAGTTTCTTTATATGAAACATCCTATCTTTTTTTCGATGAGGAATCACCCCTTAAATGTTTTACACTTATTTAGTTACACCCTATATAGTATCATACTAACTATCATACTGACTGGAGTCAAAATATACGCCTATATTCCTTATAGTTTCAGGTCTACTTAGAATATTATTGGAAACACTATACGGGAATTTGAACACTTCCTTTTCGCGTGTGTAAGATATAATAATAGCACATTTATTTATATTTAAAGGAAGTCTGTTCTCCTGACACCATAAGTCTAAGACCAGTCGTTAACAAAGTCGTCAATATTCCTTATTTTTAAAAAAATCTTCGTATCGTCCGTATATAACAAATGTGGAGCTGACAAAAGTTGTGTTAATGGCCCCAATACTAAACCTTATGGTACATCACATAGAACTTCAAATTTATTAGACAAGCCCCCCTTATAGGATACATATTGAATAAGATCACACAGATAGAACTGGAAAAGTTCTGGTATACTGTCTGATATACAGGGTGTTCCAATAAAATCCAATAAAAAATGGTATTTAAAAAACAACTTGACAGTATCTCCGATACCATTATTGAATTAGATGTTACTGGTACACTCTGTATACCAAATTTTATGTCAGTAGCTCTTTTCCAGTTATTTGATTATTGCACTGTATAATTATCTTCATCTGCATCTAGATAAGTTGTTCATGTTTTACCTGATATCTAGATGAAAATGGTATTATCTTTACTGATGACTTCCTGACACATATTCTAGAATACATATAATTTGTGTCGGAATTTTAGAGGATATGTTCATAGAACTTATTCTTATACTTTCGTCATCTTGGTGAGATAGAGGACTTTCTAAGTTTATTCCACATCTTTTTTGACACTCTATATAACTCTAGATTTCTTCATGAGCACAGAAATATTACTATTGCCACCTCCAGTGGCTTCTGATATGAATAGTTTTACATTGCTAATATTTAAAATAGGTATATGTATAATAAAAGATACTATAAGTAAAAATATGTATTTGTCTAGTTAATAGGTACTTAGCTTTTTATCAACTTATTTAATAGTTAAAGAGAAAAATGTAACATTATTTTAAACTTTTATATTGTGTAACCAAACTTTACGGAATGTCCTGGAGGGTTGTTATAAAAATGAAAATAAAAACCTGAAGTCCCGGCTAATTTTTTCTTTCGTTAGGCTGTTGTTGAAAAATTATTTGAATCATTATAGCGTCTGTGCCTTTTTAAAAAGGATAATGGTCCTCCTCATTTAATTATGGATGAAGGATTTTTGTTAAGGACGAATTGACGTAGCCATTTCAGTAATAATTAAAATTTTAGCCCTCTCTAAACTTTTCGCAAGCCCTTAAGTAATATCGTAAATTTACGGATTGAGTTATATTTAGTCAATTAGGAGAAATCCAGTGGTAATAGCTTTAAAATTTCCACATCTGTTATTCTGTTACTTTTCCATTAAGTATTTTTGAAACAGAAATTAAGAAAAAGGGAAAATGCATTAGATAGATAATGGATTGTAATTTTAATACAGTATTACTAGATTTGTTCGTGTTGTCTACAATGAAAAATCGAATTTGAAATTTTAACTTACTGAAATAATAGAAATAGATAGTAAAGTTATATATAATTAAAATACAACTATTGTGCAATGCGTATATATGTATATTTCTTCAGTAACCTTCATCACTAAAGTTTGTCTAGAGCTTTTAGTGAAATCTATTTGATGTTCTACCTCAAGTTGTAGATAGGGTTCAATTAAATTATAATTTGAATGGATATCTAACTTTATTAGTTGTTAATGATAAGTACTTGAGAAAACTATTTTAGTAAAATGGCATTAAATGATATTCTATTACATTGTCTTGAAACACCTATTTTCAGTTATCAGTGTTAATTTAAAAATACACACATATACAATGAAAATGATTTTTATAGTTTCCTATATTCAAAAGAAAATTTAATCTCTACTCATGGTATTAACTAAATATTATTGTACATAGTAAACAATAATTTATAACTATGTTTATGACAAATTCCTAAATTGTAGGACTCCGCCTGCATGAATGGGCGAATGTCATTGAAATATATTGCTTTGTATTCAGTTAATATATTTTATTTCCTATATATTGTGGTTCATAGCGGCATGCAGCTCGTAATAATAAATTTACGAGACCTAATTTCAACGATTGTTCAAATTATGCAACTATGGTCATCATGGTGCCATGACAAATTTGAACATAACTACTTACAACATTGTTAGGTCGGCTCATTATGGAAATATTGTGGTTTTAGTGTGGACCGCCATAAAACAGTGTTACATCTTACATCGACCTGCTGAGTCAGCCAGTGACATATCTACTTTATATATTCAAATGGTATAATCTATTTTCTTTAATCAAAAAAGAAGTCATTTATTCTCATTTAGAATTCCAAGTAGAGGAACTGCATATGATTTTGGAAGATGCATTTCCTACAAGAGTGAAAGTGACATAGAAAGGAAAGGTGTGTGACTAGGCAATGTTTCTCAACAAATTTATAAAAAATCATTCCTGGAATTCCACTGAATCTGTGTATAATATAAAGGGTTAGCAAATAAGTTCATTTTCAAGAAAATCAATATTGGCTTCAAGAACAACATCGAGATAATTCTTGTTTCTACGGATCCGCAAAAGCTTTCAGTGAGTTATAGAAAAGTATTTCAAACAAAAAGCGAATACTGTGTACTTTATAATTTCCAATTTGCTTAATGATATAATAATTTCCGATTCAGGCATATCTAGATCCTATAATTTTCTAATTAGCGCAAATCACTCTGTTGAACTAATACAACTATAGAGAATCGTTGTACTACATCTACTACTACCAGCAAGGGTTCTCTAAAAAATCATATGCGCTCCGCCTGTTGGTTGGTGATAAATTAACACAGAACGCACAAGCGGAAGTTTTTTACTAGCTATTGTAGAATGTACAAGGCATGACCAGCACCACAAATATGCTATTCCATTAATGAAAAGAGAAGAAGAATGGTCAAAGTGCGTCTACTACTTGATAACACCCGGTTTTGTTTTGTTTCCGCCACTCGTCAACGAATCACTGTACTGCAACTCGGTTCCAAATCTACCATATTCTCCAGACATTTCACAATTTTACTATCACCTTTTTAGGGCTCTCAAGATATTCTTACGTGATCTAAAAAGTGGCAAAAAGTTAACGTTATTTCTGTTAAATTAACTAATTTTTATTTTAGATAATTCTTGTCTATGAAATTGGTTCTTAGCATACCTATATTTTTGGTATAAAAGAACATGCATGTGATTTCATTAATAGGAAAACTGATTTATGTTAACTAAAATACCTTTAAAATACAGTAAAAAGGTCTATATTTTGTTAAAGCTGAAATATTTTGTTGACCATTAAATATGTAGTGAAATGTTGATGACCAAAGTTTCCATGTCCATAAGACGTGTTCACTTTTTCCAGGCTTGTATATGGCAAGTCTTTTATTCGTGAACCCCACTGATTGAAGTTGTATCGTTTCTACCCGAAATATTGAAAACCACTGAAATATTTAAATATGTAGGATAATCCAAATTTTAATATAATATTTAAACTGTTCCTTTAGTTAAACCATAACACTTAAATTTTACCTTTAAGTTTTCTGTGCTTTTGAACCTACGTCAAACGAAACAGATTACGCAATTCAACCTTTTTCCTTTTTTTGTGTCTTTTTAAATGAGAAATTTAGGTTGCTTAATGAATAACAAGTAGCCTCAGTTGTAATGACTCTGGAAGAGAAGTCCAATTTAGAAATTCCTTGGCTTTCTCTGGCAGATTTAGTTTATGTATCTAATTTCCAGATTTTGCAGAAATTTATATTAATTTAATTGAAACGTGCTTTTTTATAATAACTTAAAATGAATTTCCAAAATTTTAAAATACTTGTATAGAGAAATTTGTGGACGTGACAGACTGTTAGGTAAGGATTTTATTCTTTAAAGCTGATCTTAGATTTGTTCAGAATTCCATCTACAACATTGATGTATGTATTTATTTTTATTTTGCCAAAAGGATATATTGAAAGAAAATTGAAACTGTAAAAGCGACACGTTAACTATTTTAATTTTTTTGCGCACATTTTTTACAAAATAAAATGCATAGTGTTAGAAAATTAGTGAAAAATGCAAAAAATTCCCCGAAAGGAAAATATGAAAAAATGTATTTTAATGGAGAAAAACAAATTTGAAATTTGGGATATTATAAAGTTTAAGATAATATTATTATTTTGGAGACATTCTAGGGCTGAATTTTTGAGTAGTTTTTAGTTCTTCATGGCCGGTGCTATCATTTGATACGTGATTTTTCGGGTTGTTATGCCGTGTTCCCGGTAACTGGTCGCTGCCAGAAACAGAATTAAAGTGCACATCCCTAACATTAGCTGGGATTCTTTTACCTGTCCTGGATGTTCTTGGGCTAGGCTCTGTGGAGACAAACCCGCTATCTGTATCTCTGGGCCTGGCCATATATTAATTTTGACTTCTATTGTTGGTATTACGACTACTACGGTCGGAACCGTTGCTCGGATAATGGTGGTCCTCCGAGGTGCTTCGTAAGAGCCGCTATAACTGGTCGCATTCCATGCTTCCAAACGTTTCGCCGCTCTCCACCTTCGGCATTTTCAGTGGTGACTCCGCAAAAGCTTCACCGTGACTGGGGAGGCTGACGCTAAGTCGCGGCGGAGCTTTTGTGTATAACATAACTTTTTGTGTAAGTAAAATGATAGTTTTATGTATGTCCTGTTCATAGAACTTTTATTTGTCATTGTTAATATTATTTTAGGTAAGAAGGTTCAAGTCGACCCAAAACCTCGCAACTTTATTAACTGACAGTGTTAAAATTGTAACATAGCATTTCATAATTTTAAGGCAGCGATGTGTAGGAGATGAGAGAGAAGTGTTTCTGTGTTAAAAGTTTTTATAAAGAACTATGTTTTTGCTTATGCATTTAAAACGGATTGATTAAATGAGGCAAATTTGGTACAGTTCCGTTACATTTTTCTCCGTTAGATTTATTGTATCTGCCTCTCCCATAGATTCCTCGGTCTCCCTCTTTTCTTTTTATAGTTACGTTTACTATCTATTATTTTGTTCACTGTCCTTTCATCTCCCATTTTTTTTAAATGCCCTAGCCACTGGAATCTTCTGGATATCACAACCTCATCAAGTTTTGGTGTCTGGTACATTGCATATATTTTCTTATTATTTCTCCTCACACCGCAAACCTCGTTTTCTTTGCCCCTTGATCTTGCTTTTCCGTATCAACAGGTTTTCTGTTGACTTTTTAAATCCGTAAGATTATTCATTTTAAATAGGTACCTATTACTCGTCTCAATAATTTTTTTAATTTCTTCAAGTGGTTGATCGCTGGCAAACTTTTGTTGCTTTTATTATTCTTCTATTAATTTATTGTTCTTCATCACTGTTGTTATCAGCACCCCCAAATACACATATTTTTCTCCATCTGTCTATGCTGTTGCCTCAATTTGAAATTTATATCATTTTTTCTGTCCTATTCTTAAAAGCTTACTTTTCTTTTGATTTATCTGCAGTCTCACTTGACTTGCTTCTTCCACAAGTTGTTTCGTTATCTTTTTTAATTCTCTTATATCTTACAATTACGGCCACATGATCTGCTTAGTATTTAGTAATTTATATACGATATGTGTTTATGTTAAGCTAACTATCGCATATTTTTTAGTACTAAATTGAAAAGAAACGTTGACAGTGGGTCTCCTTGTCTCAGTCCTGTGCAAAATCTTCTGAACATTCACTTTGTACTTTTGGTAGTTTCTAAAGACATCCTCAATAGTCTCCTCAGTTTAGTTGGTATCTCAAATTGTTTCATTCTTCTTGTTTGTTTATTCCTCTTGACTGAATCACATGTTTTTTTAAAGTTCACGAATAAAACCATTACTTTAATTCAATATTTACAGCATGTAGTAAGGATTTCCTTCACCACGAAGATTCGATCCGTTGTTAATCTCCTCTTTCTAAAACCCCCTTGATACTCCCCTATTTGTAGTACTGCTATTCTCTGTTTTATTAACGTTACTATAATTTTATATCCAACCGACGACTTACTTTTATATTTCTTTTAAAACTCTCGTTAACGATATGTGCAATGCGCATGACATCACAAAACTGAAAATAAAATCTGTGCTTCCTTCGTAATAAATTCCTTTACAAACAACTGCTAAAATATATAGATTTGTAGACTAATTAATTTGCTACATCCTTCATTTATAATTCAGCTAAATAGAACGAAGTTATTTCAGGGTAGAAAGAGGTGGCTAGTTAAAACGTCTCTAACATGGTTTTAACGAGGCATGTACGAAGAAAAATAGAGCAGGAAAGAATTTAACAAATGTGAACTAGAGCCACAGCTAAAATTATTTTAACGTTTATCGTGTCTAACTAGCTTTTAATTAAAGGTTTCTAGAAAAATAAACTTCAATGTGTTCAGTCATTTATAGTATAATATATAATTTATTATTTTTTAAAATTTTTATTTGTTAAATGGTAATCTCATTTTCTTAGCGTATGTTATGTGTTGTTTAGAACTATTTTAATTTATACACGGCTAGCAACATATAGAGAATAAAATAAATAATATTTTTTAAATTTCTGAATATCTAACTACTTGTATGATTACTTCAATATGGATCATTTATTACATGTCATGTAATATTTATTAGAATTTTTGAAATGATTAATAGGAAAATAAATTATCATTTATTGTCTTATTCAATTTCTTGATGCCTGATCTTTCGTTCTATTCAACTGTAGGATAAAGATCGATATGTCTTTCTCTATACATGATGCCACTTTATTTTAATACTGAGCATGGACTTCTTACTCAAAAGGAGCGGTTGAGCGGGTTTTGTAATAAGTAAGCAAAATCTGATAAAATGTCCTAATCGTTAATTATGGTTAACCAACTTATCTCTATTGACAAATATTATAGTTTTTAATATAAATAAGGTTATTTCTTGTTTTATATGGAATTCATTTAGGCTTTTGATTATTATTTTAAAAGTTTATGCACCTCAGTTTCATCTTCGTAAAAGGTATTAATGTAAGGGATTATTTGCATTTTTGTTTATTAAATATTATATCTAAAATTTAGGATGGAATAATCGGAAAAAAGGACAATACAGTTAATGATCTAGAATTTCTGACTAAGCCAACGTTTCAATTTTATTTTAAATTTTTCTCAGTGCTACAATAGGAAATAAGAGATAAGAATTATAATAGAAATATTAACAATTTAAATTTAAAACAAAAAATTTGTTATACGTTCATATAAACAATTTGAAAAAACATTAAATTATAGATTTTTATTTATTTTTTTTTGTAATCTATTTTTTTTTGTCTTACTTGTTTAGTTGTTTAATTAGTAATAATATAATATGTTTTTTCAAATTGTACGCGTAACTAATTTTTTGCTTTAAATTTTTAATGTTTTATTATAATACTTATCTCTTGTTCCCTATCGTAGCCTTGAAGAAGATTTAAAATAAAATCGAAACGTTGGCTTAGTCAGATAATCTAGACCATTAACTATATTTTCCTTTTTTCCGATTATTCCATCCTAAACATATTTTTAAGGATATTAGCAATATATCATTTATAAAGTTGTAAATTAAATTTCAGGATTCAGTAGCCTGATTTCAGAAAATTTACAGAATTTAATAATATCTTATTTCATGTTATTAATTAAATTATGTATGACAGAAAATTGATTTATAAGACATAAAACTGATGCTTTTCAAAATGCGTATGGAAAATTTTTATTTTTTTATAGAAAACTTAATAGTTAACAATTTTAACAATACGAGTAGTTGTGTGGAATAAAAGCAGCAAAAATATGTTCTTCTTTAGGAATTATAATGCAATACTGAAGATGAGAGCAGTATGTCGAGTATCCATGATGGAATTTGCTATATCACAATGTAATTTATAGAGCTGTAAATAAGATATCTAGGTACATTTATTTTTTGTTAGATAAATAAGTCTTTGCTTACGAATATTGAAATATTTCTATATTGAATTGATATGAATAGAAAGTATTATCAAAACATGGGCTTAATTCTAAAAAAAACAGTGAATTTTGTTTCTTCAGGATATACTACAGCCAAGATAAAAAATGGTAGTATATCGACAAACTACTTCTACTCAGTATCTTTTATTTGTACACGACATTTTCGGTGCCTCCACGTTCTCTCAGAAAAGACGTTTCACCGAGGAAAAGTCAACCACAACATTTATTTTATTTTGTTCCATTAATTTTCGTTTTCTTTTTCATTTTTCATCGCACTATACAGTCCAATGCGTTAGCCGTAAGAAACACCCTTTCACAAGGAGATGAATAACAAGTGAGAAGTGATAAAACTGACTAAAGTAGATCCTTTCTTTTACTAGTGATTAAACTTTACGTACCAATTTTATGCTTGAGAATACGTTTAAGAACGTACTATAGAAAATGTTTCATTCATAGGCAAGTGTAGAAGAACCAATTACTGTGAAATGTACAAGAAATATATTTTCTCGAGAAGTCGATACAGCCACGTATTGGTACAGTGCTTTCGAACAGTAACGAATAAATTCATTATTTATTAAATTAAGTTTTCGAAAAAATCCCCGGACACGTCAATTTTGTTTTTAAAAAAGGCACTTTTTGACATACGACCCATATTTATGACGTCATCGTTCTTCGAGATATGACGTAATCTACAATTTTTTTAAATAGCAACCCCCAATTTTGACCATGCCATTTGAAAGAGCGTGTCATTCTACATACATATCATGAAAAATTATGGTCTTACATAACAAAAATTTCAAGAAAATTATGTTTGAAGATTTTAAAATTTAATTTAGCATTTTGTCCGAATAATAATAGCGACAATAATGTATCTTTATTAAGTTTATATTAGGCAGATGCAGATATCTGACAGAAATCGTAAGCTTCAATATTGTTCTTGTTCTACCTCTAAATAATAATAATAATAATAATAATACTCTTTATTTTCCTTAAAGACAAAAAGATATTGTATAGAATAGTCAAATACCAGATACCTTAACCTACTACAAACTATAAACAATAGTTATTCTACACACCTTACATTAGAAAAACACTTACACTTACAAAATTTACTTACAAACAACTTACACAACAACTTACAAGCTTACAAAAGATTCGTTCAATGTATAAAATGTATTATTAACCAAATATCGGTGTAGTAAATTTTTAAAGGTTGTTAGGCTTTTACCACCTTTATATCTACAGTTAATTTATTAAAAACTTTTAAACCTAAGTAACATGGTGAATTTACAGATATTTTATATTTAGAATAAGGAATGTAAAAATTTTTATTTTGTCGAGTGTTTCTGTTATGCACACTTTCGTTCATTATAAAGTTAGATAGATTTGTTATTAAAAACATATACAGATAGTTAAAAATAAACAAAGATACAATGGTTAAAATATTAAAATTTTTAAAAACATCTCGACATGACGTATGGCTGGAAATTCCCGTCATATACCTTAAAATTCTTTTTTGGACGATAAATACATCCGGCGATAAGGTGGAATTTCCCCAGAGGACAATCCCGTATCTCAATCTTGAGCTAACTTGAGCATGATATACTGTTATCAATTGTGATAACGTTAACACATTTTTTAAACTTTTGATCAAATAACAAATGGAATTTAATTTTGATATCAGCTGATAGCAATGAGTTTTCCAGTTCAAACATTCATCGATCGTCAATCCTAAAAATTTTATATCCGTCTCCCAGTTCAGAATATCAGTACCATTTACGTTCACATTAATTCTGTTACAATTCTTTTGCCAATTATGAAATCTAATTACTTGAGTCTTTTTCGTGTTAAGGTAAAGGTCGTTAGATTCGTACCACGCACCCACCTCTTTGAATAAGGCATTGGTCTTCAGTCTTAAGGACTCGTCCGAGTTATCAGATACCAATAATGATGTGTCATCCGCATACATGACGGACGAGGCGTTAGACACAACTTTATCAAACTCATTTGTATAAAGTAAATAGAGTATTGGACCCAGTATAGACCCCTGAGGAACACCCATATTAATATCCAAACATTCCGAATTAATTTTCGACAAAACAATTCCGCCCGAGTAAGTAAGAAAGACATAATGTTTACGTTCAGTTAAAAGATGCTACCCAGTCATTGGCAACTCCACGTATGCCGTAGTTATGCAGTTTTAATAGCAGTTTGTCATGGTTGACACAATCAAAAGCCTTACTAACGTCACAGAATATACCAATGGGCGACTCGCCCGCTTCAATGCATTGAATCACTCTGTAATAAAAATCCAGCAGGGCAGTACTTGTCGATTTATTAGCCTGAAAACCATGCTGATGATCAGAAAAAATTCTATGTTTTACAATAAATTTCAATAGCCGTTCCAGATAACAATATTCAAACACTCTAGAAAAAGCAGGCGGAACTGTAATAGGTCTATAATTTTCCATTAACTGTGGATCATCCTTCTTATAAACAGGAACGACTTTCCCTACTTTTAACATTCTTGGAAAGAACCCGTGTGAAAAGATAAATTCACGAGGTAAGTGATAGGTTCAACAATACTGTCTATAACCTTTTTAACCAAAAACATGGGAATGCCATCTGATCCAAAAGAATGTTTCCGTTTTAGTTTATTTTCCAGCAGAGGCAATATTTCCTCCTTTATAAAAGGTTCCAGGAAAAGTGAAGCACCATTACTAGGAAAATCATAATTAAAATATTTATTTGTACCTATATTATTTATTATACTAATAGGACCATTTTTAAAATAATTATTAAAACACGATGCTATGGTTATTGGATCTTCATATAATTTGCCATCTAATAAAACATTTATATTGTGATGGACCTTATTTTTGTTTGAAAGTTCCGATACGATACCCCAAGCAGCCCTGCCTACATTATCAGAATTTATAATTTTGTTTTGGTAATATTCTTTTTTAGTTTTCTCAACTAACCGTGCGTGGGCTTTTTTGGAAGACTTATATATATCATTTATTTCGGGATTCTCACATTTGAGAATGTGCAATTCTTTTAATTTTCAACATGATAATTTTACTTCGTCCGTCACCCACTTCTTATCAGATTTGGAGCACTTATTATGGGACTTCCTCAGAGGAAAATATTTATTGAAATAAAATATAAAAGCGTTAAAGAAGCAATTGAATGCCTCGTCTACAGTAGGCACGTGATACAACTCTGACCAAGACTCCTTTAGCAGATCAGAACGAAAATTTTGTATGGCATTATCAGAAAAATTTCTTCTGTACTGGGAGGTACGTTTAATGTTATATTCATGACAAATAGAGGACTCAAATAATACTGTTCTATGGTCTGAAATGTCGTTGTCTAGTACACAAACTAAATTATTTTCAATATTAGTAAATATGTGATCGATAATAGTTGAAGAGCTATCAGTTACACGGGTAGGCCACCTTACCACCGCATGCAAATTAAAATTTCTGAGGACATCACACATTCTTCATGTACATATGAAATGAACACATTGTAACTGAAATATAAACTTCATTTATTATTTTTTATAGACAAGAGATACACTTTTCTATTTAATTTTATTTATGGTAATTTCCTTATTACCTACTAAAATTTTAGACGAGGTTTTTGTGAAATAAATACGAATATCTGATTGATTTTTACGTTAAATTTACACGGTGTTCTGAGTGCTTGTGCCACTATATTATTTCTTTAAGATTTTTAAGGAACACTACGTTTAACGTATTTGTTAATCTTGGAATTCAATCATAATTGTTCGTTCATAAAGTTGTTTTAATTAGTAATGTCTAATAAGTAACTGTATAGCGTAATATTTCAAATGTACATTTAAAATAAAGGCTTTGTTTTTGCTGTTGCGTTTTGGTTGAAATGGTTATATTTTACTCTATTATTTTTAAATGTTGTCTTTCCTGTTGTCATATTTCTCTGTCTTATGTTTCATGCTGTTCTATTACCAA
This sequence comes from Monochamus saltuarius, assembly GCA_025584915.1. Lineage (NCBI taxonomy): Eukaryota > Metazoa > Arthropoda > Insecta > Coleoptera > Cerambycidae > Monochamus > Monochamus saltuarius. The sequence continues at coordinate 65,152,701 of CM046722.1, read as the reverse complement.
CTGTAATAAGTCTTTGAATTAACAACTTGTTTATAACAATTTTAAAACTAATTGAAGGCTTTTTTACTGTTTAAGAAAGGTATTTTAAGCTAATATGTATCAAATCTCCTACAATTCCTATCAATGAAGTCATATGCATGCTCTCTGATACCAAACATCTAGGTATGCTAATGAACACCCACAGACAAAACTCTATTTAATAATTATCTAAAAAATGTATTCTATTTACTAACCTGATATACCCTATATATGGAGTGGGAACTCGAAATTCAACCACAATAGAAGAGATCTGCTCTATTTCTGCATTTTAATCTATTGTGGTTGAATTTCGAGTTCCCACTCCATATATAGGGTATATCAGGTTAGTAAATAGAATACATTTTTTAGATAATTATTAAATAGAGTTTTGTCGGTGGGTGTTCATTAGTATACCTAGATGTTTGGTATCAGAGAACATACATATGACTTCATTGATAGGAATGGTAGGAGATTTGATACATATTAGCTTAAAATACCTTTCTTAAACAGTAAAAAATGTTACAAAAGCTAATAATAAGGAATATATGGGTAGATATTGTGGGTGTAATTCAACGCAGGTTGGGGCTTTTGTCCACTGAGTAGTTAGTTTCACACAATATTGTTAATACCTGAAAATATATGAAAAAACTATACATAAAAGGTACATTTTTATTTATTTTTGTAGGTCGTTATGATACTTGACAGTTAATCAGTTTGACGCTGTCGACATTATTTAATTTCATTTTGACATTTAATTTCAATTAATTTTAATTTATTGGTATAATAATTTTTATAGTTAGATATTTAACTCAAGTTAAAGGAGGCCACCTGATGAAGCAATCCAATATTAAAATGCAGAAATAGAGCAGATCTCTTCTATTGTGGTTGAATTTCCCACTCCATATATAGGGTATATCAGGTTAGTAAATAGAATACATTTTTTAGATAATTATTAAATAGAGTTTTGTCTGTGGGTGTTCATTAGCATACCTAGATGTTTGGTATCAGAGAGCATGCATATGACTTCATTGATAGGAATTGTAGGAGATTTGATACATATTAGCTTAAAATACCTTTCTTAAACAGTAAAAAAATGTTACAAAAGCTAATAATAAGGAATATATGGGTAGATATTGTGGGTGTAATTCAACGCAGATTGGGGCTTTTGTCCACTGAGTAGTTAGTTTCACACAATATTGTTAATACCTGAAAATATATGAAAAAATAATTGAAGGCTGTTTCAAAATAACTAATCATTTTCAAAAACTATCTATATCCTTAAAAAATATCTGAAAGGATAATATAATGGCAAAGGCGCTCAGAAAGCCCTGCCCATTTAACTTAACATTCAATTAGATATTCGTGTGTCTCACAAAAAACTTCTTTTATAAAATTTCAGTACCATTACCCAACAAATAATCGTAAAAAAATATAAAAAAAGTACTTATACGAAGTTGATTTGTTTTAGCTATGGCACATTTTTACTGAACACCCCATATAATTAAGGTCTAATTCAAGAATCGAATCTTAAGTTGATATTCTGAAGTCTCTTGGAATTGGTTATTATTATTATTATGACAGGCAAATAAATTACATTGCAGTAAGTAAGATATAAGTGGTTTACTACTTCCTGCTCGGCCTAAGTCCACCTATGGCATACTGATGAGGACTAACAAGCCCGAAACCGGCCTATGTCTGGTGGTATGGTCCACAAAAGTTCTTGGCTGTTCCCATATATACTGCAGGTGTAATATTCAATGCCGATCGGGGAATTAGTCCGCGGAACAGTTGTTACCTGCATTATCATTTATACATTGTAGTAGATTACACATCTAAAAATCTTCACATAAAAAGTTTACATCAGTGCTGAGAATATCTTAATAAAAATAGAGTGTCTACAATTTGCAGTAAGGTTGGATACTTGTTTTTGAAACTAAAGATTTGTTTCAAAGCAAATTCCTAAATAGTAATTCAGTTTTATTCTTATTCCGTAAGCCATGATCATTGGACATGGTAAAGTTAACAACTTAGTTGGAGTTAATGTGTTCTGTAACAGAATATTGATGTGGATAAATGCCAAATGGTTAGATGGCAACTTCATCGGTGTACTTCAAGGTTCTCACTTGGGGCCCTTTTTAACATCTTTGTAAATGCCATTCATAAATGTTTCTCCTTTTGTAAATTCTTCCTGTTTACGGATGATCTGAAAGTATTTTTAGCTATAAATGATAAAACCGTTTGCTAAGTACAGTATATCAATAATCTTCTCTGTTGGTGTCTCAGAAACGGTATGGATATGAATCTATCCAAATATCTAGGGATATCTTTTTTTAAGACCAGAAGCAATATTGAAGATATTTATCATACTAATAACGTTCGTTTGGAGTCCGTTCAATCAATTAAAGACAGGGGTTGCATTTGATCAATCTTTTACTTTTAACTTTCATATCTCTAATGTCATCTCTAGAGCACTAAACATGTTGGGTTTTCTGAGAAGTATCACTAGTGATGTTTCCAATAAAGACTCTATTAACATTCTTTATTTTTTGTTAGTACGTTCTCCTCTGTATGGTTTCCTTATTACGATTGTCATTTTTGGAAACTTAAACAAATATAATTATTAAAGTTTATAAGATATCTGACATTTAAAACTAGCCGCCAATATGATAATGTCCATAATTTTCTTATTCCACAATTGGACTCGTAAATAAATAACACTATCGCAAAGTTATCAAAAAGTCAGCAGTATGAATTTAAAATAACTCAATGTGCTGTCCTGGGGCACACCTTGGTATTCGGACACCCTGTAGACTAAATTGAACAAACAAACAAAATTTTTCAATGTATGCACAAAATATTAATTAATCTGAAGTCAGAAATATTATCCTTTCTAAACCTCAGAAGAATTCCTGGTTAGCTACTTTTTAATCAAGAAAGTTTTATATCAATTTAAATGAGGGAACATTAGCGTGATAATCTTAAAATTGAATTTTTTTGATCGCAGGAACAAGGAAATTAAGTGAATCGTAGAGAGAATTAAATTTCATTATTTGATTTAAAAAGGGACAATGACATTTAATTTATTTCTCCGTTAATTTCTATTCTGTCTACCTAAGACATTTTTACTCGGTAGAAGTATATTAGTTATTAGTTTTATACCAACTATCCTCAAATAGTGTTCTCTTTAAATGTTTTAATATACTTAAAATATTGCTCCATTAACAGTAAAATAGAATTATTGTATGTATCTGAATTGAAGTTGATTGAACAACGAATTTCATCTGACTCATATGTGTCATCTGTTGGAAAACTTTTAACTTACAAATTTGTATATGAGATTAAGTTTATACAACGTCGCCTTTCTTATGAGGTGACGCATCTGATAAAAAATGAAAAATCGGGTCACGACGGATATACTTTTTAAGCGAGAGTATGCTTATGTTAAGAAAGTGTCGTTTACTACATTATTCACCAATCAGAAGATCTCGAATTTCTCACAAAGGTCATATCTAGCAAAAACTAAACATGCTATATAACACAGAATTATTGTAAGTGACCTTACAGAGTTGGTAAAAAGTCCAATAGTATCTCTCTACAGAATCATTGATGTAGTAACTGCATTTGCCGGCCATGCTTTTGTAAAATTAACAATAATTTTACATGAGTCATGATAATGCGATCACTATATTGTAGTTATACGAATTTTATTAACTTTAAGACACTGTCTGAAGAGCTGAGACTTCTAACAGTCAGCATGTCTCTGTCAGAACGAACATAACATTTTGTTATCGAATACAGTCCTCTGGAGAATAACTATGATGTCACTAGACTCAAAAGATTAAAAAGACAGATTGCCAGTATTGCTAGCTTTCTTTTGGTTATCTCGTTAACAATAAGAAATAGAAAAAGTGACCCCCCCCCACTCACGATTTCTGCTTTTAAGAAAAAAGTAATGGTCAAAACCAAAATTACCTTTAATCTTTTGTTTTCGAGTACCTACATAATAAACAAAATTTCATATTTTCTACTTGTCGGTACATGTATGTAACTTGATTGTTTGTGAAGTTAAAAAAAAATAATTAATACATTCTTCAGACACTTTTTAGAGTAGTCTAGTGACGTGCCTAATTTCGTTATAAATTTATTAATTTTTGAGTTATAACCTAAATTTGTGTTTTTTTAATACAAATCATAGGTGGCCATGCACTAGTTGAAACTGTTATTTTTTTCCCTTTTCATTAATATATAATATATGGAGTTAAATATGATTATTTACCATTTTACTGAGGAAACAGTTTATTCGAGTATCAATTTAATTTTTTTAATATTTTTGACAAGACATTTAGAAGAAATCATAACAGAACTAAACAAAGAATAGTACTTATTTTTAAAATGATATATTCACAATAACAAGCTAAATAACTGATTGCTGATATGTAATAATCGAAACAAAAATGTCAAAAATTGGTAACATCATCAATGGTATTAATGGAAAGAGAAAAACATAACGATTTCAATTAGCCCATGGCTACTTATGATTTTTATTTAAAAAAGAAAACACAACTTTAGGTTATAACTCAAAAATTAATAAAGTGAGCTCTACTAAAAAAATTGTCTAAAGAACGTATTAATCATTTTTTCTAACTTTATAAAAACTCAAATTGCAGATGTTTATAGAAAGGAGAAAAATTTGAAATTTTACTTATTAGTCGAAAATAAAAGACGATAGGTCGTTTTGGTATTGAGTGGGGTAGGTAACGAGAGCCTATAAAAATATCGAAATTGGCCCACCCTGTACAATCTTTGCCCCACGAAAAAAAGTTAAATTTTTGCGCCTGCAGTATCTTTATTTAATTTTAAGTTTATAACATGAGTATACAGTGTGGAAGAAAAGTATGGAATAAATTAATTATTTCTAAAACAACAAAGTTTCATGAAATTTCCTCGGATCCGTCGATTTTTCTTTTTAAAATGACTCTTTTTTCTATACCAACGCATTTCCGACATTCATTTGTTTTCGCGTGATGACGTCATCGGATATTTTTTTAAATAGAACCTCTATATTTTTTCATCGGATTCTTGTAAAACTTAACTTGCTGAATTCAAAAATGTATAAATTCAACATTTTATTCCTTCAACTTTACAAGAAAAAAAAAACCAATCCAATAAAATCGATTTGTTACAATCAAATAAACACTGCAGTTGACAGATGTCAATTCTGATTAGATTTTGTTTAGCTGCCAAAAAGAGTTTCTGAGGTGACTTGATTTAATTTGTTGTTTTTGCTATCAAAAGATGTAATATTCTAACATGCAATCTAATAAAACAAAATAATAAATTAGGGGGTCAAATACGATTGAGGCAACCAGAATTTAATTATTAAATAATTAATTAGTTGCTCATTATTTAAATTGTTTTAAAAATAAAGAGTCCTTATTTTGTGATACTGCCGACAAATTCACTATATCTATTTTACCCTCAACCAGCCCATTACAGGCACAATTGGGAATATTCACATTTTTTTCAAGCCGATGTTGTTGGATGGGTTCTTTTTTTTCTCTGAAAGTTGAAGGAATAAAATGTTTAAATTATACATTTTTGAATTCAGCTCGTTAAGCTCTACAAGAATCCGATGAAAAAATATAGGGGTTCTATTTAAGAAAATATCCGATGACCTCATCACGCGAAAACAAATGAACGTTGGAAATGCGTTGGTATAGAAAAAGAGTATTTTTAAAAAGCAAAATCGACGTGTCCGAGAAAATTTCATGAAACTTCGTTGTTTAAGAAATAATGAATTTATTCCATACTTTTCTTCCAAACTGTATATTTATAAGTGATATAAATATTCCCTTTTTATTTTTTAAACAAACTTATTTCATTCCATTTTGTATTATTTTTGGCGTACCTATATGATTTTCTTTTGCTTATGTTTTTTAACTGTTCCTCTCCATATAAATGTATCCGTAAATGTTTAATTGGCTAATTGACTGATGCGTTACAAAGTTCAAATGGTGTAATTGCCATAATCCTGTTCCAATGGAAAACATTGCATTCATCCAGGGTGTAGCGCATTCTTGGTAACTTCTTTCTTAGTGACATAATTTCATAATTGTTTCTTATTATTATTACAATTTAGAGTAGACTGAGAATGTTAAAAAACATTATTGTGCCCAAAAAATGGAATTAAAATATACAATATCAAATTATACAATGACGTACAATATTTATAATAATATTTTGCACATGATTATAATTAAACATAAAAGATAGATAAAGTTAATTGTAAAATAAATCTAATCGGTTCCTAAAAATGTTCACAGATGGTGCAGTAACGATCGATACTGGTAAATTGTTCCAGACGGTGAATATTCTGTTTGTCAGGAAAAACTGTCTAGTCCTGAATTTGATTTTTTTTTTAATTTCAATTCATGACTTCGTAATCGGCAGTCTGTGTTGTCTGAATACAGCAGTCAGATTTCCAAAATTGTGACTTAAAATATTAAAAGTTAGAATTAAATCACCAAGAAGACGACGCTGTTGAAAATCGATAATCTTGACAGTAATTAACAAACATTCAATATAAATGAGGATCTCAACCGTCTAAATGAAAGCCTTGTTGCTGCAAGTTGAACATTCTCTAATAAATTTTGAACACGGATGAGATCGGGGCACCACACCGGAGCGGCGTATTCAAGAATGGGTCGCGTACACGTCACGTATGACTAGTATATAATTTACAAGAAGTTTCAAAAGATACCCGGAAAAACGTTTTACGAAATAAAAATAGTTTGGTATTAGCCCGTTTACATACTGAGTTGATATGGTCTGGATACGATAATATAGAGTTTACTGTGACACCTAAATCGTTATATGTTGACACTGTGCTGAGCAGTTGATTATTTAAGTGATATGATAGGAGAGAGTCGTTCTCGCTAAGATGCACTACACATGTAAATATATTTGATAGAAGAAGCCTACTCCATCAGTTATTGATGGAAGTTAATTCATGGAGACTGATGGTGAATGATGAGGTTAGCGTAAATCTTGGTGTCATCCGCATAATTTTTTTTTTTTTGTTTCCGATGAGATGTTGGATGCCACAGGAATAAATGAGGAAAAGCAGCGGACCTAGTACAGAATCTTGTGGCACACCGCTGGTAACCGGTCTTTCTTCAGAATATACATCGCTTACTCTAAGCTTGAAAAATCTGCCAGATAAGAAGTTTCAATCCATCGGTTTAAGTCTCCTCGAATGTATAGGTGTTCAGGTTTGTGTAAGAGTTTTCACTAATACCTTGTCAAATTCTTTTCGAGATGTCTAATAGTGTTATTGTCATTAACACAATGTAGCAAGTTGGTTAAAGTTGGTCTACCCAGAACAAAACCATGTTGCTAGTTCGGTACGATATACTCGTAAAAGAAACTCCGTTATAGATTCAGCAATTACGAATTTCATAATGTTACAAGCAATGGGAAGTAAACTTATGGGACTCTTAGTGACATTATTTCATTTCCTGTAGTCTATATATACAATATCTGATCGATCCATTATTCTTCTTTATCAAGACAAATGGAAAGGAAGATTCATTACTTAACGTGACTCAATACTTCTTGCTTCTCCAAGGAAATTCTTCAAAATGCAACTATAAGTTGAACGAATCGGTTAAGAATATTCTGCAGAGTAGGGGAAATCTCCAAGATCTCGAGATGATATTGGTTCTACTAATTACAAACTACTTCTTATTTGAAGAGGAACCACTAGTCATACTCTGTCACTGTGACTCTGTTTACTTGCAAAATTCCGGTAAAATGGCAAATTACTTTTACAAATTTCTTACATTATCTAATCCTTTTGGTAATAAATCGCATTCATGCAAAGCAGTCTCTGCGTGTTCCGCCAAAAAATATAGCTTTCGAAACTTGCAGGAAACTTGGCAATAAATCACTGATAAACCCATTTAAGGTTGCGGAGGCGACAGCATATTTAGAAAAAAAACGGAATTGGATTCATTTAATACTTACGTTTAATCAAATCTCCTCAAAAATACATTACAATGATTAAATCTGAGGTTAGCTTGCCAATCAGCCGATAAAGAGAGCGACATTCCGGTACCTCTTCTGACTAATTTGTAACTATATCTTAAGAGGAAGCCACGGGGATTTATAGAGAACTTTATAATTTCTTATACTTTGTTATTGTTCCCCAGGCGCCTTTACTGGGTACATCCAAGAATTATGAACTGTTATTTATTTGACAAATTAGGTTTTGCAATTTTTTGTTAAAGGCGAGAGTTATAGCGGTAGCTGAATTAAAGTGGTTTATTATTTTGCTTTGTACTTGATACGGTTCACTTTGGATATAATTTCAACCAAGAAAAAGTGTAATAAAATAGCTTGATGTGAAAGTAGGCAGGACCGAATTCGGACGCCTCTAGTAGTCATTCGAAAAATATAAAAATATTTTGGCCTTTTCATGGAAAGTGTTGTTATGCATACATTATGAGCATAATCAGATGCATAAAAGCTTATTCTGAGCAAAACAAAATTGAAATCTAATATAATACCTCAATAATATAATGTAAGAGTACCAAAATGTGAAAAATCAGTTGGTCAACGAAACTGTGACTACATAGCAGCAAAACTGTTTAACATACTACCGGACGCTATAAAAATTGAGAGCAATATTAACAAATATAAATTCAAAATAAAATTGTGGATATTAAGTAATGGTCGGAAAATGTTTAATGACATGCTCAATTGGTATTAGGAGGTCTATGGGTAGTCGTGTAGATTACATTGTATGGTATTATTTAATGTGAAATTGTATATGTGCGTGTGTGTTTCACTGTATATAGTTTGTACTGACCTTCATAAATGCCTGCTCAAATAAAAAAAAAACAAAACAAAAAAAACAAAAAAAAACTTACCCCTGTTCCAATACCTACCTTACTACGAGAAACTCTCCCAATTTTAACGACGCTACCTAAACATTTTACCTTATTTTGGCCTTTTATATAGTTTATATATTTTATATTTGTAATACATACACCTGCATCACAAACAAGCAGCAACGTTCGCTGCTGCTTCAGTGATTTTCTGTTTATTTACAATGTAACTGTTATTATTATCGTTTACTGTATTGCTATTGTATAAGCTGTAAATAAACATTATTATTATTATAGTGTTACGGAAGTTTACCTATCTAGTTATTATTAAAATCAGTTTTTAATTGTGTGTAAATATGTAAATACCTTTATTTTACCGTTTTCTAGATCATTTCAGGCTGTATTTTATTTTGTTTGAGATGCGTTCTCGAGGACCATGGAAACTATTACAACTCAAATATATATGTATAGATTAATTGGCTCCGCCTCCACAGTCAGTTTATGTTGAGAAGTGAAGTGCGAAAGACAATGTCAATGTCAAAGTAAAGATTTGATTAAAGTTGAGAATTTATTTGTGGTCTATTTGTTTTGTATATATTATGAGAACTCTGTGGAAAGATATGTGTAATGTATTTTTTATTGTAAATTATTTTGGTTTGCTTTTTTATGTATCAGGTATCAGCAAACATGATACCATGATCAAAATTTTACTGCAAAAGTTAATATATTTAGCAACGTCGCGTCACGTGTGAATTCGTAGATATACATTTTTATTGGTATATTTGCACTTACGTGTGAGTGGCAGTGTAAATGAGACGAAAGCATGCTGATAAGAACGCTTCACTGATTTTTTACAGTTTATTTCAATAATGGTTCGTTGCGCCATAAGCAAAGTAAGCACTTTCTGTTGTACCTATGCACTGATAAGAGCATCCACATCTCTTTTATTTTAATTACTTTGAACTATTCGTTCTGTCGATTGCTACATCTTATTTGGCAAGACAAAACATGCAAATAAGGAATGTGTTTAGACAAAGACCCGGTTTCTTAGCAATTAGATATTCTAAAGGCGGGTGCATATTCAAGAAATATTGTTATAACGGGTGTCCCTGCGAGAGGCAACCAATTTAAACTTATCTTATTAGATACGTGAAGAATATGCTGTTACAAAACGGAGCATTACACACTATAGCAATTAATACTTACTGACAAAGCGAACTATTAATGTAGTTCAATTATCAGCACTGATCTATAGTCGAGATCCTAAGTAGTAGAGTGGTTAATGTTATACCATTTAAAGTAGTCAACCCAAAGATAAATACATGCAGCCTTTATATTTATGGTATACAATAAGTGTCGCATACCCGATTACACAGCTTGTGCTGTAGCAAATATGCATGCGCTAGATCGGAATGCCCGATTTCTACTGATTATCATACAGACCTCACCATGAGCGCAACCCTGTGGCCACGGGCGTGTGCGTGAGGATATGTCGGATAATTTTTTACTTGTGAATGTACTTCATTTATTAGTGATTATGTGTTTGTATCGTGTGTACCCTGTGGTTCACTTAGTGGACAGAAGGTGGCCCGTTCTTATTCGAAACGAAAATAAGGCAGCCTCAGAAATTTGCATTAATTATTTTCTATTCAGATAATGCTCGCATATTCTAACTGAAATAAAACATATGCATAATAGAGAATTTTAAGATAATCCATGTTTTTAGAATCATTACAAGATCTTATAATGAAACTTAAGGAACGAAGAGCCGAAGCTGTGACATTATTGACGTGCATATCAAACCACAATTTACTATCAAATGTAACATCTTAATCAAGAATATGATCACATAATTGTAGTGTACTGGAGTCAATTGAATACTCATATGTTACTGGATTAGATTTCCTGGAAAATATCAATGTTTTACATTTTTTTACATTTAAAAACAGACGATTCTGCCTGCACCATTCAGCTAAGTAATCAAGATTTTATTGTAATTTAATACAATCTTGGGTGCTACTGACTATACATCCGCATAAAAGAGCAAATTAACTGTGAAACGTTTATCTAAATCGTTAATAAAATTGTGCAAAATAAAAGCCTAAAATAGAACCCTGTGGAACTCCAGAAGTGGCCATGAATTTTGATGAATTGTAATCAATGTATTCTACAAATTGAACCTATTTCGTAAATACGAGTTAAAAAATGTTTAAAAATGTATCATTTTGATATATTATTACTGATCAATAAAATCGCGCATCTAGTACAACAGTTTCACAGGACATTATAAGTATCAAAGATACCCAATAAATAGCCGATGATCGGTCATCGATGCTCAGTTGCTGGAGCAGGAGTGGGTTGGCAGAGGGGCGAACGAGTGGTGGAGGATGGAGAGAGGTCCAACTGTTAGTATATTTAATCAGTGGTTGTAATATCTAACCTAAAAAGTAAATATTTATATTGTTGAAAAATGTTGCGAGATAACGTTTATGACTGTGCATATGTACCTTACACAACAGGCCCCGTTTCAATTTTTTTATTTGATATTTCTTTTTCTAAGAAAAATAATATGTTAGGCAGGTTACTTAATTAAAATTGTTTAATTTAATGTCTTCTGTTAACACATTCAAGGAATGGCAGTGCTCAAATTGTGTTCCTACCTTATCTTTTCAATGGGAGCTGTTCTTGGCCAATCAAGCTTGAAAGAGGTATTCAACTTTATTCAACAATTTAAAATGTTCCGCTGTCTTCAGCAATTCCTAACAAAGCATCTGCTAATATGATGAAAATGGAACATAGGTATTTAAATTTTATCATTCTAATTGATAAAATGCTATTCAAATTCCCCGCATATTCAACACAATTATATAGTGGCGTCAAAACGTGACCCGTCGTTTGTAGACATCAAAATTCATCCGTGCTCGTCCAGAAATTTCCTTTAGTCCCGTTAAGGCAATTTTGCGTTGTACACTATACGGATTTATGTCACGCTTGTGGGTCACCTCCAAATCGTTTAAATTCTGCATACGATTAATCAAGTTTATCTGGAGTTAGATAGTTAATATGCTAAGAGGTTGAACAGATGCTCTTCTCCTGAAGCTAAAAGGTTATTAGTTTTCAGTCCTGGCAAAGATTTTATTTCAGTGCTCTGCGAAAGTCGAAATGAAACTGAGAAAACAATTGCAGCGCTTTCTGACAATGAATTCAAGGGTTTTATGTTGAAGTCGTGTACTAAGATTTATTAAAATTTGTAATGAAAATGCACGTTTTACGTTGTCTGTTCCTTTCACAAATGAAAGGTAGTAATTGAATACTAAAGATATATATCGATACCTGTATGCAACTCTTAACTGCAAATGCGATTTTCTCATATACGGTTGGATTTTTTAAATAATAATACTTCTAGATTACCACAACGAGTCCGAAATTTGCACACTTTGATTCACAAACAAGTTTAGGACTATTTTACTACATGAAAGACTGCACACAGTGCTCTAGAACATAGAACATAATATCGATCAAAATAATTTTTGTTATCTCAAAAAACCAACCAGGATCAATTATTAAGCACATATCTCGAAAATTGTTTGAAATATTAGGAAAAAACAAAATTTAATTTAACTTTGACGCACTATAAGTCGGTAATCATAAACTTTTGAACTGAGGTAAGTTGAGTTAAATCTCTGAAATTAAGCTCTGAAATTTGGACCATTCTTTACTGAGCACCTTGTATAATTAGATAACATATCCTGGTGATTACACCAATGAACTGTATTCTAACAGATCTAACACAGAGTAAAGTAAAATCTTTAGTCTTATCACAAAACCCAGAGATATATCTAGGCAGATGTGAGTATCGCATTTATATCAGTATTAAAATTTTGTTGCTTTAGAATATTACACCAAGATCTTTAATAGTTTAGGGCCTTTCGAGATTTTGACCAACAAGTTGTTACTGAAATATTAAGCAGTTAGCCTTATTTAGAGTTTCCTGTAGCCTCTGACAATCTTGCATATTAACTATAGTTAGATAAATGTTTAAATCGTCTCCATATATTATAGTCCAGAGAAGTTAGGAAAAATAGCGGAAATTTTTAGGCACAGCAGATATCGAGATGCGGTTTTCTGCATTGTGTTTAAGAAGGACCCAGGAAAAAAGTCTATATCGTCTGGTTTAGCCATTTTTTGAAAAATGCCTTCTGGGCCGGAAAATGCATTACACCATTATAGGAACGACTGGAAACTCGGAAAAATCGCTCTGAAATCGTTACTTGGGGGTTTTCGGGGCTGCCTAGCTCGATTCTGGTATTAGAATTACCCGAGGATGCAAGGGGGTGGCTCTGTGTGGGTGCGCGGGGGTGAATTTGGGGAGAAATGGCAGCGTGCATGAAAATCGCTCCAAACTCGGTACTCGGGGGTTTTCGAGGATGCCGAATTCAATTCTGGCATTGGAATTACCCGGGGGCGGCTCTGCGGGGGTATCCGGGGGCGTCATTCTGGGGGGGAAATTGCATAAACATGGGAAGCGCTCCATACTCGTTACTCGGAGGTTTTCGGGGATGCAGAATTCAATTCTGGCATTATACTTCCCCGGGGGCGCTCGGGGGTGGCTCTGTGGGAAATGGTAAAGGAAAAAGTGAAAAATTTTCACAATTTGTGATTTTTCACTTTTTCCTTTCACAAACTGTGAAAATAATACTTTATTCAAATAACAAATATTCATTTCCCCCCAATCACCTCCAGACAACCCCACAGAGCCACCCCCGAGCGCCCCCGGAAAAATCTAATGCTAGAATTGAATTCGGCATCCCCGAAAACCCCCGTGCAACGAGTTTGGAGCGCTTCCCATGGACTATGCAATTTCCCCCCAGAATGACCCCCCGGATACCCCCGCAGAGCCACCCCCGAGGGCCCCCGGGTCATTCCAATACAAGAATTAAATTCGGTATCCCTGAAAACCACCCGAGTAACAAGTTTGGAGCGATTTTCATGAACGCTGCCATTTCTTACCCAATTCACTCCCCGCGCACCCCATAGAGCCCCTGGGTAATTCTAATGCCAGAATCGAGTTTGGCAGCCCCGAAAATCCCCGAGTAACGATTTCCGACCGATTTTTCCGAGTTTCCAGTCGTTCCTATAATAGTGTAATGCATTTTCCGGCCCAGAAGGCATTATTCAAAAAATGGCTAAACCAGATGAGATAGACTTTTTTCCTGAGATCTTCCTTAACACAATGCAGAAAACCGCATGTCGATCTGTGCCTAAAAATTTCCGCTATTCGGTCGATTTTGTTCTAAATGCCCTGGACTAATAATAGGTTATTCATATCAAATTGAGAATGAGTATCATTAATATACATAATAAAATAAATAAAAGGGGGCCGAGAATTGAGCTCTGCGGTATACCAGAAGTAACAATAAATTCATTAGACTTATAACCACGATATTTTACGAATTGGATTCGATTGAGTAAACAAGAATTAAAAAAGTAGATATAACAAGATCAAATTCATAAAGTTTCTTTAAATTAAGACAAAAAATTAACAGTTAATATGGATAACAGAATTGTTGTATAAAAATTAGTTAGTGTAATAGAAACTTGTTCAGCATTATTACTTTTGATATATAGCGATGAAGAAATAAGAAAAAAATGCTGGGACGAAATTATTAATTAATTAGTATTGGTCGTGTGTGTTATCCCTCTACTTTGTATACGCTGCTATTTGCGGAAATGATCTAGAAAATGTAGCAAATATTATTATTAATAAATTTGCGTTGATAATAATGAAGAAAACTTCGAAGAGAACATATGATGAAAAAAATAGTTTTATATTTCATGCTATTTATATTCATTTTTCAAATAAAACTGATAGTTCCCATATAACAATGTATTTTTTATCTTTAATTAGAAGACCCACTGGTCATAAATATGTCCAGATATTATTTTGTTTTCATGCCATTGTACTTTGAAATTCAAACATGATTTAATCATTTTTAGCAAAACTACAATAACAAAAGCTATCATCCTATATAGCAAATTAAAATTCTTTTCATGGCCTATTTGTTAGACATAATAATACAGTGTGTTAAAGAAAAAAATATTCGGGGAAATTAACTCTTCTGTTTTTTTAAATTAGATGATTGGCTTAGAAAGCGTTGAACTGACCTACAAAATTATACCTTGATCGTTAAAGTATCTTAAAAATAACGAAGATATAGGCCTGAGGAGTTTTAAGTAGAAGATCCTGTATAATCAGTAAGAGCAAGAAATAAACTGTATGCCAAATGCAAATGATTCTAAAATATTGACTCGGTTTTCCATGAGGCATCTACTCCCAAATTTTTAAATAAGTTGTGAATCACCCTGCATATAAATTATTATACAATCACGAGTATTCGTTAAACAGTGGGCCATACTTTAAGGCTAGCTTCCTAGGATGAAAATAAAGTGTGTTAAGGCTGGCGTTTCAAGGACAAATAATCATATCTAAATATGCACCCAAAAAATACAAACAGTAGGTGGAGGTCCTTATTAATGTAGTACTAAAATATAATGCTGAAATTGAATCATTTTCTTTAACTTTTGAAGAAAAATGTGCTAGAGAACATAAAAAAGTCTGTATTTGCATATTATCACTGTGTTCTATAATCCGTGAAAAGAACTTGATAATTTAAATAAATTGGAGTGTTACTAGTTTTTAAAAGAATTCTCCGGGATGTGATAATGTTTATATGTTGTATACAATTTTCTCAATGTGCAGTTGACTTGTAAAATTCAGTAGATTTTATGATAAAACGTAATAGGTGAAAATTATGCTCTTTTTTTCTTATTCTAAATAACTTGTCAGCCTGAAAATTGTTTTATATCCCGGAGAAAACTTGTATAATTGACATAGTGAAGAGATATTCTTTCTAACTTACTCAGATTTTTTTTAGACTGTCTCAACAAACAGCTATGAAATTCGTTGAAAATTTGCCTATAAAACGGCGCCCTTAAGTCAAGTTATTGTAGTACAACTTTGCTTCCTCAAAAAGTTATAGACCCGAGAAAGTATGTATTTGACAAAAACTTCCTCAGACATATAACTTCTTAACTAAAGTTTCAAAATAACTAATCATTTTCCAAATTCTCTGTTCTTAAAAAAAATCTGAGAAAAAATATAGTGGCATAGGAACTAAAATCGCCTTGCCCATTTATCACAAAAAACTATCAGATATTCGTGTGTATCATACAAAAAAAACTTCTTCTACAAAATTTGAATATGATTACTCAAGAAATGTATAAATTAACGTAAACATTGAATTAACAAAATAGCTTCTCGGGCCTATAACTTCTCGAGGAAGCAATAAGGTATTAAGGTAAGTTAATTTAAATCACCCTATTTTCATCTAACCTTAGAGTATGATCCATTCTTTAATAACCACTCTGGATAAACCAATCGCGTTTTGAGTATCATCAAATCTGTTCAAAATCGTCCTCAGAACCACTAAACCATCAAGTTTGAATTATGAGAGTAAGTTATTGATCAACTAGTTGCGCCACTGTTGTTATTCAACTCTGACTCTTTGTAATGGTCTTTTTTAAATATGATAAAAGTTTTCCACGAGTGTAAATGTTTTTATATATTTTTAGGTATTAATAATATTGTGTGAAACTAACTACTCTGTGGACTAAAGCCCCAACCAGCGTTGAACTACACCCACAATATCTACCCATATATTCGTTATTATTTTTGTAACATTTTTTACTGTATTAGAAAGACATTTTAAGCTAATATAAATCAAATCTCCTCGCGCCGTTATTTTATTGGCGAACGGTGGCCTTGTATGGATTAGGATCGAGCGGTATTATCGCTCTTTATCCTTCACCATCTCTGTAGACCTGGGCGGCCTCGTAGAGAGGGTTCCCTTCTCCGGTCAGCCTCGACCGCTGTTGCGGCCGATGCTGGCGGCTCGAGGAACCTCCTCCTGCCTTGGCTGACTACCGCCGGCAGGGGGCCTCTTCTGGCGCTCTTCGTGTCTTCTAGGTTCTTTCTTCGCCGGCCGTCCTAAACCCCGAGGGTGGTCTTTGTTGGGAGTGGGTTTTGTGAGTGGCTTGTAGCCATAGGATGCTCTTCTTCCCGAGCCTGTTACGGTTCGGGAGATGCGAGCGCTAGGTAAGGATAGGGTTTGGGTTGTCTATGTTCTCGTCTTCTTCTTGGTGGTCTTCTTGGTCTTGGTTTCTTCTTGTCCTGAAACAGAAAAGATTAACGGGGAGGGTTGGGGTTTTGTCAGGAGGAAGGTCAAGGAATGGGTGTTTTGGACGTTGGGGTTTGTCGGTCGGGGCGGGGGCGTAGTCAACGGCTTGCCTAAGCAGGGGGTCATCAAATCTCCTACAATTCCTATCAATGAAGTTATATGTATGCTTTCTGATACCAAACATCTAGGTATGCTAATGAACAATTCTACACTCTATAAATATCTTTCTATTGAACCATTAGCATACCTAGATGTTTGGTATCAGAGAGGTATGACTTCATTGATAGGAATTGTAGCAGATTTGATTTATATTAGCTTAAAATACCTTTCCAATACAGTAAAAAGAGTGTAAATGTCTTCTCAATTTTTTTTCTGTTAATTAATCGTCGACTTGATATGTCACGGACGAAAAAAAGCTTCATTAAATACTTTTTTGTTGTGATCTGAAAGTGTCTACCTAGGTAATTACGACACAAACGATCTTTCTTTGGATGCACCAGCGAAAGATAAATAGCGGCTTTTTAATGCCTTAATCAGGGATTCTGCTAAAATTACGGGGCTAATTTTAGTTATTGGACACTGTGATACTTTCAAAATGTAGTAAATAAGTTCAAGCGTCCTCTGATACAATTTTTCTAAAAGACAAAAAAGGTAACTTATTTATTGCTTTCTGAAAATATGTGTTGATGATGATTTTAAATTTGTAAAATCAAGTAAGCCTTGCACGGAAAGAAAGCTTTACTATATCAAGATTAATACACTTATTCCGACGCTAGATTCATTTCACCAGTTCTTTAATACAGGGTATCCTAACGAAAATTTAATCCCCCCTATAATTGGAAAACCGAATAATATTTCAAAATTTGCCGAGACCCGTCGATTTTTGTTCTTGGGGGGAGCTTTTTTGACAGTCAAGCCAACTCGATATGTTCATACCCCGAATGCCTAGTAACCCCAACTTAAAAATTTAAAATGCAACTACCCCACATGTGGCACATGAATTTAAAGCCCTGATCATTGCAAATACAGTGACGTAACGTTTTTAGAAATCGGTTGAGATTTGACAGAATTATTGGTTACAAACTAAAAGATGACAAACCAACTTACGCGTAGTAATTTCTACACAAATGCCCACCACTAATAAGTTTTTCATCTACTACACATGACCGCATTACCTAATTGTTATTGATGTGTCTATCAGTTTACAAAAAGTCAGAAATGAAATAAAAGCTGAAGCAAATAATAAATCAGATTTATTTGATGAATTGCTCAAAATGACCCCGTTAACTTCCAAACAATAATACAGTCTGTTTTCAAATTCTGGTCGAACATTATTAAAGACATCCGCAGTTATTAATCGGCATTCTTCTACAATTCTCTGACGTGTGGCGTACATTCGTGATTTTAAATGACCCCACAGAAAAAGTCCAAAGGGGACAGATCTGGAGATCTTGGTGGTCATTCGACGGACCTCTTCTGCCAATCCAATGCCCCGGGAAATGGTCATCCAAAAATTGTCGCACAGCAGCAGCATAGTGCGGGGCGCACCATCTTGTTGGAAGGTTATTTCATTTTCTAGCAAATTGTCGTCACTTTCTAAAATCTCTGTTATCCTAGGATCAATTGTACTTTCCAATAATTCTAGATAGGTGTTTCCATCGAGATTACCTTGGATGAAAAATGGTCCAACAAGATGGTCGCCAAAAATGCCTGCCCAAACATTCAATTTTTGAGGTGTCTGAGTATGAAATTCCCTGATTAAATGCGGATTAGTATCACTCCAGTATCGACAATTGTGTCTATTCACTTCGCCATTCAACATAAATGTGCATTCGTCGGAGAAACATGTATTGTAGAGAAGATTTGGATTCAGTAGAAGTTGTTCACTAAAGTATTCGCAATATTGGTTACGGCGATCAAAGTCATCTTCATGTAACTCTTGAACCAGCGTCATCTTAAATGGATGAAACTTGTGTTTTTCAAAATTCGGTGAACACTGGAACGAGATACGCCAGAAGCTTGAGACACAGTTGTAATCCATTGCTTATTATCCATCTGTACATGACACAAAACTGCCACTTCAACTGCTTCATTTCGAACTGGCCCAATTACTTCACGTTTCTTGTTTAAAAGCGAACCTGTTGCAACAAATTTGTCAATCAGGTGTTTAACGTACTGGTGGTTTACATTTTTCAGGATGATTGGCATTCGTGATTTCAATAATAAATTGCAACAATTTCTACTCTTTTCGCGATAGAATAAGTCGCGTTAATACTTTCAATAACGGCTGAAACTAACGATTTCTTGGTCATAAGCAAAAAACACCGACTTTTTTTGTAGTACTGATTTTTTGTTATGTTTTATTTGCTTCAGCTTTTTTATTTCATTTCTGACTTTTTTGTAAACTGATAGACACATCAATAACAATTTGGTAATGCGGTCATGTGTAGTAGATGAAACACTTATTAGTGGTGGGCATTTGTGTAGAAATTACTACGCGTAAGTTGGTTTGTCATCTTTTCGTTTGTAACCAATAATTCTGTCAAATCTCAACCGATTTCTAAAAACGGTACGTCACTGTATTCGCAATGAAAAGGGCTTTAAAATGATGTGCCACAAATGGGGTAGTTGCATTTGAAATTTTTAAGTTGGTGTTGCTATGCATAAGTGGGATGAACATATCGAGATGGCTTGAATGTCAAAAAAGATCACACCAAGAACAAAAATCGACGGGTCTCGGCGAATTTTGAAATATTATTTGGTTTTCCAATTATAGGGGGTCAAATTTTCGTTGGGATATCCTGTATAGTAATATTTTATTGAAAGATTAACTTATTATTTTATAATAAGGTTATTATATTCTTTATTTAAGAATAAAAGTTGCTTGAAATTAAGAAAACTACTATACTTAATAATGAGATAAAGTTATGTTTGTTTAAAAAAATGTTTTGTTTTAGTTAGATAATATGAATTTTAAATTACTTGAGTCAACAATTATTGTTATTCTCAAAATTAAGTTATGTTGTCTTTATTTGAAGTGTTAAGAGACTTGTAAAGTAAACAATTTTGAATAAAGTAGCAGTTCAATTTTTCCAATGGATTGCAGCAAGCCTTTGCTGCAATACATAACAATAATAACAATAATAAACTACATAACATATATAATAAAGGTTTTAGTATTATAGTATATTAGTAGTAGTATAGTATATTTTGCAAGCCCAATAATCAAACAATAATCAAGTAGCGAAAGAAGGCATTTTGAATTTGTTAGTTCTGCCTAAAAATTTTTGCGTATGGTTGTAACCATACACATCACTGAATTATTTCCCAGAATTGCAGAAAAGCTGCAATAAAAATCGAGCAAGACCTATATTTTGAATATACAAGAGTCTTTCAGATACGACGACTTTTGCAATACGCTACTGTTCCGCGTTCATGCTTACATGCAAGACTTATACGTAGAAAAATTACAGAAATAATTGCAGACTGTAAAGCGGCTTTAAGCAAACTTTAATAACACTGCTATCTTATATTCCTTTGGACCCCCTGCATATAAAATGATTCGACTAAACCCAGTGGTTTTTCTTAATGTGGAAAAAAGTACATGTACTTAGGTAACAAAATGATAATAAAATTGCAGACCATGAATCTTTACTTTATTACCAATGTTTTTAAAAATCTGGTCTGTTGGCAGTTTTTCAGCCAAGTGTTCCTTTGAATTTTTGTACATTATAATGCCAGGACGTGAAATTTCTACGTTTACTCGAGCAAGAATGACTGCTTTACAGGACATTCTAATCATCAGATATCGAACATGTTTAGCATTCCTAGATCATCTGTTGTACGAATAGCACACAGATATGAAGAATTTGATACTGTGGAAAACAGACCATGTAGTGGACGTCCTCGAGTATCTAATGAAATGGAAGATCGGTATTTGGTGCATATACTCGTAGACACCACACATCTTCAGCTTCAGCTCTCAGAGCCCATTTTCAAGGTACGTTTTGCCATGTTATATTGACACCTACTATTCGAAGACGACTCCACAGCACAAATTTACGTGCTAGAACACCATTACGGGTCCCCACTCTACTTCCAAGGCATCCTGTTGTCCGCCTCCGCATATGGGTTCGCTTTTACGCCAGTGGCGGTGGGTCTTATTTACAGACGAAACCAGAATTGGGTTAGTTACTGATGACAATCGACACAGAGTCTGAGAGGTGTTCCCGTGAAGTTGTTCCGTATGAAGAGGTGAATGTTTTGGGGTGCAATAATGTTCAACCGCCGCATCCCATTAATTCGCATATCACAGAATATGACCAGTCAAATTTACATCGAACAAGTTATTACGCCCATTATCTACCCCCTACGTAATGAATTAAGTGAAAATTTTGTGTTTATGGACGACAACGCTCGACCACATCGCGCAAGAAGGGTTCAAGAGACACTCGAAGCAGGACATATCAATAGATTAGATTGGCCAGCCAACTCGCCTGATATTAATCCTATTGAAAACATGTGAGATTTCGTTGCTAGAGCCATTTATAATCGTATTCTTCCACCTCAGACTGCAGATGAGTTTGTCGTGGCGGCAGAAGAAGAATGGAACAATATTCCTCAAGATATATGCTATTGGAACGTGGTGGAGGTCATACCGACTGTTAGTCAAGTAGAGAACTTGCTTTGTTACTTCTTTTTGATTTAATAAATTTTGTCAAAAATGTTACACATTTGCTGGTTTTTAATTTTAAGTACTCAGTTTATCGGACATATTCTTTTCACGAAAAAAAAGATTAAGAAAACAATATACTTTAAAAATGTATTTGGTTTTTCTGATAAAAATATTTCTTTAACAAGAATGGGAGAGTCCAAGACTGACGTTAGAGTCTTTTAAAATTATATTTTGGTTGAAAACATGTCAACAAAGATAACAAAGGAGACATCTTGTTAAATTAAATCCGAATTTCTGCCATCAACGCCTTAGCCGTCACAGCCACCCTCTCTAAATTTTCAAATGGCACTATACCATATGTGGCACATCGTTGCAAAGGTTATTTCATAGGAAATGCATTCTACCATCTATTTTGTATATTCGCGTGAAATTGAGAGACAAAAAAATTAAAAGCTTTTTTCTGTTTGTTTTGGTTAAACTACTGATGATAACAATACCGATACTTTTTTCCACCTTCTGTTTTTACCTCAGTCAGTCAACTTCCAGTTCATTTTCAATTAAGTGTCAACATGGTGTACACGACTGCCGAAAGAATCGAAATTGTGCGTTTCTATTTCAAAAATAACGACTGCCCACGAGCCGCAGCGCGTGCTTCAATAAAATCACGATTATATCATTAGTCATCAATGTTTCAAAATTGATGCAAAAATTCATGGAAACTGGATCAGTAACAAACAAAAAACATCAACCAGTAAGACGAATTATTAATGAACGTGTGGAAGTTGCTGTTTTGGGACACGTTGCAATGGACAACAATCAGTATTTAAATCAACTTTCCTTGGCATCAGGGGTTTCAACAAGTAGTGTATGGAGAATTTTAAAAAAGCATAAATTTCACCCATACAAAACGAAGACGACGATGATCGAAGACTACAGTTTTGCGAAATTATGTCTAATAATCTATTGAATAACGTGAACTTGTACAATATTTGCTTCAGCGATGAGTGTATGTTGGTCCGACATGAATCCGCATTTCTTTAGCCAACATTGAAGATCTTAGGCAGAGAATAATAGAATAATGTCGACAATTGACACCGTTCTCACAAATGTTCGTAAACTCTTTCAAAGTCGTCTGAATTACTGTATGGAAGTTAAAAGAGGTCATTTTGAACAATTGCTTTAAAGGTAATTCCTATTATTCTGTAGTTTAACCAAAATAAACAGAAAAAGTTTTTTTTAATTTTTTTATCTTTAAATTTCATGCGAATATACAATGAAGAGTAGAATGCATTATAACATTTGCAACGATATGCTACATATGGTATGGTGCCATTAGAGGGGGTGGTTGTGACGGCTAAGGGGTTGATGGCAGAAATTTGGATTTTATTTAAAAAGATGTCCCCCTCGTTATCTTTGTTGACAAGTCTTGGCAATTTTCAACCAAATGATAATTTTAAAATATTCTAAGGGTGGCTACTTTTCGTTGGAAAACGCTGTATATACTTCCCTTTATAACAACAATTGAAAGCTATGCATAGATAAAACGTTAACTAACAATAATTAACATTATTTTACATATATGACTGAAAATCAAGCGTAAAAAAATTGAATATGTATATATATATATATATATATATATATAAAAAGATATATAGATACCAGAGTTCATCAATCAATTCAAATATTTTCATTTTGTTTAACCTGAATAGTGTAACAGTAGCCACTTTAAAAGTATATTAATAATATATTTGGAGTTATATAGAGAGCGTGTTGACCGATGAAGTTGAATACTTTCTTACTTTTAATGTCACGTAAAAAGTTACTCGGATTAAAAAATTATGTTTGTTACAATGTAGAAAAATACAGGATTAAGTGAGTTAATATAATATGCAAGATGTATCTTACTAACAATAATTACTAGTGTCACTGATTTCCCAATCCGTCTTTTCTCTTTCTTCCAGAAAAACAATCCGTTAATTAATTACTTCTTTATTAACTACTGAACACTACTAATTACAGGTCAACTAAACACTTATTTAATTAATCGCTATCTATATCGCTTTGATCTCTCTAAATAAACACTTCACTTCAGACTGTAACACAAGACTAATACAATACTTATACAAGACGGACGTTTATTCTTCTTTTATAGACCTAACGAATATTCCAGGTATATTCCAGTAGCTCTAGATCCCTTTTCTCGTACGACTGGAACGCTTCTCGTCGATTCCCGATTTTTCCAGGCCGGTCTCGATCAGCGGCATGTTGTTTGTTTACCAGAATGACGTAGGGGCGATCGGGGCAATCTCAGGCAATTCGCGGTGCCACAGTCGTCGGTTTGGGAGTGAGTGGGGCAAATTCCGTGACACTGCCCTCTCCTTAGGACCGATCGTCCCGATCGGATACACCTCTATACGGGGACAGACGCTCCAGATGGACGACCTTCATCTTACTCCTGGGAGTCCTCTGTATCCGGTAGACGACATCATTGATTCTTTTAATGACGGTGTAGGGGCCCTCCCAACGGTTCTGTAATTTAGGCGATCTTCCTTTCTTCCGCGTGGGGTTGTACAGCCACACCAGGTCACCTTGTTGGAATCCGACTGTATTGGCCCGGACGTCATATCGAGTCTTCATGCGATCGCTCTCTAGTCGCATTCGAGATCTGACTTGATCTTGTATGGCTGCTAGTCTTCGTTCTATCTCATGAGTATAAGTGTCTGGCTTTGTGGGCTGTTCCGTAGGACGACCAAATACCAAATCTGCGGGAAGGCGAAGCTCTCTTCCAAAGATGATCCTTGCGGGAGTCTTCCCAGTCGTTTCATGGACAGCTGAGCGGTAAGCTAACAGGAAGAGTGGAATGAGCTTGTCCCAGTCTGTCTGGTTTTCGTTCACAAACATCCTCAGATTGGTTTCTAGTGTGGCATTGAAGCGTTCCACCATACCATCTGACTGGGGATGCAGTGGTGTGGTCCTGGTTTTTCGGATTCCCATAAGCTCGCAGACCTTTCGGAACACACCTGATTCGAAATTTCTGCCCTGATCTGAATGCAGTTCCATGGGCACACCAAATCTGCAGAACAGGTTGTTAACTAGCGCTTCTGCTACAGTTGTGGTCTCTTGATTGGGAAGGGT
Source organism: Monochamus saltuarius (assembly GCA_025584915.1). Classification (NCBI taxonomy): domain Eukaryota; kingdom Metazoa; phylum Arthropoda; class Insecta; order Coleoptera; family Cerambycidae; genus Monochamus; species Monochamus saltuarius. Next base: position 65,127,748 of record CM046722.1, on the reverse strand, counting down.
ATACTTCCGGCCATTTACTGAAGTAGTCCATGGCGACTAACAGATATCGGTTTCCATTTTGAGTTTTCGGAAATGGGCCAGCGATATCAATGGCAATTCTCTCGAACGGTGCTCCTACGATGTACTGGCGCATTTTGCCTCTGGAACGGGTCTTCGGTCCCTTGCTGGCTGCACATATGTCACATTTTCGGCACCAATCTTCTACATCCGTCCTACAACTCAACCAGTAGAAACGCTCCCTAATCTTCTGTAGAGTCCTATTGATACCGAAGTGTCCACCACCAGTACCTCCATGTACTTCCTGCAGCACTTCCTTGACTCGGGACCTCGGGAGTAGTACTTGTTTCTTGACCTCCGTTCCGTCATTGTTCTCCCATGCTCTTTTAGGACACCGTCTTCCAACACCAAAGAATTCCATTGAGCCCAATAGCTCTTTAATGTTGGGCTTTTACTACTGACTTCAGCCCATGAGGGTCGGTTGTTGGCTTCTTTCCAGTCTAATAACGGCTTGATGTCACCATCTGGCATCTGCATTTCCATGTTTCCTGCCGGCTCGATGTTCAACAACAAAGTGATATTCTTGCAGCCGTTCCAGCCACCTAGCCATCTGTCCTTCAGGGTTCTTAAACTGGAGCAGCCATTTAAGGGAAGCGTGATCCGTTCTGAGGAGGAATTCTTGGCCATACAAGTATTTGTGAAAGTGTTCTAGACTCTTGACGATGGCAAGCAATTCTTTCCGAGTCACACAGTAGTTCTTTTCGGCTTTTGATAGGACTTTGCTGAAGTAGCCCACTACTCGCTCTTGGCCATCTTGTACTTGGGAAAGAACTCCGCCAACTCCAATGTTGCTTGCGTCCGTGTCCACTATAAATGGTCGTCCAGGTATTGGGTATGTCAAAATCGGGGTAGTGCAGAGAGCCTCTTTCAGCGTCTCAAAGGCTTGCTGGCATCTCGGAGTCCATTCGAACGGGACGTTGTCTTCTGTCAGTTTATGAAGAGGCTTGGCAATGTCCGAGAATCCTTGGACGAATCGTCGATAGTATGTGCATAGGCCGAGGAAACTTCGAACTTGATGTTTGTCTTTAGGAACCGGCCAGTTCTTTATGCACTCTGTCTTCTCCGGGTCTGTTTTGACACCCTTTGGAGTAATAATGTGGCCTAGGTATCTAACCTCCTTTTGGAACAGACTGCACTTCTTCGGGTTCAACTTCAGGTTCGCTGCTTTCAACTTCTTGAACACTTCGGACACGTTCTTCAGGTGCTCCTGGAAAGAGCGTCCCAGCACCACCACGTCGTCCAAGTAAATCAAGCAGGTCTCCCAATGCAGGCCATGAAGTACAGTTTCCATCAGTCGTTCAAAAGTGGCAGGGGCATTACATAGACCAAATGACATTACATTGAACTGCCACAATCCATTTCCAGTAGTAAACGCTGCCTTTTCCTTGTCTTCTGGGTTGACCTCGACTTGCCAATATCCACTCTTTAAATCCAAAGTGGAAAACCATTGCGCACCAGCCAAGGTGTCCAGAGTATCATCAATCCTCGGTAATGGGTAACTGTCTTTCTTGGTGACGTCATTTAATTTTCTGTAGTCCACACAAAATCGGGTGGAGCCGTCTTTCTTCTTGACCAGGACTACAGGAGAAGCCCAAGGACTCTGAGATGGCTCTATAGTGCCTTGAGTTTGCATCTCGATTAACATCTTGTTAACTTCTTCTCGCTTGGCTAGTGGAAGTCCTCGTGGTGGCTGCTTTATAGGAGATGATGAACCAGTATCGATTCGATGCTTCACTACATTTGTTCTCCCAAAGTCGCCTGGTTTAAGTGCAAACACATCTTCATTTTCACTTAGCAGCTCTTCCAGTTGTTCCACCTCCATCTCTGTTAATCTTTCTTTGGCCCTATCCACGATGTCCCTTAGACATTCCGGTAGACTGGTCTTGTTTGGTTTCTTCTCCATTTCGTTGTTTTCTTTGAGTATTCTGACCATGGTAACAGGTTCACAGACTCCTACTTCAGTTCCCTTTGTAATTTTCTGTGGAAAGGTTTTCAGGTTAACTACCCGTACTATTGTTCGTTTTCTCTGGTTTAATCAGGGTGCGGCCGGTGACTATAGATTTATTGAACAGATCCGGATTACTGGGTTCACTACTCCAACACTGCAAGACATTTCCCCATCCATTACAGTGGCAACCAATGTTTCGGTCTGACCAGGTAGTACCACATCTTCTTTAACAACGAGTCTCCGTACAGCGTTATTCTCAGTGGTGGTCGTTAGCACTACTTCCTCACCCATTATTCGTAGCGTACCAGCATTCAAATCTAAGTTCACCCCCTTTGCTCGTAGTAAGTCCAGTCCGAGTATGACATTGTCCGATATATCTGCTACCAGGCCTCTGTGTTTGAATTTGACGTCTCCTAATTCTATGTCAAGCTCGCATTCCCCCTTGACTGGCAGTTGTTGTCCATTGGCTGTTGTAAGGACATAACGCTTGGCAGGGCTCTTAATACGCCAGTCACCAATAATATCCGGTCGTACAATAGTTCTTGCCGCTCCAGTGTCGATTACCATAGGAACATACGACCAAAAATAATGCCTTCTATTAGCAAGGAGTCAGAGTCCTGGAGACGTGACAACGTAATTTCTTCTCGTGGGGCATGGTAGGAGGACGCAGCCGGCTTTTGCCCCGTCAAGCCGGCTGACCCTAGTTTTCCTGTGTAGCTGCCGCCTGGGAGTCGCGCTTTTGCTGATCCGTGACCGGGGCCCTACACTGTCTTTTTAGATGTCCTGTCTGTCCACAGTTCCAGCATTTGAGAAGGCGATCCCTTCGACTATCAAATTGTTCTTTCTTTGGCCCAGTAGATGGGCTGAATTTATCGATAATCTCCTTTAGCGTCTTTATTAGGTCTCCATTTGCCATACCATCGCTGTTATCACTGATGGCCCGAACTTTAACATGTCTACCGGATGCCATCTTTGCTGCCTCGAATTCCAGTGCATGTGAAAGAGCGTCATTCAACGTTTTAGGTCTAGCGAGCCGTAGTGCCTGCTGAGTTTCGCAATCTCTTAGGCCGTCGACAAAAACTTGGATGGAGAGCTGATCTACAAATTCGGACGGGGCTGTTGGATAAGCCAATCGAACCAGTCTGGCAACATCGGTCTCAAAATGTTGTAAATTCTCTCCACTTTGTTGGTGACGATTTTTCAATTGTGCCTGGTACACTTGCTGCAGGTGTTTATCCCCATATCTCATTTCCATATGCTGTTTTAGAATATCGTAGCTATTCTGTTGCCCAGCAGGAACTCCTTGTAAGACGTCAAGAGCTTCCCCTCGTAGAGCAACTATCAGAGCTGTAGCCTTTTCATAGTCAGACCATTCGTTTGCTGCAGCTGCTGCTTCGTACTGACGCAGATATACATTCCAGGAAACCTTGCCGTCGAATTCAGGGGTCTCGTCTTCTGAGTTCGGATAACAGGTCCTTCTGATTTGATTACGCCCTCCTTTGCTATCTTGTCTAATTTATGTCGAAGCTCTTCGCAGGTTTCTCTAACCAAGTTTATTTCTTCGTCTATTTCTTGTTTTTGTGCTAACATTTTCTCTTCTACTTGTGTTTCTACCTTATGTGACTGCTCCTCTAGTTTTTCTTCTAGTGTATTCTCCAATTTTTCTAACTTTGTCTGCATATCCTTCGTCTGGTTTTCCATTTCCTGTTGTATTGTCTGTATCTGTTCTTTCATTATATATCCTTGCTTTTCTAGTTTATTTTCTAATTTCTCCTGCATTTCTTTCGTCTGGTTTCTCATTTCCTGTTGTATTGTCTGTATCTGATCTTTCATTGTATGCCCTTGTTCTTCAAATTTTCTTGCATTGTCTGGGACTGGTCTTCAATTTTATGTCCTTGTTCTTCAAATTTCTCTTGCATCATCCTTCCTTGTTCCTGCATCGTTTTCGCCTGGTCTTCCATTTTATTTTGCATTGCTTGCATCATTTCTAAAAGTTTTGCTAATTGTGCATCCATATTGATTTGGCTTCTAGTTACAGGCATTCACTCTCTTTGGAATCTTCTAAAATGTCCAGGAATGTGTTTGTAAATGTCACAGTTGACTTCCTTACAATGAAACGAGTGCAGTGATATGCCACACTTGGGTATTTGTCTCACTCCGGTATAAAGTTCTAGAATGTTCGAGAATGTCCTTCGCAAATAACACCGTTCACTTCCTTAAGTCACGACGAGTGCGGTGATATGTCACACTTGGGTCTTTGTCTCAATTCGGTAGAAAGTTCTAGAATATTCGAGAATGTCTTTCGGAAATACCACCGTTCACTTCCTTGAGTCACGACGAGTGCGGCGATATGTCACACTTGGGTCTTTGTCTCACTCCCGTACAAAGTTCTAGAATGTTCGAGAATGTCCTTCGCAAATATCACCGTTCACTTCCTTGAGTCACGACGAGTGCGGTGATATGCCACACTTGGGTCTTTGTCTCACTCCCGTACAAAGTTCTAGAATGTTCGAGAATGTCCTTCGCAAATAACACCGTTCACTTCCTTGAGTCACGACGAGTGCGGTGATATGCCACACTTGGGTCTTTGTCTCACTCCCGTACAAAGTTCTAGAATGTTCGAGAATGTCCTTCGCAAATACCACCGTTCACTTCCTTGAGTCACGACGAGTGCGGTGATATGCCACACTTGGGTCTTTGTCTCACTCCCGTACAAAGTTCTAGAATGTTTGAGAATGTCCTTCGCAAATACCACCGTTCACTTCCTTGAGTCACGACGAGTGCGGTGATATGCCACACTTGGGTCTTTGTCTCACTCCCGTACAAAGTTCTAGAATGTTCGATAATGTCCTTCGCAAATACCACCGTTCACTTCCTTGAGTCACGACGAGTGCGGTGATATGCCACACTTGGGTCTTTGTCTCACTCCCGTACAAAGTTCTAGAATGTTCGAGAATGTCCTTCGCAAATACCACCGTTCACTTCCTTTCGACAAGACGAGTGCGGTGATATATCACACTTGGGTCTTTATTCCACCCACGCACAGGGTTCCAGAAAGTTCTTCCAACTTCCACTTAAACCCACTCACGCACAGGGTTCCAGAAAGCTTCTCAAACTTCCAGTTAAATCCCACTTTGTGGACAGAGTTCCAGAAAGCTCTTGAAACTTCCAGTTAAATCCACTTCCGACACCAAATTGTCACGGATTTCCCAATCCGTCTTTTCTCTTACTTCCAGAAAAACAATCCGTTAATTAATTACTTCTTTATTAACTACTGAACACTACTAATTACAGGTCAACTAAACACTTATTTAATTAATCGCTATCTATATCGCTTTGATCTCTCTAAATAAACACTTCACTTCAGACTGTAACACAAGACTAATACAATACGTATACAAGACTAACTAACTCGGACGTTTATTCTTCTTTATAGACCTAACGAATATTCCAGGTATATTCCAGTAGCTCTAGATCCCTTTCGTACGACTGGAACGCTTCTCGTCGATTCCCGATTTTTCCAGGCCGGTCTCGATCAGCGGCATGTTGTTTGTTTACCAGAATGACGTAGGGGCGATCGGGGCAATCTCAGGCAATTCGCGATGCCACAGTCGTCGGTTTGGGAGTGAGTGGGGCAAATTCCGTGACACTAGAAATACATTAGATTTTATTAATAGAATTTAATAATAAATACAGTATGCAAGTTTTTTACTTCTAAATGCTTTGTCAGGAGCATAAATAATTTGTAGGATGATTTTTTTAGTGAAATTTGTCCATCCATTCTCAAAATGTGAATGATCTATCCTTTTCTTTAAAAGTGTATTTCTTGTTCATTTATCATCTAAAAATGTATTATAATGTAGGTATTTCAATCGCATTAGAAAATATATTGAAATGTTTTCACTGAAAATTACACTGTATTCTTAGTATACAATGTTACCAATGCACTATAAAATTTCATAATAAATTCTCAAATTTTATTACGCAAAAACACTTGATGTTTCCTTAATATATAATGTAAATTAAAAGTTTCCAGTAAATATTATGTAAAAAGAGTATAACAAAACATGGAAATTTCCACCCATTTTTATCAGCGGAACTTGTGCAATAGAAAAAAATCATTAAAGATTTAGTATTATTTTGGCTGGATTTATAATCCAGAAAATGTTTGTACTCTTACACCACAACACCCTGTATAGACATCGAATTTTATAGTTATAATAACTTTTGTGTTTTGGTTTTAATTTTGCCCTAAACTAGTCTTTCAAAATTGGTGCAACGGTTGTCGCAAAGTGTAATCTTATTTTAAAGCTACTGACAACTGAACTTACTAAAATAACTGTTTAAAAACTTGTCTTGTTACTTTAATAATTGTTTAATAAAAATTAATTATATAATTCCTTCACAATCATTGCAAATCATTCCTCCTTATGACCTAGGAAGGCATCATATTTTAAAACCTTTCTTTCATTTCTTTTCACATTTTATTTCAATTACGTCCTTGCTAATGACAAGCTATAAACGACATTTTGTAAATAAGCTAAAGCTAAGAATAGGCACAGTAAACTGAATACAACTCTGTTAAGAATCCCGTCTCTCGAACTCTAGATAAACTCTGTGATGTGTGCCCCGTACGATATCATAAACTAGGAACATTTCCTTGGTAACTATTTATTTTTTGATGAAAGGGACTTATTTTACGTAAATGCAAAAAATATGTGGCCACCTTTACATAGACTAAAAATAAAAAAAAATTCAGCTTTAGTTTCTGTCTACATAACCCGACACATATTTAATGTAACTACTGAGAAAATTTATATTCATTCTAAAGTACAAGCATGAGAATATAATTTATCATAAAACTTGTAACTTAGATCTAAGTACTAAATGTAATTCTGAATGTAAATATACAAACATAATTTTGAATGCAAATAAAATAATGTACATGTATTACTTCATCTATTGTTTGAAACATTCATACTCTCGTTGCTTATTTCTACTCATACAGTGAGTGCTTTTAACAATTAATTTAAACATTACGAACTTTCCAAAGTTGTATCGAATAGCTCGGCTTGAGAGCACTCATAATTACTATTATTGGAACCATACAGACAGGATGTTCCACCGTGTGCCATTTAAAATAACAATATTGGTGTTGACTTCCGATATAACCGGAAGTACTAGAAAATTCTAGACATTTTAGTTGTGTTCTTCCCAGGTACTTTATCATATCGTAAAATTTTTCGGATAAGATCTGAATGCAGCCGCCGCTCAAAATACGAGAAGCACTGAAGATGCCATCTGTTAAGTTTAGCGAAACGTCTGCAGTTAAGCATCGACCACGGCAAAACAGCCCCGAAAGTGAACATCATTCTATTGACACCGGCCATAAAAACCTACGAATTATAGGGTGTTAATAAGTTTGACCAAACCGTTGAGTGAGAAATTATAGAGGCGCAACCTTATAGCGAAATGCGTATCCACTTTTGGGCCCGAGATAGTATTAGGTAATAGCAGCTCTTTGGTTCTAAGATTCGTCAATTTATCGACAACTGGAGGTTGTTCACGGAGGTTTTCTTTGCTTGTTAAACTATTGAATCACACAGAACACTCAAAATTGACCGTCATTAACAACAGTTCTCGACAGACGCACAAATCTCGAGCCCAAAAACCCCCTACTGTAAAACACGGTGTAACGGAAGGCCTTTATTTCTTGTCCGACTTTAAATACATTTTGCCCTATAGATATTTTCTATTAGGGCCTTTGCTTTCAAGATACAGGGTGTTAAACTTGTAGATCGAATATCGATATTAAGGTTGCGTCTCTATCTATAACTTCTCACTCAACGACCAAACGTCACCGACATATTGTATCGATGAAAATAATAATTGTAGTTTGTTTAACAATTTTTTATTCAAAGCTTAGTAAGGGAGTTATAAGGTGTTGCCATTTTATATATTTGTTCTTTTTCTATCAATAACTTAAGTACAGGAAAAGATTATTTTCATTTATCAGGCTAATTGGTAGAAATATGAAATTAAATTCTTTAAAATGTTTGTTGTAACTTCTAAATAAAAACGAATAGTGCATATAAGAACAAATGTTTGACTACCATCTGTCAAAATTTGTCTTCTCTGTATTCGAATATAACAGAAAGTAAAAAACATCGTTCCTAATACTAAAACTTACTCATGGCATAGGGTAAGCAAATTTTACACCAAACTACCTATTAATTTGAACTGGGGATCACGACGACATTTAGACTTGATAATTGAACATGATTATATGTAAAACCTAATAATAATAACTTTGTTTTCCGGAAATATTTAAATCACCATGGTAACGAAATCATACAAGCTTCTAATTGATTACAAAATGTTGGTGTCATATTTCTTTAAAACTCTCGTATCTAAAATACTGTGAATATCAATTTTCAATTCTACATCTCATTTGGTTTTCTATACAGGGTGAATCATTAATAGTGGTACATTGTTTAACATGCCTTATTCAATTGTTGCTCCTTTTCATTCTACAGGGTGTCAAAATTTGAAAAAATGTTCGATTTTTTGCTATATTTTAAGAATGTACGGATCAATTGTCTGAAAAATGTGTAGTCTTATGTTGTTTGAGGTGTTAATTACGAATATGCAGATAGTGTTGAGGTCACGACTAGGAGACGCTAGTTATACTGTACTGTCGATGTAGAAATATGTCTAACTTTTTGTATTTTATACTTTTGAATTTTTTAATAAGAAACAATTAAATTACCTTTAATTCTAAATAGAAAGGGTATACCTGTCACAAATCTATAAACTCAACCGTTTTTGAGAAACAGGCGATTTAAGTTTTTTTAAACTCGGCAGGAATTAAATTAGAAAATTATGTTTTCCAAAGTAGTAGGCGTGAAATTAATAAGTAGACAGCTGTCACTACAATACCATATTGTTTCTGTCAATACCACTCAATTCATAGATTAGGCAGTACTGTTTTTTATTGTTTATATTTAAAATGCCCCGTCATAATAATTTTTCGAACATTGAAATGAGAAACATGATACGTGTATATGCACAAGAAAATTTTTATGGTCGCCGTGCAGTAGTGAGGTACTTGGAATTATATCGATATAATAGGCAACCCTATCATAGACTATTTAAGAGATTGTACGACTGACTAGGTGAAACAAGATCATTTTGCCCGAAAAGAGACGTTGGAAGACCGAAAATATTAACAGCGGACCAAGAAGATGATGTTTTGCTGCGAATTGCTGAAAACACACGTACAAGCACAAGTCAAATTTTGGCAGCTACTAGCATCAGTCCGTCTCTCGTTAGCAGAATACTCCACAAAGAAAAATTGTATTCTTATTATTTAACTCCAGTTTAACATTGAACGCCACAAGACCCTATGGTTAGGTTACAGTTTGGATAGATGCTTAGCCAACAACAAAATGATGACGCAACATTTTATGATAAAATATTATTTAAGGACAAAGCCACATTTACCTGACGAGGTATTTTTAATTGAGAACTAGAAAATTCTCATCTGCCAAGAGAAGTACCTTCTCAGCAAGAAGTCTCTATCAATATTTTTGTAGATTTCTCTCCGATAATGTAGTGGGGCCGTTCGTACTACGACGTCCACTTAACGGAGAAAATTATTTAAATTTTCTAATTAATGACTTGCCACTGCTTCTTGAAAATGTTCCTTAAAACTACGGCTGGTTTTGCATGATGGTGTACCTGCATATTACCCCGATAAGTAAGAGAATACCTTATTAGAAATTTTCCGCACCGTTGGATTGAACGCGAAAGCGAGGTTCGTTTACCTGACCGTAGCCCTGATTTAATTCCGCTGGATTTTTACTTTTGGGGCTATATTAATTCTTTGGTTTACAAAGGCACTATTACAGTCAAGAACAAGTGTGGGAAAAGAATCAAGAATCGGTTAATATTATCAAGCAACATAGAACTTTATTCAACATCGTTAAAATAAGAGGCTAAAAGTTGACGCTGACGAAGCATTGACGTCGCTGATGGTCACTTCGAGACTCTTTATGATTATTAATTTGTTAAGATATGCATAATAAAATGTTCAGTTGTTGTAGTGTTCGTCTCATTGTTAATTCAGTTTTTATATTCTAAGTTTGCCTAATTTTCTCATTGAATTCCGGGCGAGTATTAAAAACTTAAATCGTCTGTTTCTCGAAAAGGGTTGAATCTAAGATTATAGTGAACGACTCAGAGATATGTCAAAACAAGACTGATGAAGCGATTGGTATGAAATTTATTTTTCTTCACACTTTGGTCTACCTAATTAAAACATGAAAAATATTATTGAGGCCAAACGTAGTATTGACGCAACTAGAATTAACAGTATTAATCTTTGAATATAACTACTAGTTTCACCAGGTAGATACGGAGAAATATATATGACGAACAAACAACAAAACTATTTGATTAGTCGAAATTTGCACTAATGCCTTATGAATGCTGCCCGGCCAAATGCTTCAGTTGAATTCGTATGATTTCAGGCCATTTGCCTATGCAAATCCGTCCATTGTAAAATCAAAATCAGTTTTCGTAGTCGAATGAGCTAGCGTTCCCACCACGGATTGAAAAGATCGTTGAATATTCGATTTTCACGAAACGTTACGTTTGGAAAAAGGAACTAAATTGTGCTGAAAATCGAATTACTATTTGATTTATCAGATATAGTCCGGGAGTTGTGATACATAACCACATTAAAAATTAACTTGTAAAACCGGACTAATTTTCAAAACTTAATGGACACACGCTATTTACAGTATCTAACATTCTGTTGATTTTTATTACAAGTTATATAATATACAGGCTGTCTTACAATGACGACCCATTAGAATGTTTCAAAGACTTCAATTTTAATTTTGAAAACTGGGTTTTGTGTTTTCGGTATATTTAATCAAAAAGTGTTGTAGAATTTTACCTTCTATTTATCCATATTACACTTCTCTATACCTATCTCTTTTCATTTTTCTATTATTGGCGGTTTTTGTGATATGTAATTAAAATGATCCAATTTCTTGCGAGGATAGCCGTGACATTTCATTATTTGATACACGATTTTTTTAAATTAAGCTTATTTTTTAAAAAGATTAAGTTTCCGTAATGGCTTAAGCATATTCAAATGCTGAAATGGCCAATACAGTTTACATTTATGGCCTTACAGATGGAACTGATGCTAAGCGAAAGATTTCCCAATCATCCAAATCCAAGAATGTTCAGAAACGTTCAACGTTTTTCGGAGTCAGGCTCATTTCAACAAGGTTCAATTCCTGACCTCAATTCAAGACCTTTGAGTGTTAAATCTGTTAAATAAATAACTGTTAAATATTGTAGATGATGAAATAGGTAAACGAATGATTTTAATTTTATATATTCGTAGGTATAACGCCCTACAATAAAACTTTATGAAAGAATCGAATCAATATTATTATTTATAAATGATACTACAGGAAACAACTACTCCGCGGACTAATGCCCCGACCGGCATTGCATTGGCGAGGCATATTTCACGTGATATTTTTAGTAACTGTAAACAAAAACTTAAAGGAATACACTATTTAACATAATATGTTACTTATCAATCAATTAACTGTCAATAGTACAATTTGTTTTCAAATAATCAAAGCTTACTATGGCAGTTTTAGGTAAGTAACTACAAACTTTTATCTTATTTTATTGCATCCAATAGAAAAACAAGAAATAAAACGAAAACGGTTAAATTTGTTAATATGAAACAAGTAAATCTTATTTGTGAAAAATAGATAGGAGTACAATATTTTTCTATTAAAACTTTTGTACACACACTGATAAAAAAATTATAACCAGTTTTTATCAACCAAGAGTACATTTCGTAGCGCCCTCTAGCGTCTACAGAAAAATTAAGTACGGATTCGTTTTTCTCATCCCAGAAAACTCCCTAATCCAAATTTTCAAAAGAATCCTTTGGAAACTTTCTAAGAATTTCGAATTCAAAATTTGAACTTTCACGCCCTGTAACTTTTTTTATTAGCCACAAATGGACCAAGGTAAGTTTGGCTTAATCCGAGGCTTAATCGCATTATTTTGATGTAAGGAATCTACTCTTGCTCTGTGTCCCATTAATTTCGGGCCACCCTGTAGAAGATAGATTAGTTCCGTATAACATTTTTAATTATAGAATGGTAATTGTCAGTAGTAATGGTTAATGATCATACAGAGTAATATCAAAAATATGTGTGTTGTTTTTTTATTAAGTTAAAGTACTTATTATATCAAACATTTAAGTAAAAAAACAAAATATAAGAAAACTTATATTGATTTAATTTTGAAGAATGACTATTTAGAGATTTAATCCAAATATTCTTATTAAATAAATATGATGGAGCACAAAAGTCCTTTATATTTTTATTTAATAGAAACCTTTATGTACAGTTTAACTTTGCTTTTCCTCCATGTATAACTGCTTGTAAAATTTACGAGGTAAACCAGGATTTTGATGAGAGGAAGAACACTTTGACCAATATTCCATAGAGACGCAATATAAGTCTAAAAATCCAGTTATTTGTTATGCTTTGATTCGAATATGTTATATAAACAACAGAATTATTTTACAATATTGATTTATAAATATTTGAACATGAAGTTTACTTTAGACGGAGACTTTTATAATAATTATTTCATTAGTCTGCAAAATTTCGACTCGCAGAACAGAAGATCTTATAATATACAATATACACAGGTATGTAATTATTACGTAGAACCCTTGACTATACTCAAGGGTAGAACATCAGAGTCAGTTACAACCCTACAGGTATATTTTGATCAAAAGAACAGATTTTATTCATTAACACCTACGTATGTAACAGGACTTTTATGATAGTAAAATCCCTTTCAGGATAACACTGGAACAATAGTAAGAAAATCCTCAAAGGGACTTTACGTGCTAAAGGTTGAAGTTGTAGAGGGAAAAGGTATTTAGAATAAGTCTGGCTAACGCAATAGTCCCCTTTTAAGGCGACGGTAGGTCGTGACAGTTCAGCATGCGACCTTTCCTATATTAGCCCAGAGTAATGGTGCTAATATAAAGGGAAAAACTTTCTCATGTTTCGTAGAATAGCTTTCATTCTCACGTATATCTTATTATTAAAAGTATATTAAGCTTAACAAGCTACATTTGGAGCGAACTGTGCCATACGTATAAAAATAGACCGCTGAAAATTTGAAGTAACTCAATACACTGTAAAAAATGTTGAGTAAAATTTCACTCAAAATCAACACAAATGGTTGTCAAAACGAGGCCCATCCTGTTGTGTTGAAAAAATAACACAATTTATTGAGTAATGTTCACTCAGTTATTTGTTAGCTAAATAAATCTTTAAGGGTGACACTGAACAATTTTTGAGTTAGCTTTCTAAATTATGTGTTATTCTAAACACAAAATTAAGTTATATTATCTATTTCGTTATTTTTTCACAGTATATATACAATTTAAATCAGTAATGAGTTACTTTATGTAATTTTAGTGTTGTAACAAACTCAAAATGGTGATGATTTTTCATTATACTATGTTGGTTCCTACACAGTTTTTATGAACATTAGACCTATTGGGTCCCGATTAATAATATTATGACTATTACAAATAATTATAATTTAATTAATAATAATAATAGATAACAATAAAAGTATTATAAAGAATTATAAAATTGCAGTCTATCAAAAGAAAACCTGTTTAGTTGGTATACAATATAGGTTCAATGGAACTGTGGAAGGAGCTTATGGCTCAACAATAACAATAAAAATAATAATCATTGTTATTATTATATTATATTTATTACTACTACCAACTACACACTATCTGAAGAAAATTTTGCTATAAAAGTTAAATAAGAAAAAGGTTGAGATTATATTTGTAGATAATAACATGACGCAGTATTTAAGGATGTTTTAATTTATTATATTATTCAACAATACATTCTTTCTAAATTGAACAAAATATGTACTTTGATGTCACAAAATACTCAGTGGTGTTGTATGATTGGTGGTGTATGACTGATGAGGTTCAACCGGCTCCTTATTGAATAAACTGATTAAAAAATAACTTCCAGGTTTTATTTAATTTTCAACATTTTATAGCTAAGTAGTTGAGAATCAAATGAAATGGTAATCATAGAATGACATACAATGCCTTCATAAATGATTACAAGCCACGTGACCAGGACTGTGATTCTCGAAGAACAACTCGTATGCAAATAGATTTCTTGTCTCTCTCAATTGCCGTAGTGAGGAAAGGATATTCGCATATGAATTGCTCTGCGATTGATTTGAGAATCTCGACCCCGATCACGTGGCTTTTAATCATTTATGAAGGCACTGTACATCCAAGATAAGTTTTCTGAAATAACAAGCAAATCAACATTTTTGTTAGAACAATACACATGATTATTGTCCACAGACAGCAGTGACTTGTATCATACATAGCAAAACTACAACTGCGCGTTGGTACCTGCACGTATTCAACTTTGTATAGATTAATATTGTTTTATCGGTGCCTCACATAGTCGCGCTATTACCGTCTTTATTACTTTCTGGAGAATTGCAGCAACAAGTTTCTCAATATTTTATCGTTATTAAAACTTCATAGGTTGTAGCTAAGGAAAATGTTCTGAATCTTCTGTATTTAGGGTTCTTCATTAAGTGAGAATGTCATGATGGCAATATGTTCGAGGAGGTTAGTATATCGGAAGTCACTGCTGGACATACTAGTGCGAATCAAACACTCATGTGGATATACGTACTTAGAAGCTGCGACGTACACTGTTGTGAAACATTCAAACACTCATACTGTCACTAGATACTGAATATAACTTTATAAAGCTTACACAAGACACTAATAAATTACAAATGCTTAATGAAGCTGCGACATATTCGGTCTATCTCATATAGCCGTATTAACATTAGCAGTTTGTCCATCTGTCACATTGTTGGCATATCATGACAGATTTCATATAAACTAAGTCAATGTCAGAGGTCACTAAAACCGATACTTCAAAATAACATTTAGTAGATTTATAGAAGAGAAAATTGTTTTTCAGTTATGTTCTCTGCCACTTCGATAGTTTCATACAGCTGGTTTGAAAAGGTGAAAACAGCCAACCCTGATAGCTGCTCAGTTTGGATACTTCCCAGTGAAGACGTAGGCAAGAGTTTAGGTACAGTTAAGAAAACGAATTTCAAAAAACTTTACAATATTCAGCTGATAGTAGTAAACAAATTGTTTCTCATTAAAACCCTGCTGATGGGTCGAAAACTGATAGCAGGATTAAAGCAAGCTTAATTTTCGTAAGTCTTAGAAATATTTGGCCACTAGAAAGTAGTGTTGGCTGAGGCAGATATCTTACTAAATTTGAAAAAGGATCTTATTCTTGCTCAATATTGCGAGATCATCTTGTATTGTCTTGTGAGAAACTCGCAAATTTCTGGCCGCAATTTTACATTATTCTTGCATACAATTGAGAAACATGAACACTATAACAAATTTGATAACAGTGGTGGTTACTCTCGATCGGCTACAGTCCCGTTCGGAGCTCACACGTAACTATCAATATGGCCGATTGTTGACAGTAGTCGATTAGCAGACGTTATAAAGTATAGAAACGTCCAGTTTTAAGAAATAAGTATTGTACGAAATAGACGAAACAGAATCTGAGCTTTTTCAATCAAATAGCAGTGAATTTATAATTAGTTTTCATTATACAAAAATTATTATGTATGCTGGATGTCGTTTAAATTTTTTCAGCAAATGTTTAATTAAATGCACCTTCTTATACCCTTTTAAGACGTTTTGCCGTAACTAAATTTCTTGCCTTGTCTTACCATTCAAGATGTCAAGGCTTGTATTGGTGTTGTTTTGTCTTGGGAGACCAAAAGAGATCAATACATAGCAACACAAGATGTCTGGAATCTGGAATTAACCGGAGGTAGCAAAATGCTACAGCACTTAGGCCCCATTGGGCCCCTTGTACCTCCTCCCATTAGGAGATCAGTCCACCTGAGCCGCCAGCCAGCCTAATAAGGAGAAAACGGTGGTGTCGTTGCTCAGGGGGATCTTTCTAATATAGGCCATAGAAGGCCATAGCTCTCCCAACACGGACTCTCTTGTTGACGAGATGGCAGTGCACTCACAGAGTGCATGGAGTACTGTCTTCCTATTTGCAACCCCTACAAAGAGGTGTATCACACTTCCTCATGTAATAGAAGTGCTTTCTTAGCCAGCAATGTCCAGTTTGAATACCTGTCACCAGACGAAGATAAGTACCTAGACATAGCCAGGTACTTTTTGGCTGTATCCTTGCAAGGGTAGTCTAGGAACTCCTTAGCAAATTGACAGCCATTTGTTTCATCCTACCGTTTCATAAACATCTTTGTGGGTGTCTCCTTTGATAATGTGAACAAATGCTGACAACGGAAGCATACTGGAGGACCAGGTCCAAAAAATTCAGACCCGATGCATTCCTAGTAAACTTGTCAGCTACTTTATTGCCAGCATACAGATACGCTGTTGTTAGCTGAGGCCACTTCTAGTGCCTGATGACATTTCCCTGCTGATGTAATTGTTATCTTAGATTACGTAAGATCAGTAGTGATTGTCTACTACCTGTGTAGATTCTAATGGTTTTGCTCGTTGTATGTCTACGAGCAATTTCTTTGGCGATTATGGTTATACCTGCTAATTCCGTTTGTATCACAGTAGTGTGCCTATCCATTGCCCACTGATAACGAATATGTAAGGATCTGGAATAAATCACACATCCTGCACCTTTCTTCTTTTGACCCGTCTGTGTAGATGTTGATAACATCTTCACCGGGGTCTCTTCATTCCTGATAAGTACCGTGTAGGGTCTATCAAACACAAACTTGGGAGAAATACTATCAGTGTCTGCCTGCAAAAGGGCTTTCTGGCGACCCCACTCCACCGGCGACTCCTAGCTTCTCCACATTCTACATCAGGTGTAATACCAGTATTTTTGAGGCGAAGCATAGCTGTCGCAGCCACTTCTCTTAGATAAATATCCAAAGGTGGTAGACATAGCATCACCTCTATTGCTATGGTAGGTGTCGTACGCATAGCTCCAGTTATGCTTAGGCAGGCAATCCTTTGTACCTGGCTGAGCTTTTGTTTAGCTGTCGTCTGTTGGACTTTCGGCCACCAGACGATAGCTCCATAGGCTAACATTGGTCTCACAATGGCAGTGTATATCCACATGACCACCCTTGGTTTCATTCCCCAGGTTTTGCCAACGGTTCTGCAGCACTGCTCATAGGATATGTACGCCTTTTTAGTCTTTCTCCAAGTGAAGATTCCATGTTAGCTTCGAATCAAGTGTGACTCCTAGGTATTTCACATCCGATTTGAAGCTTAACGTAGTGTTTAGGAGAGTTGGTGCTTTATGGGCCCCATGTTCCTCTTCCTCGTGAAGAGAACCATTTCTATATTCCTGGGGTTGACGGACAGAGCATGGTCGTCACACCACTCTTCAACGGCTCTTAGGGCTGTTTGCATTCTTTGGCAAAAATCCTTCAAACCTTCCACTAATCAACATGGTAAGATCATCGGCATAAGCGATGGTATCGATGCCAATTTCCGAGTTGAAGTGGTGCAGGAGACACGAATCAAGTTCCATAGCAGTGGTGATAAAACACCTTCCTGCGGGCAGCCTCTTGCAACAATGCCTCTTACAGAGGCATCCGCCACGCTGATTTGTATGGCTCTTTTAGTGAGCATATGTGATATCCAACCACATATGGTAGGAGAAACTCCCCTTTCCACAAGAGCTGAATTAATTTTGAGGAAGGTTGTTTTATCAAATACTCACTCTATATCTATGAATACCCCCAGGGTGGACTTTTTATTGTCCAATGATTTTTCGATCCTACCTGACAAGATGTCAAAACTATTGTAAAATAATATAACTATATTTCAAGCTGAAGTACAGTGGGCTCAATATAGAGTTTTCCAGCCTAACACATGCTACTTTTAAAGGGGTGAGCTGGTGGAGCATTAATAGGGATTTTGGGATGCGTCAATGATTAGGTCGTGGCAATAATTAATTGTTTTACGTAGGTGCATGTGTGATGGTTAAGACGTCATAATTTTAACAAAATATGATACGCATTCTGTCTGGAATTATTTATATTGTCACGGGTATGCATGTCAATAAAATTTATCTGCATGAGATTATCAAAAGGCAAAAGTCTACCTCAATAATCAATCATCAATAAAAGCTGAAAAGACTAATGTCAACTCAATTGTCTTCAGTTTGGTTGTCCGCAATGAGGTAACATTCAAAAGAATACAAGGACAGGACATATTGGTCAATGAAGAACCAAATACTCTAGCAAGAAATGATCCGCTGAAACATTTTCAGGTCTTAACCTAATTTTGACATTCAAAACTATCGATATGAGGCATTGTAAGTCGTTGGAAGAAATTTCAACACCAGTCTCATTGGAATCACATACCTATGGAAAAAAACATTAACTAATATTGAAAGATAAACAACTTTTCATGTGTGAAGTACTAATATGCTAGGGATATAACTCTTTAAAATAGAAACTTAGTGAAAGGACCTGATGCAGACAACAGATATCTTCATGTAGAAAACACAGTAACACAATAAGCATATAGGCTGCGGGCTGCAGCATTGAGTCTTCCTTCCTACCTGGCTGTAATCTATGACGGAATGAAAGTGGTACGTATAGAAAAACTGCGTTTCAGTACATCACATGTTCTATAGGAATACAATCTGGTGAACAAGCAAGCCAAATCATCCTATCAAATTTTCAAAAATAAAACTTGTTTAAAGCAGTAACACCAGTAGAACAAGTAATACAGAACATACTAGTTGTATAGACTATTACCAATTTCATTTAACACTGTATATCTTCTTGCAAAATGTTACCATAGATCATTGATCCGTAAATAATAAAAATGATGTTCAACAGTCAAAATAAATTCCACACCATATGATTATGGAACCTCTATGATGTGGAATACAATCATGTAAATACATTTAATTTCTTTTCCAATCTGAACGCCATTATTATTAACATGTAAAGCGCTTTTATATTTATCGACGAAGAAACACAGGAAATACTTTTACAAAGACCTGTTATTGTTGCTGCTGAGCAAAATATAAACGTTGTTTTAAATAGCCTTTTGTGCAAACTTTTTTATTAAGTAGTAATAATATTGTGTGGAACTAACTACATCGTTGAAGTACACCGACAATATTTACCTACATCATAAAATCAATTTTCTTACAAATCTTATTAATGAAGTCATATGTATGTTATTTGATACAAAACTTCATTAATTTTCATCCATGGAATAAGACCCATTCATTTCCGGACACTCTATATACATTTTCCCAAGGGCAACTAAGTATTCTCTGCCAAACCCTCGTTTCATTATTATCTATTCAATACAAGAGGCAATCACAACGCGCTTAATTTGATGAAGATTCTTGATTTATGAAGAGACATTATAATAACAAATTTTAATTAACTAAGCTGTTGTACTTAATTATCACCCCCTTTTTGCACGTTAATTTTCAGCAACCAGATGTTTCTGCAAGATGTTGATACTTCCAGTAGTTTTAAATATTTTACACCTGGTGTAACTAAAAAGCATGCCAATTCTAATAGCAAATCACAATCACGACGCAAGCTAACGTAAATCATTTCTAGAAATGTATTCAGAAAAACTTCGGAGGACCACCGTTATCCGAAGAACGGTTCCGACCGTAGTAGTCGTAATACCAACAATAAGATCCGAAATCAATACATGGGTGGGCCCAGAGACACCGTTAGCGGGTCTGTTCTCATAGAGCCTATCCCGAGACCAGGGAAGGTAAAACAATCCCGGCTAAGACCAGGAATGTGCACTTTAATTCTGTTTCTGGCAGCGACCAGTTACCGAGGTCGCGGCATAACAAACCGGCAAATCACTATGTATCAAATTTTTAGCACTTATAAGGTGCAGGTGCCATAACGGCATGTTTTGGAACAGGACTTCATATCTTATATTTTCATGTCTTAACCTCCTCTACTACATCTCAATGTTTATATCGCCTCGTCTAAAACAGCAGTAGCAGAATAGCAGAACAATTCGTCCGAAAATACTGTGCTTTAGGTACTTCTAACAAAAATAACTGTATTGTATCAGCCTAAATGTTATGAAAGTCTAAAAATAAGTCACAGCTGAAAAATAAACCAAGCATTTGCTCAATATATTAAAATTCATGAACATATAGGTCGTCATTTAGTTTCATATACCAGAAAATTCAATTTATGGGAACACTGTTCAAATGGATCTATAAAAGCTGCTACTACGTTTCACCTTATTATACACAGACTATGCTTTAAAATTAATTCATAATACATTGTTTTGTGTACACATTTATCAGCTCACTGAACGCATTAGGGTAGTAGCTTTGGTAATTTATAATTCACCGTTAAACATTTTAGTAGCGAAAAGCGTTTGATGTTTCATGGAAACCGTGCCATTTTATATGCATATTTAAAATGGTACGGCAAAGTATCCCAACATGATGAATTGTTTTATAGGTATTTTTATACAAATTGTTAGAAAAAAGTTGAGAGTACAAAAGATCTGGAAAAAAGGTAAAAATGTTGGATTTGTTTATGGTAGGTACTTATTATATTATCAGAAACATTACATGCGAATCATTTATAGAGATTTTCAAAAGCATTTGAATACAATCTTACCAATAAATTTAAATTTTATAATAACTTTAGCAAGTTAATTTCTAATAAATGCAAAATCGAACACCATGCTTTCATGGTTGGATATAATCATCCAACAATCTTTATTATGGTCTAATATGGGTCTTTTTCCATAAGTAATGTCACCATATCTATTAAATTTAAAAAGATAGAAAGAGCACATTGCTAGGTGAATATACAGGTGTAACAGTAGTAAGTATTCAAAACTTGTGATCTTGTAAAACAAGTCGAAAAATTACGAAAACCTTAGTACAACTTTTGTCAGTGGCGGCTCCTAAGGGAGATACGCTCATTTAAAGGGGTAACCTCAGAAACAGTTTTTATGCGTAACATCTAAACAGTTCAACATTAAGTCACGAAATTTTGGTGAGATATTAACCTTGACGTGCTTAATAAGTATCATTAACTACATTTCAAAATTTTCTATAGGGGCGTAAGAAAATGCAAGGCTCTGGTACAAATTTAATCATATCTTTTTTGTAGTTAATTTTTTCTAGGTTCTGACTCCAAAATATTAAAATATTAAGTATTTAACATAAAAAATGTACTCTTGTTAAATTTCAATAGGATGGACCGTTTGTGCTAAGAGTGTTAAAAATACTTGACATTTTTGTTAACTGTCAGATTAGTTGTTTTCTTCATGGCGCACTGCAATTTATTAATTTATTTGGCTATGGATGTTGAATGTGGGGCACGTTAAGAATGATTGAAATCGATTTTACTGAAAAACGGTACATCCTATTGAAATTTAACAAGAGTACCGTTTTTATGTTAAATACTTCAAATTTTAATATTTTCGAGTCAGAAACTAGAAATAATTAACTACTCAAAGATATGATTAAATTTGTCCCTGAGTCTTGCATTTTTTCACGCCCCTGTAGAAAATTTTGAAATCTATTTTATGAAACTTATTAAACAGGTCAAGGTTAATATCTCATGAAAATTTCGAGACTTAATATTGAACCGTTTTGATGCATTACGCATTAAAAACTGTTGCTGAGGTTACCTTTACACTTGAGCGTATCTCCTTAGAGCCGCCACTGACAAAAGTTGTACTAAGGTTTTCGTAATTTTTCGACTTGTTTTACAAGCTCACAAGTTTTGAATACTTACTACTGGTACACCTTGTATATGAATTATCATAACAGCGAGCATAACAGCTAGGGATACCCAAATATGCAAGTGGAAATATTAAAAATATGCGCATAAATATGCACAAATAGTAGTCAAAATATGTACAAACTATTAAAAATATGCAAATAAAATTTTAAAAATACAAATTTATTGTTTTCCCATGTATGTTATTTGTATGGCTTAATCCACTCTGATACACTACTGTCTTTAGGCATTTTACTAACAAATAAAATACAACTTCACTTAGACACACCACAATCAACGTGGTAACTTCAAATGCACAATCGGAAATAAAATGTAGAAATGGATTATTTGCGTCCTTGGTCTACCTTGTACTTTTTTCGCACAACACCTGAATCAGGTTTCCAGTTGTAAAACAGTTTCACAACAAGTAATTTTGAAACGTCACTTTAACCTCATCATATGTCTCTGGAAATGTAGGAATTTAGGTTAGAATAAATTAGTTAAATGTATAATATATTCTCATAAAGCGTCGAGTTTCTACTTTTATCTTATACGAACGAAGCATATATAAGGTTTGAAATTACCGTGAAGAAATATGACTGTTATTCAATTGATTTTAAAGTATACTTAGCTTAATCACTTCAAACAAGAATATCAAATTTTTAGATAAATCGTTTCAGTATTAAAAGTTAGTCAAAAAAAAATTATAAAAAAAACTTTGAATTTACATAGCTCCGTAAATATTGATTTTTCGGGAAAATATTACAAGAATTGACATATTATTTTCTCCAGGAGTATCACCTCCTAAATTTTTTACCCGAAGGTTTGGTTCCGGACACTCTGTATATTATTACATAATTCTAAATTCTTTCAATGTGATGCATTTTATGCACAATATGCTATTATTTAAGAATATATGTAATGCGTATAACATGCTTGGGTAACCTTATTCGTAACCTTATTACTTTTAATATTATTAAAATCTTGATAGCATTTTCTAAAGGAGTGAAGGTTAATTTAAAAATATTTTACTATTACATACTATACTATTACTATACTTTTGTTTGAAGTCAAAAAACCAACCCTTTATGAAAAAATCTCATTTCATTTACGATGTAAGCAAAGTGTACTTTGAAAACATTTTATATTTACTACTACAAATTTGAAAACAAAAAATCGTTTTAGTATTAAAATAGTTGAGACAAAAAAAATAAAAACAACTTTGAAGTTACGTAGTTCCGTTATAGTATTGATTTTTCAAATAAATATTTAATGAATGTGACACAATATTTTTTTCGAATATGTTGGAAAAGGCAAGGAGATAATTTTACATTGAATTCAAAGACCAACTGCCATTGGATTGTGCAAAGCTTCAAGATAACCTTGATTCGGTTAACACATGGTGTGCTCTTAACCAATCCCTTAATATTAATGTAATGTGATGTCATATAGTCGTAAGATTGATACTATAATATATGATTATGTTATTCAAGGTGTTACTTTATCAAGGCCAACTTTAATAAATGACCTTGGAATTACTTTTGATCGCAAGTATCTGACTTCCCTATTGAACTTTCATTCCAAGGTCAATGCTAGAAACAACAAGTTTCTCTGGATAGACAGTCATAATACTAATATCTATAAGAGTTCCCGATTTTATCAAATGATTGTTCACTATACTAGTATTGAATCACAGCTTGATATTTTATACTGCTCAATTTGTGACATAAAAAATTTGTTTTAATGATTTTGTCAATTATGAGTTTTAATGTTTGTGTTCTTTTGTTTATTTTTTACTAGTTTCTAACTGATTATTTTTTTATCTATTTTTATGTTTGTAGATTAGTTATCTTTAGTCTGTTTATTTCATGTGTACTTGCGTCTTTTATCATTTTATTTGTAATACATCTATATGTATATAAATATTTCTGTTTGTATGCAAGCCATTGTTTGTATAAAATACTATGTAAACTTGTCCTGTTGTTGGTAGTGCTAGACATTTTATTGTAAATAAATAAATAAATTCCCTAATTTACATGACTTTCCAAACCTTACAATAGAAACAAATATGGAATTTAAAGAAATTGTTTATTTCATCAATTTGTACATGATAGAACCAACATAAAAATGTATATATTTTTTGTAAGTGTATAGTCTAGTTATGATAAATAAATGTAGAAAGAATTGGTGAAATCCCTATACGTACATCAAATTTGGCAATCGTGAAAAACAATTTATTTATTTTTGGACCACTTTGTAAAACGATGCGCTCTTTTTTTGGGTATCCTTTGATTAGGTAGAATAAATTTCTGAACACGAAGCTCTAACTGATCCTTTTGGCTCGAGGGGCTGATTTATTTAATTTAGTATTTCTTTTATCAGAGGGAAAATACCAAGTAAATAAAAGCTTTTTCTGTCCCAAGTAATACAATTTTACTAAAATATATAACATTATTTTCTAAATATTCTAAGAATTCTTCCTCTGATGTTTCTGCTGGCAGTTATTTAGGTAATATATATTGTTGTATTGCGACTCTTTTTACAAATGTTGTTCTAATTATTTTTAATAGTAATATCAGCACATACCTAGTTAATTAATGAAAAAATGGGTATAAAATCGGTTTACTAAAACGAAATTTAGAGAAACAACTACTCTGCGAGATAATGCCGATCAGCACTGAATTACTACTGAAAACTCTATATACTCGCGACAAGAATTCAGACGACTTTCGTCATACGAACAAATGAATAATTCATTATATTTTTATCAAAATATTTAAGAAACTGCAACTGATAATAATAAAACTATATACTACACTAAAAGTTTGCATTATATATTGCACTAAATTGCCAAAAATTGATTGTTTTTAACGCGACCAAATATCGAAAATTACGTTGACAATAAAAACAAATGTGTAACGTCAGCCGTGACGTAAGACGTCTGAATTCTTGACCCGAGTATAACAAGCAGTTAGTCGTCAGCGGCGCCACCAGACCTTTACCGGTTTTGAATTTGTTAACTCTCAGTATGGCATAAGTGAGGCAAATCGCCCTGGCTGTTCACATTCTGTTAAAACCGAAAGAGAGACATAAGTACGCGAGACGTAGCACATACTTATCTACATCTAGTGGTCAGTAGCTACTCAATATTACACTTATATTATTAGTGATATTACGCGGTGGATTGGCGAAAATCAATGTGAAGTTTTGTGTGTTTTTTAATATTTTTCTATGATTTTTTCTGCATAAATAGTAGGTACTACTACCACTAAGATATACTTGCACGAAATCTTGGAAAATCCGTGCTATTCTCCAGTGCTCCTCTTACTGTATATTTGATATTTCTTTGCATACATTTTCCATAGAGCCGAATGTCTCAAACTCTCTCAAGTCAAAATCGTATGTAGTAAACATTTTTCTATAGAGGATTTTATGACAGGTCAGATTATGTTGTTAATTATTTAAGGATATTTTTAAATCTGTATTACGCATTATATTGCCAATTTTCTCCACTACTTAATAAAGTAGATATTTCATGGGGTGGCTGATAAACTAAAGTAAACGTCTGTAAACACAGCATTTTGACAACTTGTGCTGAACACGTTCTTCCCCACATGATATTATGTATCCGTCTAAAAGCCCTCACCTTCCTTCAGAGTTTGCACACGTTTCCCAAGTATTACAATATGTCTTATTGTATCTCAAACCAAACCATTATATCTGAAAGATTACAAGCATACTAGGAATTTACGATATATATGTACCATAGGAAGTCGTCTTACATTCAAATAATCCTTTTGATAAGTCTTAAAGTACACCTTATCCTGAAAATTACATTAAATCAAATAATTTACACCATAAAACACAACATTTCTGGTAAATAAAAAGCTTTATAATCTTTAGCGGAATTCGTAAACAAATTGTTGATGACACTTATTTCCGACATCTTGAATTTTACAGCTACATCTAGTGGTTCGTGAATTTTGCGAATTGTTGGCTATTTATTACCTAGATAAATGATATAAAATAACGCAATATAATGCAGTATGACAAATTTAATGGAAAACTACTATACTCGCGTCAAGAATTCAGACGTCTTACGTCTTACGTACTGGTTGACATTAAGCAATTGTCTTTATTGTCAACATAATTTTCAATATTTTGTCACGTTAAAAACAACAATTTTTTGCAATTTCGTGCAATGTATAATGAAAACATTTAGTGTAGTATATAGTTTTATTACTCCCAGTTGCAGTTTCTTAAATATTTTGATAAAAATATAATGAATTATTCATTTGTTCGTATGACGTAGGTCGTCTGAATTCTTGACGCGAGTATACCTATGATGCATTTTTTTTATTATGTAATTTTGCATGAAAGATGTAATTGTTCCGTATTAGTAATAGTAATAATTTATTCATTTTGCCAATTTTACAATTTATAGAATGAGTCACTAGGACTCAAACAATATACTAGTTTTTTCAAATCATTACATACCATGTCAATATGAGAATCCCAAATTAAGTTTACGTCATGCTAAAATTTCATTTTGAATCTCTATGACTGGCGATAATTAAGTTAATATTCTCATCATTTTCTCTGGGCAGTACTGTTTTGTCTTAATTGACAAGACGATTATTTTACACCTAAGCGGGGATTTTGTAGAAAAGAAATTGCACAGCCTGAGTGAGCGAAACGGCGAATCAATGAGGCCTATGAGACAGTATACAAACCGTATAGGCCCGAACCACAAGGTTCCCTGAAGTTTATCGTGCATTTTGACGTACATAAAAATGGAAGCCGTGATATATGTTATGATTTTACTCGAGGACACAAAATGTAAAATTAGCAATAAATATTAATTTGAAAGTGAAACACAAGTTGTCCTATATGTCCTGGCTAGTGAGTGAAGTAATGACATATTGGCGTAGTAACTGTGTGGCTAAAATTGAGGTATTTTAACATTTATTTTAATTATTCTTGTGATTTTATGAGCAATGAAAATTATCTCACACACTAGCGGGAACCTTTGTGAATACGTTGATATATAATAATCAATTATTTCAATTTTCTTGGAGTTCTGTGTCCTCGCTTGAAGCCCTGTTAGACGGTAAAAATATGTATACAAAATCCTAATTCTAATTTACTGTCGACAAAAGGAATACGTAAGCTATCAAAAGTAAAAGAGAGATCAAAGAAGATCCCCTTGATAATATCAATTGAATTAACTCTACTAATGTGGTAGGTCTTCAAGAGAAACAACTCATATTGTTCAATGCTTTTATCTCACATTTCTTAAGAAACATTTTTAAGTCAAGTAGTGAATTCTGTTAGTTGTTTTTTAATTTTCTAATATCTCAAAAACGATTGAGATTAGATTAAGTTTTATCATGGTCGAAAAAAATATTTAATTTTTCAGAAATGTCATTGGTATACTACTATATACTAATTGTTTGATGTTTCTACTTAGTAAGTAAAAATTTCTAGTTACATAAGTATAAATTCCTAGTTAGTAAGTAGATACTATAATACGACTTGTAGAGATTTGTATGACAATAATAATGACTTTATTAAGGCGAAACTCAAACAAGGATCATTCGCAAAAACTAAAATATATCTATTTTCAGCTAAAACAACAATTCTGTCTAAGAAATGCCTAATATAATTAAATAAATTTCTTGTTACATTAAAGGCCGTGTCTCATTAAAACTTTGTAATTATCGTAGAATTCGTAACTCACAAATTAAAATTACTAACTGAAATAAAACTCCACATGTTTAGTTAAAAGGAAAATTCATTTGTATTGCAATTCTAATTCTATTTATAATCATAGGAACAGGATCTTGTTAAGCTTCAAACTGTAATACAAATTATTAGATAGCACAACAACTTTCCAGTATTCTGTTTCAAGTTAATCAGCTTACAAAAGAATACAGAAGCCAATTTTTGAGATAAACAGCAGAAAAACTTGTCATATAACTGAATAATTCAATATCCTGAAGAACGCTAGTCAACGGCACGTGCTTGAAGGCTATAGAGTTTGACATTTTCTCTTTAAAAATGCAATTATCAAGTTGGGAGTGCCAGGAAGTATCTTCGTAATATATCGGTCAATTCGGGATGAGACAAATCATACATTATGGATGTCCTTTGTGTTAGGGAGGTGCTAGAACTTTGTAGGGAAGTTCGGAGGAAAGAGAGGTTGCTTATCTCTGACCGTAATATTTATTTCTCTGCGTTACCTTGTGGAAAAATTTGAACATAAAGTGATATTGTTAAAGCTGAGACTGAACTTTGAAGGGAAGTTCAGAGACAAGAGATGTTGATCGTAATATTTATTTCTTTGAGTTACCTTGTGGAAAAATTTGAACATAAAGTGGTATTGTTAAAGCTGAAACAGATTTTTTCAAATATTTTTGTGTAAGTAATTGTTTATACGATTTCTTTACAAAGCCGAATTTCAGAAAACAACTACTCTGCGGGCAAAATGTCTCGACCAGGATTGAATTACACCTGAACCTATAGCAATAAGCAGGGACGGTTAGTAGTCAGCGGTGTCATCAGGCATATACCAGTTTCGAGCTTGTTAGCTCTCGTTACCACCGATGGATGACCCTGGTGATTACGATATTTCCATAATTATTATTTCAGAACTTTTCTATCATTTCGAGATACTTATAGTGATGAAATAAACAATATAAATATTTATTATATCATTGTCGTTCTGCTTTAACACAATAAAAAAAAAAAATGAAACAATTCGGACACAATTTTTAAAATAAAGTAGAAAATTTCAGCAGTTTTATTTATGAACAGACGATACACAAAATTTACTCTGAATTACACTACATTGTTCGCTAGTTGTCCTAAGAATTGTTCCAATCACCTCACTGCGATACTATTTGACTCTATGACATTCAAATCACAGCTAGATAAATCTGGTTCACACGCTAGAGACGTATAGAGAATTCGAGACGTTATTTCGATTTTAGAATATTTAAGCAGTAGGTACTATGTGCAAAAGGCAGTCAGCTTAGTTGAAAGAGAGAGTCAAACTTTTCCAGAGCAGGGAGCAATGTTATTATCTCTTCTTGTTTTGTAATGAGTCTTCTATGTAACCCTTCACTACTACACTGGACTTCTTATCCGTGTCTCTTAATTGTACTAAGATTAGAGTCTGCCAAATTAGCTACAGATCGTCGGAAGCAATGTCCAGTATAACGGCGAGAATCAGGTAAATTTAGAAATTCAGCAATATAGGCAAGCATTTTATCTAATGTGTTGATTACAACTGGAGCCCTGGCATATTTATTCTTAAGGCTAGGATTTTCTATACATATTGTTACCGTCTAACAGGGCTTCAAGCGAGGACACATAACTCCAAGAAAATTGAAATAATTGGTTATTATTATATATCAACGTATTCACAAAGGTTCCCGCTAGTGCGTGAGATAATTTTCATTGCTCATAAAGTCACAAGAATAATTAAAATAAATGTTAAAATACCTCAATTTTAGCCACACAGTTACTACGCCAATATGTCACAATTACGGCAAAATTATTACAGCCACAGCCACCAAATTACTTCACTCACTAGCCAGGACATATAGGACAACTTGTGTTTCACTTTCAGATTAATATTTATTGCTAATTTTACATTTTGTATATCATAGAGTAAAATCATAACATATATCACGGCTTCCATTTTTATGTACGTCAAAATGCACGATAAACTTCAGAGAACCGTGCGGTTCGGGCCTATACGCGTTGTATACTGTCTCATAGGTCTGATTGATTCGTCGTTTCGCTCACTCAGGCTGTGCAAT
This sequence comes from Monochamus saltuarius, assembly GCA_025584915.1. Classification (NCBI taxonomy): domain Eukaryota; kingdom Metazoa; phylum Arthropoda; class Insecta; order Coleoptera; family Cerambycidae; genus Monochamus; species Monochamus saltuarius. The sequence continues at coordinate 65,097,994 of CM046722.1, read as the reverse complement.
TCCTTTTCTACAAAATCCCGGCCTTAATGCGTTCTATGAATGATTAGTGTTCGCTGGACGATTGGCTATGTACTTTTTATAACAGTTCCAATACAGGGTGTTTGTAAATAAGTGCGAAAAATTTTAAGGGGTGGTTGTCGAAGTTATTTTGTAAAAAAGTTCATATAAATGTAGGTCAATATGCTTCGTTTCCGAGGTACAGAGTGTTTACATTTTAATTTTTATTTACTATTTATGAATTATTTCAGAGTTTTAATTATATTTTTACTGTATTGAAAGGTATTTTAACCTAATATATATCAAATCTCCTACAATTCCTATCAATGAAGTCATATGTATGCTCTCTGATACTATACATCTAGGTATGTATGCTAATGAACAATTCCACAGACAAAGGTTACTTTGCGGACCCATGTTTATTAAGACTTTTCTGCTTATTTTGGTTCATACTATTACCTCCTGAAATATTTGACACTCTTTTTTTAACACTCTGTATAGGATGAGTATATCGGAACAAAAAGTTGAACTCTTATTCAAAATTAAGTCATTACTATTACCCTACTTTTTAATTTCAGTGTAATATACAGTTCACACAGTATGTCGAACCTAATTGTCAGTTGTATCTGATAAGTTTTATATTTGTATTCCAGACGCCATCAGAAATTCAGTGACGGGATTACTGCTGTATGCCAGCTCATTTAATAAAAGGGTCTGAACTTCAAGAACCTTATTTTTAGCTACCTTTTGTAAAGGAGCTAAAAACTGGAAGGAAAAAATTGGCCGTTGGATAATCCCTCAGTTTGATGTCTGAGCAGAATTTTAACCAGGTGGAAACTATTATTTTTGTTCAAACCGTTTTTATTTTAAGTGGATTAACCAGGTGTCTTTCTTGTTCTTTTTTAAATTTTAGTGACTGACGTTGATTGAAGGAGATCCTTATTTCATAATTTTAGTAAATGTTAGGATGTTTCCATTAAAATATAAAAATAAAAGCAATGTAATGTGGTGCGGTAAACTCGGCAACTAACATCGTTAGACAATAACCAAAAAGCATTTCTATGAAATTTTTTTAAGGAATTAAGCCCTATAAAAGGCAAATTAAGTAAAATGAAGTGATACTGGCAGGTACAGTGTTTATGTTAAATTTCACATAAAATTCGGAATTGTTAAGAAATTCTATTGACTTTAATATTGTAACCTCGAAATTAGGTTATCGTAGAAACACGTCACGTAGACAAACAATCTTTATTATCACTCTTGATAATACAAGAAATATCCTTCAACAAATTTCGCAACTGTCAATGCTTTACTTTGACGTTTGTCACTCGCGTTTGGCTGCTCAATACAAACTCACTGCAGCGGCCGAAAATGGTCTGCTTATATAGGTTTTTAAGGTTCTCGAAGTTTCTGAGATCTCGAGAACGTGTCGAGAAACAAATAGAATATAGCCTGGAATATTCCGGAAAACGTCAAAATAAAGGCATCACAAAAATTATAAATTCTAACATAAACAGAAACGTAGTTTTCAAACTAACGAGGTAGGTGAACATAATTAACCAACTAAAAGGTAGGTGAGCTTTCGTAATAATATTATGACCAAATATGTCAAAATATGGTTGGTGGATATTTTGTTTATTTGAAATTATTCAATTTTATCGAAAACCGAAGTAAAAATTAAAAATATTGAATATAACTTAAACTACCCTTTATAAATTACATTTTAATTATTTCCAATAATAAGTGCCTACTATTTAATTTTGATAAAATAGTATGTACAAGAAACTGTTACTAAAAACATATTTAACAGCAACAAAATGAATTTATGTACTTTCAAAGAGTTGTAGCTCTTTTCTAATGCATTTTAGAGGGCGTTATTACGTGTTTCATTAAATTTTGCACATCTCCAAGAACTGGTATTTTGAAAAAATGTTAAATATAATAATTACATACATTTTCTTGAATAAATAAACAGTTCTTTTTCCTTTAAATGAAACACTACTTTTGTATTTAAAGTTTGTATATCTCTTCATTGCATGTCACTAGTAGGTGTTTAAAGAGCCGCATACTACATGATCTGCTGGATACTTGCTGATAACCTGAAGTAACACATGTGTTTTTTGTTTTTTACGATTTATTACAACAACCACACTGACAGAGTATGTGTAGCTTGTTATTAAATTTAATTAATTTGTTCACTTCCTACCTGATGGGCAAAAACAGTATGCCATTGTCAATGGATTTATGTCTGCTGAATACACAACTTAGTCTGGAATACCGAGAAGCAACTTGAGATCTATGATATTTAAAATGTTTATAAATGATGCAGTTAATAAAGATGTTCAATGCCTTCTCTATGCAAATAAACTAAAAATGTATTGTGAGATTCCTTCAAAATAGATCCAATCAATTGTGATTACAAAGTAACTAATATTATCATTGAAACCATATCTGATTTGGCAATAATATTTGACAAACATCTTTCAATACGCATAGTGATAACATCGTTGCCAAATCGAACCGTATGTATGGATGATTTTTTGAATAACTTTAAAAATATTAGGCTGCACTCATGACATCAAAGCTAGAGTAGGCCTCAGTAGTTTGGAATCCTCATTATCATACACAATCTATTAAATTGGAAGCTGTTCAAAGACGTTTCCTCAAACTGTTGTCTTTTAAAACACGAGACACTTATCCTGACACTGTCATACCTCCAGATTCTTTACTTCAAAGACATGGTTTTAAAAGCTAGGCAGTGTCATTCAACTGTATTTTCGTTTAAAGTAATGAACAACAGTCGATGATTTTGGAATTTTACGAAAGATATGGTTAAGGCTTACGGTGAGCGCTCGATCCAAAGGGATATAGTTTTCGCTCAGTAACTCCTTAACGAAAAATGATAAAAATATTTTTTAATAGACTACAAATACTATTTTACGTCGGCGCTGTGTTTTGAAAATATGCAAAATTCATTTTAAAAATTTATTTTACACTTTTAAAAATTTCAAAACACAGCGCCAACGTAAAATAATATTTGAAGTCTATTAAAAAACCGCATATTTTTATCATTAACCGTTTTGGAGTTACTGTGAGAAAACTTTGGGTTTTTTCCAACACAGCAAGAATTGATTCCGACCCTTCCAGAATTAGTAAGTCAGTTCAGTTGTTAATGTACAGGGTGATTCTTTTATCATGGGAAATGAGTTTTTCTCGTAAACGGCTGCAGCAAATTGAGTTCTGTAAAAAGTATTTCATTTATGATGATTGATGCTTGAAATTGCGATGGATATGAAAGTTATAATTAAGCGACGCTGGGCGTCGCGACGCTTCAAAAACTTTTTTTGTCAAAAGCATACCATTTTTATTTTAGAAAATGGAAAATTTATTGAATAGAAACACTTCTTCCAAATACCATTTTTTTTTCATCTAAAACCATTCTAAAATTACAGACCAGATTTTATGTGTTAAATTGGTCGACTGCGATGCAAAGAATGCATGGTTTTTTAAATTTCACTAAAGCAGGTAGGCTTTGAAAAAACAAAATTGGCTTATATTAATTGATGTCTGAAATTGTCAGTGTAATTTTAATTATTTCTATTAAAATAGTAAGTAATAAGAAATATGTTTACAGATTCACAAAAAGTTGACATGCTTTTGTTATACGGAGAAGCCCAAAAATGCTTTAACTGCAAAAAGATTATATGCGGAAAATACCCCGAACGCAACCTCCCAGACCACAAAATTTTTGCTAGGTAGAAAGTAGTTTGCGTCAAAACCCTAAAGCATTTGAAGGTAAGTGTTTTTTTATAAATCTCAATAAATTATTTGATCCAAATTTGCAGGTAAAAGATTAAGAACAAATACTGTAACTAAGTATGAAAATGTGGCAATTATTTTAAATTACTTTAACAATCATCATGAAGCTTCTATAAGAGAGGCTTCAAGAGACTTAAATTTAAATTATAGCGTGATACAAAGAGTTTTAAAAAGCAACAAATACCATGACTATAAATTTCATAATTTGCAAGAACTTTCGCTAAGAGATTGTGAGCGGAGGGAGGATTTTATTTGTCAGTTTTTGGTGTCTTTGGATGATAATCCTAATTTATTTTCTCATATATTATGGACAGACGAAAGTCATTTTGTTAGTCATGGAATACCAATAAAAAAAATACCCATTATTGGTCGGACGAAAACCCGTATAAAATCAGGCAACATCAAAGGCAGGGTCACTTTGGCATAAATGTGCGGAATAGTCGGGCGGAACTTAGTAGGGCCATACTTTTATGAAGGCGCCTTGACGGGCGCAAGATACTTAGATTTTCTCCAAAATCACCTTCCTCTTTTGCTGGAACATGTGCCACTGCAAATCAGAAGAAACTTATGGTTTCAACTAGATGGAGCTCCTTGCCACAATGCGGCCATTGTTCAAAATTATTTGAATGAATTCTACCACGGAAGATGGTTGGACACACGGGCCCTTGAAATTTCCGCCTAGGTCCCCGGACTTGACACCCTTAGATTTCTTTTATGGGGAACTTTAAAAATATAGTGTATAAAACAAAATCTAATAATTTAGATAATTTAAAACAAAAGATTATTGATGCGTGCAATGGAATATCTGGTGATGTTTTAAGAAAAGTTACATCTTGCGCAATAAGAAAGCGGTACAATTTATGTTTAGATAACGATGGCGCCTATATCGAGCAATTGTTAAAATAAGATTTGTGAATTAAGAGTTAATTTTTACTAAATACAGTTCATGTTATTCTTTAGTGTTTTATGTATTGGTTGTTGTTAGTGTAAACGTTCATTATTTCTTAAACAATTAAATTAGTGTTATTAAATGTAGTAACATTTTGTAAATTATATTTGTTGTCAATATCAGCATAAAAGTTAGCCTGCCTGCTTTAGTTAATTTTAAAACCATGCATTCTTTGCATGGCAATCGACCAATTTAACACATAAAAACTGGTCTGTAATTTTGGAATGGTTTTAGATGAAAAAAAAAATGGTATTTTGAAAAAGTGTTTCTATTCAATAGATCTTCCAATTTCTGAAATAAAAATGGCATGCTTCTAACAAAAAAAATTGTTGAAGGGGCGCGACGCCCAGCGTCGCTTAATTATAACATTCAAATACATCGCAATTTCAAGCAACAAACAGCCCAAATAAAATACTTTTTGCAGAACTCAATTTGCTGAACCCATATAAGAGAAAAACACAATTCCCATGATAAAAGAATCACCCTGTACTCTTGGCGAATGCGACGTAAGACGGTGTTGGTCAAACATGTCTCACGGTACTGAACAGTTCTCGACGGTTGTTGGAACAGATGTTATATATCGTTTGATAGAGCGCTCACCGTAAGCCTTAAGCATTCCTAGGTCTGCTGCTACCTTCCATCCTGTTTCTCGAACTAATATTTTTATCAAATCTGCACTAACTATAATTTCATAAGTGGTCAGTTTGGTATATTTGCACGTATTGTTGTAAAAGTGTTCTTATATTAGTAGTTTTTCTCTTGTCTTTTATTATTCCTTGTAGTAGTTTAGTACATTTGTATTGTTGGCCTCTTCCTGTAATTAGTGTAAACATATAATTTGTACGTCTCATTGATAGCAGTCTAATTCTGTTAAAATGCTTATTAAGATGTTAAGGAACCTAAAAAGTTGTGTAGTAATTCCAATATTGCTTAGAAAATTGAAAGGAAGAAAGAAAATTCAAGTACTAATGTATATATTTAATTAGTGACTATTGTAGTTCGTGTACGCGTTGTGGTAGTTCCAGTAATGGTTCTAACCCAACAAATTGACTATTTGAGCCCTGTCTGGCTGTCGGAGGGACTTTTTATTGTCTTTCATTAGGACACGGTGTAACAGTCCGGAAACTCATACCGTTTGAATAATAGCATGACTCGTGAAAGCCTTAAAACTATTTCCTTATTTATGTCCATAGACCTTATTTTATTGATGATAATACCGACGTAATTGTGAAAGTATAAATTTTAAACTTCATTAAATAATGTTTACTTCAGTTTTTTGCTTTTATTTGGGGCAATGCTAGACAGCGTTTCACCAGCCCATAAAATACATCAATACTTTTGATGATTATTCCTTCGCATTTGAAAGAGTTAATAGCTCTCACAGTTTCATATAGAAAGTTGAAATGGTAGGTTAACTTTTGTTTTTATTTTATCCTAGGGTGAACTTTTGCAACTGTATTAAAGTTGTTCTACACAATAAGTTTAAAATGTTACAAGTTCCTCAAAGTTTTATTACTATTTCAGTCACAGTTCTCATTTAAAAACCATGTAAGAGAAACAAACAGTTTCTCTTCCTTCTTAAACGGACATTTGTAATTTTATATTATGATTTTATGTCACTGGTACTGTTATAACAGTAGTATACTAGCGTCTAAATAAGCTGCTGGCCACTCGAACTTACACAGAGATTTTTAGGAAAAATTGAAAGCTCAATTTTTCAACAGGAATGCAAATTTTTGCACGCGGCTTGCAAATTTTGGGAGTCAGTTTTTTTCGGATTAAGCTGCATGACGTATATTTATCTTAGGACCATAGGTTTATTATATACGGGGTGATCAATGAAGTTATGCAATAAATCAAAAAGTTTGTATGAGTGAAATTTCCGCAAAATATTTTTGTTGGTCTTTGCAATATGGTTCGTTACTAAGGTAACATCAATATCTCCAGATGTTTCTATCAGTTTATGGATTAAGGCCCTTAGGCCTTGTACACACTACTCAACATAAAATTTGGGTAGCAAAATTTTTAAAATGCTCTAACTTGACATTGGATTGACGGTTCTTGATGATTTTTGCAGATTTGGAATCCTTATTTCACGTAGATTTTCTATAGTCTAAGCATTTTATTTGAGTGTTGAAATTTACACATTTTACCGGGTCGATAATAAACAAAAACGTAGCGACAAGAACAAGTTTATTACATTATACAAGATTGATTAACAACGGCTAAAAGTCAATTCTTAAAAAAATTATAATTCTAAACCTAATTTAACATTAAGGTACATTAATTAAAAAAAAAACAAATATTTGTCCCGGCATCGATTCGGTAGAGTATCCACAAGATTATTTATAAAATCTAAAGTTTTCAGGTGGTACATCGGGTTTGGTCATTGGAGTGAAACAAATTAAATCTTGTTTTGTCAGTAAATAAACAATGGCTTCACTCTACATTATCCCAATTCGCATGCCGATTTACCCATGTCTGCCTATTCGCTCTATGGTGTTGTAATAACCGCACACATTTTGCTCTGCGACGGGCTATATAATTTAAATGTTTGGTATTATGCTTTGAAAAAAAAATTCTCACCTCAAGTTGTTTTTATTTAATGTTCTTCTCACTGTTCTGTCTGAAACTCTCACCCCAGTTTGTTGTCTTAAAGAGCCATTTAGTTTTCTAGAGTTCTTTGTTCTATTCTGCATAGTTTCTCTCATTAAAAATCTTTCGGTTCTTTGGTTTTATTTTTTTGTATATGTCTACCCCATGCCCATAATTACGATCACCGATAGTTTCGACGCAATGGTTTAAATTATAAATTGTCTTTCGACTGAAAATGTGCGCAATTTGCTCTTTTGACATTCCTTCGTTGAGAAGTCGAATGCAATTTTCCCTTTCTGTCGTGGTTAAACGTCTCATATTAATTAAAATTTACAAAATTAGAACATTGAAATGTGTCAGATTATTTCTAAAATAATGTTAACAGTTTTTAATTCCATAGCAACAAATTTGTTTTTCCAATGCCTACAATGAAATGGACGCGTTGCGTAGAAATTACACCCGATCATAATTATGGGCATGGGGGTGGACAAAGAACTCTGTAAAACTGAATGATTCTTTGAGACAACAAACTGGGGTGTGAGTTTCGGACAGAACAGTGAGAAGAACATTAAATAAAGACAACTTAAGGTGAGAATTTATTTTTACAATAACTTAAATAATGCCAAACCTTAGAGTTCATCGTACCCTACGTTTTTGTTTATTATCGACCCGGTATAATGTGTAAATTTCAATCCTCAAATAAAATGCTTAGACCATAGAAAATGTACGTGAAATAAGGATTCCCAATCTGCAAAAATCATCAAGAACCACCAGTCCAATGTCAAGTTATAGCATTTTAAAAATGTTGCTACCCAAATTTTATGTTGAGTAGTGTGTACAAGGCCTAAGGGCCTTAATAAAAAAACTGACCAAAAAGTCTAGAGATATTGATGTTACCTTAATAACGACCCATATTGCAACGACCAAAACATTTTTTTGCGGAAATTTCACTCATACAAACTTTTTGATTCTTTGCAGGGCTTAATTGATCACCCAGTATATAAGAAACCTATGGTCCTACGATAAATATACGTCATGCAGCTTAATCCGAAAAAACTAGCTCTTAAAATTTGCAAGTCGCGTTAAAAAATTTGAATTCCTGTTAAAAATATTAAACTTTAAATTTTGCCTCAAAATCTCTATGTGTAAGTTCGAGTGGCCAACAGTTTAGTTATTAATTTTTTTGTACAAAGTTTAGAGCGATAGCTGTCAGTATTCTCGTTGACATTTTATTCTCTAACTTTTTTTAATTTGGAAAAGGAAAACTTAGGGGAACCCCCCACAGAATTTATACCAACATATTTTCTTGTACATTTTCCAGTTCTATATCCTAGGAAGAGTCTTGAATACTCGATTGGTGACGGACGAAGAGAGGAATATTTTCGAAACATTTCGACAAGATTAACTCATTCGATGTTCCCATTAGCAATAGTAAATTCTTTTCTCACGTTCGTCTTTGTGTTGGAAATCTCTATCAATATATATTCTCAAATGTCTTTTATATGTTCAAGCCGAAGAAATGTCAGTTCTTCACGACGACATGCTCTACTGATATCAATAATTAAGACTATCTAAAATAAGAAGCAATTTTAATATTTTAAGGGAGTGCGAAAACTACACTACACTACTACACTACTACTACATCATCAAGTAGGTTTTATCATCTGTTTCCTTAAAAAAATTCTCTACTTCTGATTATCTTAAAACACTAGACTTTCTGGATCTATGTGCTATAGATTTACGTTTAAGCAAAGCAATTAAACTTGAAAATTTCTTTACGTCAATATTCTTTTTCAACACTGGCATATTAGAAAGTTACTTCCTTTTGATAACTGTAATCTTCAAATAAGCGATACGCTTTTTCAGATTTATCTTTGAATTTTGTAGGCGATAATGATTGAATCGCGATTTTTTATGACTCTTCTATATCATCTTCAATATTATCGTTGCAAGCAGAATATTCTGTCATTTTTTATAAATCACTAACTATAATATTAACAAAAACCTAATAAACAATGCTTCAGGATTGTTGATTTCAATTTTTGAAATTTACTCGGCAGGCGAATCCATCAAAAAACATATGCCACTTTTCGTAAGTAGTTCATCAAAAAGTTTTACAAATCATTTTAACATTATATTATACTATTTAAAATGAATTACAGTCTTTTAGCTGTACCTTTGCGTTTTATTAAACATGTTTGATACGGCAACCTTGTCACTATAGATTATACACCTAAAACGTTCCCGGTAAACTGACTGATGTCTGCGTAAAACCCACATCAAAGTATCTTGTTTATTCAAATTAAAATGATGAATATTTAGAGATGCTCGCGACGAAGCCATGCCTTAAGGCAAAACACCTGGAATACGAGGCCAATTGGATCCCTTAGCCTTCCAACTTCTTGACGCGCACGGTCGGCAAAATATGACTGCAGATGATAGTTTATGTATCGAGCATATTCCTGAATACAACACATCAAACATCGATGCAAAACGGCCCCATCTTGCACGCGATACGGCCGAATAAATCTCTCCAAGTTTTTATTGAAATGACCCGCGCCCAACTGTTTTCCATTTGATAAATTCCCGGGTGCGGAAATTTCTCATATATACGAGCGCTGTCACGCCATGTACACCGAAAGAAATGGATGTTTCCACTGAAATAGATAGTGTCTGGATAGGTCTCTTATCATTTGTGGCTGTACATTACTTCGGAGGCTAATTTGACTTCAACTATTTCAAACAATTCTCATCAAATGAAGTTATGTGTATATGAAATATCTAGGATTACTAAAGAAATTATTCTGTAGAGGTTTGTACAGTGTAAGGTTTGAACAGTAAATACAGGGTATATTATGACTAAGTACAAAAATTTTAACTACGTGCTCAGGGAGGTCTAAAAGACAATAAAAAAATTATTTCAGAATCCTCGATATTTAACAAATGGGGCAAAACCCTCTTTTTCTACGGAAAGTCGGCGCCTTCGACAATAAATCATCGTCCGAGATGGCTGGATACGTCAACTACCGTGCGATCGTTTTGTGCAGCGTTGTTAAGTGTAGAAACGATGAACATAAACATTTCTAATAATAATAATAATAATGCTCAAGTACTTGCTAGATAACAGTTAATCCGGTTAGTTGCAGTATTTTGTATTCTTTTTTTCGTTGCACACTGCCAAAACAACATTTTCAGTCCTTGCAGATTCGTCATAATTATCCACTAACATATCCGACATAAAATACTTTATTTAATTACTATAGTACGTTTAAAATTAGTCACTAACTGTTCTAAAATAACATAACCTAGAATACTGCATTGCTAGTTGCATACTCTCCATACCTGAAAGAACATGCGAAGCTTAGTTATATTTAAGGGTCTAAGAAATATTTTTACAGAACATTGTAAACATCTTAGGATGTTAGAGTTTAAAATATTACTAATTATTTTATGCAAACATCGTCGATTACTGTTAATATTTTTGCTATTAGAGAGTTATTGGACGTGTCATAATGTTAAGCAGTATTTAGGTTTCCCTTATATTGACATCTAAGCATGCGCATATGTGCTGTATTATTAAGGCAGCAATAATAAGGATAGTGCTCGACCATATTTATGCATGATTAAGGTAACGTTGGGCAATCCCTTATTTGATAGATCGGGTCGTTCGGCCGTAATCGGTCATACCCGTCCTAACCTAAATTAAAAATAAAATGTTTTTCGTTTTTTTTTTAAGTTCCGTCGCATATATTTCAAGAAAAATGAAATAAAGATAAGTAAACTTATTTAAATTTTTTAAAAATATTGACTTCTATTTCTTTTCTCGTTCTCATTCTCATTCTTCTCTCTATTATTAGTATTAACAGAATTAATTCCCCAACAACACAAGAAGTTTAAAAATGTATCGCCGTGAAATGCACCTTGCACTAGTGGCCTACAGATGTCGTCAGAACTAATTTCTCCAGAGATGCTGTAATGAACTTCCACAATAAACACATTTGGTCGGATGAAAACTATAATGCCATAATGGAATCTCGATTTTAATATCAGTTTTCTTTGAATGTATGAGTGGGTATTATTGTAAATTTTCTTGCTGGACCTTACTTTTTACCAAGAACTTTAACCGGTGCCTCCTACAGATATTTTCTGTACCTGTTTTAACTGAACTACTTGACCATATGCCCTATGCACTAAGACAAAGAAAATGGTTTATGCACGACGGGGCTATCCCACGTCTAAGTTTAACTGCTCGTGAAAATTTAAATAAAAGATTCAGTAATAACGTGGTCGAGGCACTTAAAAACCAAGTCTACATTGGCCATATAGATCACTCGATATGATCCCTATTGATTTTTTTTATTTGAGGACATCTCAAGAGTTTTGTTTACAAGGTTCACATTGAATTTGAGGAGCACTTACGTCAACAAATTACAGCTGGTTGTGATGTGATAAGAGCTACTTCTAGAATTTTTGCACGTGTTCGGGGTGTAATTTCAAGAAGATCTAAAGCATGTATTTTGACTGAAGATGGCCATTTACAACATTTGTTATAGTGAATCATAGTAAGTAATAAATTTAAATAAAATAATTTTGTGCCAATTAATGATCGATGATACCCACACCACCGCCACTGGTAAGTTTATAAAGCTGATAATTTTTGATTTCATAGCTACTGTCAAACTAAATATGCACACCAAATTTCGTTAAATTATCTCAAGCGGTTTAGAAATTTTTGGCACGCTGTAGCTGGACAACGGCTACCCCACATTTGTATAACAAAAAGTTTTTATTTTTGGCCACCGAATACGCCCCTGGATTTTTGACCTCTACTTTAAAAACGCCCAGTATACTTACAAATTAATATAAATATAGAATAGAATAGAACTTTATTCTGTATGCAACAACATACATTGTTTTACATTCAGTCAGATGTAATATAAATCTAATTGAAATTTTACCTGTCAACAATGAAAATATTTTTACTGTAAAGTTCATAACATTTAAACTGTGTTTAAAACCAACACTATCACAGACTTGCAATATTATTTATCACATTTTTTCCTATATTAAAAACACAGTAACACGTTATAAACATTAATTAAAACAATATAATTAGAACAATCAATATACCTTATACATACAGCTATTACACGTTACCTAAACTTGGAATTAATCTTCTATATGTTAAAAACTCATTAATAAAATAAAACGCATTATGTATTAAAAAACATTTAATTTCTTTTAGAAACATATTAGTATCCAATTCTTTCACCCTTGTCGGCAGTAAATTAAAAAATATAGGACCATAATAGTTTTTACCATTACGACTAGAATTCAATCTATAATAATTTGGTCTTATGTGATTACCATTTCTAGTCTATAGTAGATAATTGCATATTAATTCATATAAATCATTGGTTATGTAATAGTCATCGATATAATCTACGAATATATACGATATAACGGTACATAAACAACAAATTTTCTGTTGGAACATTCTGAAATAAACTGAAAATATTATATATTCATTGAACGATATGGTATGGTTAACGTCGATACACAGTTTGTAAACAGAAATTAAAACGATTGAAACATACTGCGTAAAAAGTAGAAATTATATGGCCATTGAATACAGCATATAAAATTTCACTTAAATTACATAACTGAAATTTATTTGCAAATGCTAGATATATAAAAGCGAAAAACAAAATCGTTGTCATCTTTTTTATTTTGCAAAACTCAAAGTTTGAAATGATTTTTTTCTATTACAAGTTCAGTAAAATAATCTATTCTAACCGATTTATTTTATGTTTCTATATTGCATTAATATTCTAAGACAGAATGATTACAAACTTTTAAGACCAAAATAAGACATGGAAGCTATATACACTTAACAGTAGTTTCCTAAGAATATTGATAACAAAATGAATTATTTGAAAAATTTCAATATTTTTAGTATCTAATGATAACATGAAACTTTTGCATTCAAAAAAATTAAAATAATTGTTAAATGTCTCATCCGCACTATATTATAATTAAAAACTATACAGGGTTAACTATGACTAAGTACAAAAATTTTAACCACGTGCTCAGGGAGCCCTAAAAGACAATAAAAAAGTTATTCCAGAATTTTAGCTCGATATTTAAAAAATGGGGCAAAACCCTTTTTTCCTACGGAAAGTCGGCGCCTATGATGAGTATCGACTGAGATGGCTTATGGCTTAGATCCATAGTTGACATTACATCTGTCAACAACTACCATGCAGTGTTTCTAAATGCAGAAACAACGAAAATTAACATTCTTATTAGTAATAATACCTGATAGGTAGGTAACAGTTAATCCAGTTAGCTCCAGTATTTTGCATTCGTTTTTCATCATTTGGTTACAAACTGGTAAAACTACATTTTCACTCACTACCGATAAACACACTTCCCGTAAGTACAATGCGCGTATTATAAACAAAATCGCAGAAAGGGATGAGTAGGTAGGTTCTAATAGATAACAGAAAACGTTTAACACCCGCGGCAGTCTTGTCCCATAACCTAGAAAAACAAACCGGCGAACTATATTGTGGGAAAATATCTGTACCCGACACATATTCTTTTATTTATTAACTATAAAACGTTTAAAATTAAAATAAGGCACTAAAAACTGAAGAAGAACACAAAACTACAACGTAAACACAGGAATTAAATTATAACATGACAGCGAACCGACTCGACTGGACCGACTGCCGACTGTGGCCGACTGTTGCATGACGGTTGCTTGCTGGTTGCATACTCTGATTCTCGCATTGGCGGCGTTAAATAAGGATTTAATATAATATCGAAAAAAAATTTCTTTCGCTTTATAAATAAGTTTGGAAATTTTTTTAAAGGAAATTCTGTTAATTCTTATTTTTTTCTATCCCCTTTTAAAATATTTGTACTTAGTCATTAACTCTGTATAATTCGACAGTAAATAATTAAATAAGAAAAACATATTTTGTATTGTTGGTACACATTGTCCACGTAGGTTTTTCATAAACTAGAAGTAATAATAATACCAAAATAGAAAACATGTAATTGTCACACAGTTCACGACAGAACATCAAAAATGTTTCTTCCATAAATGAATAAATAACTATGTGATATAGGTGCACTTGTGTACGTAGTGATTGCATTATTTTTATAAGTAGAATCATGTTTTAAATTTATTTATCAAGGTTTGTCGTCAAAAAGAAAAATGTTTGGCCAGGTGTTACTAAAGTTTTATTTATTTTTCAAAACTTTGCCTTCTAAACATTGTATATTTTAAGAAATAAACTTTGGGAGGGTAATTTCTTTTAAAAATATGTATTAAATTGGTTTTCTTCTCTATAACCATTTTTTGTCATAATGCTTGTTAATAACAAAATTCTTCTGCATAAGTTTAAGAATGTATATATCTTTATCGTCTCAAGGCTACATCACTATAGATTTAAAAATAAAATTCCGATTTATATCGAACTGCCCACATGTATTTATTTCAACGGACAGTTTTGCTTTCCTTCTTTAATTTCCCTACTTTTCTTAAAACAAACGTCGCAAAGTCTGAAACATCATGTTACAAAAATGTATACAGGATGTCTCAGGTAGTACTGGCACCTTAGAGGGGGTGATTGTATAGTCAAAATAAATTAGATTTACCCAAAGCTACCTATATCTAAAAGTTCATCATTTCCAAAATATAGGATATCAAAGATTTCGAAATTTTTATTATAATATTTTTTATTTACTTGGAAACCTTTCGTGATAAAACAGCAATAGTTCTATGTTGTAATAAAATATATTTAGTCTATCTCTAATTCAGTGTGTTTAAATATTCCTGTTATCACCAGTGGCGTAGCAACCCTGTGGCACTCTTCTTTTATTTGAAATAAAAATTGCACGCCACTGTCTTAATTATGAAAAACAGTAAAATACTATAAATCTTGATTATTTTGAATAAATAATTGTTCTTTAAAATTTTCTGTAAAATTCATCATATTTAGGTAACTCCTCCTTCTTTAAAAATTTCTTTGCATTTCGTAGTTTGTGCTTATTGAGACCTATTATGCATCAGTAATAAATACAGGGTGTTCTGAAATTAATGCACCATAGGGCAAGAGTAGATTCCTGACAACAAAACAATGCTATATATATAGCTAAACTTACTTTAGTCATAAGTTGATACAGATAAATATTTCGATACATTTTGAAGACCTGGGTTTTTTTGAGGCCGGAAATTCAAATTTGTTTCTAATTTTGACGCTACTAGTAGAGGGCACCACTTACGGCACAAAGGCTTCTTTTAAATGGCAGAACTTTTTTGCGGCTTAGTGAATACATCAGACTATTAAAACAATCGATTCTTTAAGTAAAAAAAGTATACCTTGTTGTCGTTAGGAGTAACCATTTTCGAAATAATTCTATTTGAAATATTCAATGAACCGAGAAAAAATTGTTTTGATTTCAAGTAAAGGACATTTTTCCGTTGAAAATACACAAAATGGTGAATTATGACAATGTGCAAAATTTTAAGAATGGATTTTCAAGTTTCCTTCGGTTTTTGATATAAATATTCACAAACTGCGAAATGCAGAGATATTTTCAATAAACAATTACTTGAAAACAATGCATTTTAAAGAAAATTGCAAAGAATAATTATTTCGAAATAGTCAAAACTTAAAGTATGTTTTTTTAAAAAAACAGTGGCATACTATTTTTATTGCAAATAAAATAAAAGTGATACCGGATTTCTACGCTTCTGGTGATAATGAGAATATTTAAACATAATGAATAATTAAACTAAATATATCGCATTACAATCTCGAATTATTGTTGTTTTATCACAAAGGGTTTCCAAGTAAATAAAAAATTCAAAAATCTTTGACACCCTGTATCTCGAAAACGATGAACTTTTAGATATAGCTATAATTGGGTAAATCTTATTTATTTTCACTGTACAATCACCTCTTCCAAGGATGCCAGTAATATCTGAGAAACCTATACAGGGCGTTAAAAAAAGAGTGTAAAATATATCTGGAGGCAATAGTATGAACCAAAATAAGCAAAACAGTCTTAATAGACATGGGTCCGCAAAGTAACGGTGGCGGAGATATGGACCACTATTCGTTTTTTAAACATTTTATTTTATTAGGAATAAACCGACAAAGGAAGCTTTTAACAAACAAAAAACAAAGTTACAGAAGATGTTCAAAGTACGTCCTCCGTCCAAGCAGGCACGACATCTTCGTCTCAACGATATTCGAACTCTTTCGAAAACACCCTCCTTGGTTTGGATTTCTTGACACTTTTGATTAATCCGTAGCTGCAGCTCTTCCAGGCTATTTACAGGAGTACCATACACTAATGTCTTCAAATGTCCCCAAACAAAGAAATCTAGAGGGTTCAGATCAGGCGATCTTGGAGGCCATAAAACAGGTCCGGCCTGAAACGAATAGTGGTCCATATCGCCGCAACCGTTACTTTGCGGACCCATGTTTATTAAGACTTTTCTGCTTAATTTGGTTCATACCATTACCTCCTGAAATATTTTACACTGTTTTTTTAACACCGTGTATATGTATAACATAAATATAAATAAATTCCATGATCCATGATTTTTTTAGGCGTAAGATATCTGAAAAGGGTAGTGCGAAGTAAATAGAATATTAGATGGATCGCTGCCGCTGGCAATAACCCTTTTAACAATATCTTTTCAAAAAGGTTTTACCCTAAAATATATCTTCAACAGTCTTTCCTATTACAAAACGTGGCACCACCTATTGTCTACAAGTCCTTTCGTAGAAATATGCCTTTATTATTCGCTTCAGCTCCAGCACAAGACATGCCTGTGTTTGTATTCACGATGTCAGCCGGAAATTAGAAATATAAATGCCTCATCCGTTCTGCAGATGCAGCTGCAGACTTGTTCAGTAATTTGTAGTCTCTTAAAAACTCAGATTGTAGGTAGGTATATAAAATAGCTTGCACCTAAAATATAAAATTATAAAAGACTTCCTAGGAAACATAGCGAAAAAATTGTTAGAGCGATTGTACAGGGTGTCTCAAACTCGATAATATGGGCCTACTGTTCAATCTGTTGACTTTCCGGGCCACTGTATAGGTCCATTGATCCCAATCCGTTTTCTAGAGTATTATCTAAATATTGCTGCACAATCTTGGCCTTGTGGGGTAGAGCTCCGTCGGAGTCGTGCTGAAACCATAGGTTTCTCCTGAGCTGAAAAGGCACATTCTCCAGAAGTTCTTCTGGTAGGAAGTTTAGGTAACTAACGCTGGTCAATGTATGTTCATAAAAATAAGGCCCAATTAAATGCATATCGATGATACCGCAACATACATTTATTCCAAAATGGCCTTGGTTTTGCACCAGATTTATAATGGGGATTTTCAATGAACCAGTAGTGTTCGTTGTCCCTGTTTGGCAAACCATTACTGACAAACCACTTTCGTCCGTCCAAAGAACATGCCGAAAAATGTTCTAATCAACAGTTTCTACCAAGGTTTCTACATTTACTACAATTTGAGCTATAAAATTAAGTTTGTTTTAAAAGTGACCCTCAGGCAAATACTCCAAATTGTAAATTTTGTAGTCATGAAACCCTTTGGTCTTTAAAATTCGTTGAACCAATTATTGAATTTATCCAAATTCAATTCCCGGCTAATCTGCCGTATAGAATTTCGTGGATTTTGTTCGCAATACCTGTTACAGTCTTACTCTTCGGTAAATTATTTGATTCTTCCGGACAGAAAATACATCTTCATTTTGTTGCAAGGTCGCCTCTAATCTTGTAAAGTTTCTATGAGGTTCTATTTGGGCCTGATGGATTACTTGCATTTCTTTTTAAGGAGTGTGCCTCAATTTTTGCTAAATCACTGTGCTTTTATTTAATCTAGCTTTAAAGACAGGCCAGTTTCTTATATATGGGAATTGGGGTGAATATGTCCGATTTTTAAAAAAGACAGCAAGACTGAATTCGAAAATTATCGCCCGATTACTATTATTAGCAATCCCTCAAAGATTTTTGAAACTCATATTTCTTCCAGGTCGATCAACAGTTACCAACTTGACTTGTCTGACGCAATATATTTCTGGAGAGTAGCGGTCAGGTAGATGTGATTTGAACAGTTTTTTTCTAAGCTTCTGATCGGTTGGACCATGGCATTTTACTGTCAACACTTTCCGGTATAGGTCTCACTAATTCATTCCTTATGTTTTTACCTCTTATTTATCACAGAGAAAATTGACAGTGGAGTATCGTGGTTCCCGATCGATAGATATCAATGGAGTTCCTCAAGGGTCAGTACTCGGTCCATTATTGTTTTTAATATTCATAAACGATATCACCTCGACCTTAGACTGTAACGCTCTTCTTTACGCTGACGATCTCAAGTTGTATTTGTCTGTGTCAGATATTAGGGACTGTCTCTTACTACAATCCGATGTAGATAAAATTAATTATTGGTGCACTACAAATTCACTGCCTTTGAACTTCTTCAAATGCAGTTCGATGACTTTCACTCAAAAAAGTAATCCAGTTGTATATGATTACTCCATCGATGATAATTTGATTGATAAATGTAGTTATTTCAAAGATCTAGATTTAACTTTTGATGTTAAATTAAACTTTATCCACCACATCAACAATATTCAACGTGAAGCATACAGAAACATGGTTTCATCTTGAGAAACTCTCAGCAGTTTACAGGAACGAAAGCAGTTTCCATATTATTTAACGCCCTTGTCCTTCCTAAACTAGAATATACAGCCTTGGTATGGAATTCAGCATACCAAGTTCATGTTAAAAAGTTGAAAAGTATTCACCGTAAGTATGTGAAATATCTGTGGTTTAAATCGGACAGTATTTATCCACCACAAGGAATACCGCAGGACACTTTACTTGGACGGTTTCTATTGAAGGACCTAGCATCGCGACGTACGTGCAATTCACTGATATTCCTTCATAAAATTATTACCGGATTAATTGACAGCCCGGAACTATTAGCCAATTTACACCTTCACGTTTCCCGATCTGCCACCTAATCTTCGTCATTATTTTATCTTCCCACGCCCAAAACAAATTTATTGAAATATTCACCATTATACACTATGGTTGATAATTATTCTCGGATGCGGAATTTTGTTGACATTTTTCAGGATAATGTTTTGCATATCAAAATAATTTTAACTGGCCATAATTTGTTTTGTTAGTTTTAATTTTAGTTATGGTCTACTCGTTTCTGTGTTCTTGTGCCTTTCATTGGTTTTGTTTTGTAAACATTTTTCGTTATATTTGTTATGTTGTTGTCCACTTGCTACAAAACTTTATGTTATATTTTATATTTTAACACTAGTTACGTATTTATCATATTATTGTCACTTGTTTTTCCCACCCATTAATTGTTTTTTTACTTTTGTGACACTTATGCACTTTAAACAACAAACATTCAATTATTTTCCAACGACTACTTAATCCTTCCACCGCTAATGGGATGCAGATACCAATTTCTTTCAAGTAAAAATAAAGGAACGTGTATGTCATAAAATTGAAAATGCATTTGATTTACCATAGTAACTGTTCGAAATTATTTTCAATATACAGTTGCGTTGCAGTCGAATTACATCTACGGCAGCATTTATGAAATTTTGCAAGTTTTTGGTCAGTGTTAACTTCGACAACATACACCATAGTTCTTATGTGACCCC
Source organism: Monochamus saltuarius (assembly GCA_025584915.1). Taxonomy (NCBI): domain Eukaryota; kingdom Metazoa; phylum Arthropoda; class Insecta; order Coleoptera; family Cerambycidae; genus Monochamus; species Monochamus saltuarius. The sequence goes on along the minus strand of CM046722.1, from coordinate 65,077,904 downwards.
AAAAATAATAGTCAAGCGCAGTTAAGTCGAACGATCGAGGAGGTCACCCAATTGGACCACTTCTTCAGAATCTTTGTTCTAATCAGGTCCTATTAAGAAAGGCTGCCCCTATTTTTATTGTACTTTTTTAAGAAATATCCTATTGGAAAATACTAATTTTCTTCCAACTCCATTTATTCCATTAATTTGTTGATATACCCAAGAGGTTAAATGATAAACGTATTTTCAACATATCTGAAGTAATATTTTAGTTTACTTGTGGCGAGCTTCTTGAAAATTTTCCATGTAAATGATAAGAGTGAACTTTATGCTCCTGCTCCTCTTTTGTTCATAGACCTGATTTGTATATTTATTTAAAACTGAAATTTTTCCAAGGCAATGTACATTTTTTATTGCTATTTTATTGAAATAGATATAATACTATATTAACTGTAGAACACAATTCGTAATTTAATTTTGTAACTGGTAATTCAAAACCAATATCTTTAATCTGTGTGTACGTTTTATAATGTAAAATTACGCGATATGCAGTCTGCATAAAGAATTATATTTACATTTAGCAAGTAGAACTTAATGAACTCTAACTCCCTCCTCATAATGAAGTTTTTAAGTATTCACAGCACGTAGAAAATGGTAATTTGAACTTAAAAATGCTCAGGAAGCTTCTTACAACATAAGCTGCGTTGTAAGCGATACATTATAACATACTGAACTGAGAAACTTAAGGCTAAGAAGATTTTGTTTCATGCTGACGTTAATATTTTTGTTAAATACTAATTACTCAAGAGATCACAGTTTTTAAATAAGTTTAATAATCCCAAAATATTTTTAGTTGGTTAAAGTCTAAGCAACGAAGGGGTTGTAGCGTGCATTGAAGGGGGGGGAGGGAATATTTTTCTGCACTAACATGTTTGGGGTAGTTAGGATGTAAAAATATTTAAAATCCCCGCCCCTAGCCCGTCCGCTTTAGGGAGGGCTTTTTATAAGATTGATTCCATACATATTTTCGCTATAATGCGCCGTTTCCAAGATATCTTCTTTCACATGTCGGTAATTAAAAAAAAAAACATTTTACAGAGAAAGCACTCCTTAATTTCCTCTGTCAGTTCATCTATCAAGCTCCGCGATGAAAACATTGTAGTAGATTCTCTTCTGATTTTCCAACAGATTTGCATCAGTAAAAAAAGTGTCGTCGAATTGAAGGATTATTTAGAGTAAGAATTGGCTCCATTTTCCTTGGCCTTATTCAATGAGGTTAGTATGAGAAAAATAACAAAATCCGTACGTTACAAGCTGTTTAAATCAACCAGTGAAAGTTGATTGATGGAGGCTTCCTTTTATTAAGGTCATCTGGTAAGGAGGATCCTCAGTTTCCACTACTAACATATAAAAACATAAAGCAGAATATGTATCACTGTTTTTGATGGATATAGCAGGTCCCCCAACTTCATTAAAAAGTGTGTCGACAGCAATATCGATCTGAAAACTTAAGAATTGTTTCTCTTCAACCACCAAAGTAAAGATAGATAGGCTGATCAACTTATTGAGCTTTAGACTCCTAGAAAACGGTACCAAAACATAACAAGCATCACAAAATACTGATGTACTGATTGTAAACACAACAACCAATGTAGCTGTTATAGGAGAAGACTTCGGTCTCATTCTGCTACTTCACTACTACTACAGCAAAAACGTCACCTGACATTCTATTCATAAAACCTGACAGAGGAAAAGCATAAATCAACGTTTACTCCACCCATCAAATATAACAGCTGGGACTCAAGGATATTTTATTCTTATACGCATTCACTACGAGTAGCTGCGATTTCTATTAGTGCAACATTCCGAATGAGTAAACTTGATTTTGCAAAAACAAAAAACATCCTGATATAAAAGGAGCAGTTGAAGTTTTTCACAACTCCTCTTCCTTGCATGCTGTTGTTGAGAAAGCTGGGCGAATATCCATGCTGAAATGGTACGTTGCTCCTGCTAAGATAAGTTCACTGAACACTTTCAGTTACGATTCATTTCTCAAATCGGCATCGAATATAAAACGACATCTTCCATCACTTTATAAATGATACTGCAGGAAACAACTACTCCGCGGGCTAATGCCCCGACCGGCATTGATTTATACCTGCAGTATCTGTGTGAAACAGCCAAGAACCCTTTTCAGCCACTCCACCAGACATAGACCGGTTTCGGGCTTGTTAGCCCTCATCAGTATGCCATAGGTGAGATGACCGACAATTGAACTGGCTGTTCCTTCATATGTAGTTTCACATATAAATCGAGTGCAGGTGAGATGTAACTGGTCTGATACTTCCTGCTCGGCCTAAGCGGCTCGACTTGCAGAAAGCGACCTACAATATCGTAGGTAGTTGGCCGACAAGGGTTCTTGGCTGTTTCACACAGATACTGCAGGTATAATTCAATGCCGGTCGGGGCATTAGCCCGCGGAGTAGTTGTTTCCTGCAGTATCATTTATAAATTTAATGGCGCATCGCCCGGGGCGAGAGGTCTGCGGTTAAGTACCTACGATATTGTAGGTCGCTTTCTGCAAGTCGAGCCGCTTAGGCCGAGCAGGAAGTAGCAGACCAGTTACATCTCATCTTCCATCACTTCCATCCAGCGAGAGGGCAACGAAAGAGCACGCATTACGCACATTCCATCTTACTCTTAGTGCAGCTCTGGCTGGAAAACCAACTAACTCCACACTTGTGAGGTTGGGAATGCAAAGACAATATCTTAGCTTCTGTGATGAGAAAAAACGAAGCAACACCCAGAGAAATTTTGGATCGCATATTTTGTAGATACACGAGAGATTGTAGGAGTGGAAGATATAGCTACAAAAAAGCGATGAGTTACCCTCGATTATGCCAAAACTACCAGGGTCACTATTTAAACAGAGCCCCATTTTAAACGAAGATGAGGAAGAAGACCTAGAGCTCACCTGCGCCTCTTGCGGAGACCGATGGCAAAGACAAGGGTGATTCACAATTTGTGTTGCGATCGGTATTGATACTGCAGCCAGATAGCCAGAAGCACAATACTCCTGGCCCAAGAGAAACAGGACCAGTTAATGTTGTTTCCACTTGCTAAGTTTTCTCCGTATTAGTTTTTATAAAATAAAATTTAGACATTTGTTACACATTCACCTTCTTCTTAGGTTTTAAGTTTTTCACAATTAGCTTGAAAATTGGTAAACTTTTGCTATTTATATATGAATCTACAATATATTAGCTTGTAAACTTTGCAATAACGAAGATAACGAGTTTTCTTGAATTTTAGAAAGTTCTCTTGAAAATCATTTATTTTAACCAACATATTCAAATTGCTAACTCCTGCCCCATTGGAGATAAATTAGCATATTTGTGTATATTCTTGAATAAAATTGATTGCTCTGAACATTCTCTTATGAAACTCTTGTGTAAAACAAGCGGTCGAAGAGTTACCAGGAGAATTATGATAAAAAACATGTGTTGATTTTTTTTAATTACCGATCTCTGAAACGGTGCTTTGTAGCGAAAATTAATTAAACTAATCTTATAGAAAATTGTTTAGTCTCTCATTTTTATGTAAAGAATTTTTCGCTGCAGCCCACCGTTTTCGAGTAATAAGCGAAAAGCCAAAAAAGGGTACGTTTCAACTCCCTTCCCCTTGAAGCTACTACTAAGACATTCCTTCACCGAAAAACTCTCCCGCTACACCTTCTTTTCGGTCATTCATTGTCATGTCTATTCGTTTAGTTTTCATTAATATTCAATTTTAGTGCAGTTGCCAGCTGTCTTTATGGGTAAATGAAATTGTTAAGTTTACATATGACTGAATGATAACTGACAATTGAACTGAAATTGAACGGAAAATTAAACTGACTAGATCTAAGGCAATCGCAAAACTCAGTTTAGCTATATTTTCGAAAGAAAATCTCAATAGTCCGGTAACAAACTAAGTTTTAAATTTATTTAGTATACAGAATGATAGATACAAAATAATCGACAAAAACTCGCGTGCCGTGTATCGTATACGTATATAATACCATAAATCTTCTTAGTAAATGGGAAATTTAATCGTATGAAATAAATTATAGGAAATTGGAATCACGCTAAGGATGCTGGCTTATTATAAAAAAGTATTGAGTGACTGATTGTCTCAGACACCTATAATTGGTTTTATGGAATTTAGCATTCTTACTAAAAAAAATGTATAACTCAATAAATGCTAACGTATTTTCTATAAAAAACAATTTTTTAAATCATTTCATATCTAATAACATTAAAATCTTACAAAAAATAGGCTTATAAAAACGTTTAATTATTATTTTTTCTTTGATATTAACGCACATTTTAATATTTTAAATGAATGTTTATAAAAAAATTAAAACATGAAAAAACATAAAAAAATGCCCCTATGTTTGGTTTTTTACATAATAATAGTATTCTATTAGACTGAATATTAACTATTATAACTATAATACTAAATATTATAACTATTCTATTAGATTAATACATACTTAAAAAAAGAAGCATAGAGGCATTTTTATGTTTTTTTCATGTTTTAATTTTTTTATAAACATTTATTAAAAATATTAAAATGTGCAATAATATCAAAGAAAAAGAATAATTAAACGTTTTTGTAAGATTTTAATGTTATTAGGTATGAAATGATTTAAAAATAGTTTTTTATAGAAAACACGTTAGCATTTATTGAGTTATACGTTTTTTTAGTAATAATGTTAAAATACCGTAAAATCAATTATAGGTGTCTGAGACATAAAAAACGCGTGTTTCCACTTTCCATCGCTTACATCTCGGATCCAAAGCATCTAGGAACTTTGTGCCCATTAGGACTTTTACTCGGCATGAATTTAAGAAACTATTCTGAAAATTTCAAGTCATTTGACCGAAATTCAATTTCAATAAGATTTGTGCGTGGTCATTTAAAAATCATTTTACATTTTCATTATGCGAAAAGTAAAACGGTTGAGAGGGCCATGAGTGTGTGTGTTTAGGAAAAAAATGGACAGGGAGCTGTCGGATATCACCATCCATTCTTTCCCTCGTGTTTTAACCAATGTTGTAAAAAATGTGTCAGTATTACCTTATAAACGTATAAAAAAATGTATACACTATGTATTCGGAAAACGAGTTGCCACAATTAAAAATGGCAAAAAGAAAACTTCCACCTTCCACTTATGCCTAAGTAATAAGAACTTATATACAAAATTTAATCGTCTGTATAATATCTTTGCCAAATTTTACATTTTTTGTGCACAAAAAAAAAATCTAATCTGTATTAAGTAAAAGTTTAGACTTCATTCAAGTTAATATGTATTAATGCTGTAATAAAGTATATTTGATATAAATATTTATATATTTTTGACATACAAGGATTCTTATACTTTTCTTTCTTAAAATGAAACTAAGTTTAAAATGTACTTAAATAATAATATTTTGTTAAAATATGAATAAAATTAATTATTGTAGAAAAGGTTATTCTTCCTTAAATTATCGGTTTAAGGTGTCAGTACTTGAATCGAGGTGGCTAGACCAGTGTGTTCCTCATTCTTGCACTGAATGGTGGTTAGGGCCTACCAACATAAGTCGTTCCTGGGTGCAAATGCGGTCTGATAATAATCTCTTATTATACAGGGTGATTCTTTAATATTGCGAAAATTTCAGGGACAGGTTCTTTAAATAAAAATAAGAAAATAAGTTCCCATTAGCATGTGTCCGGAAATGCTTTGTTTCCGAGATACAGGGCGTTCATTTTGTAATCTACTTTTAATACTTGTCATTTCAAAGTCTTTTAACTATACGATTAGGGTATCTGTCTTGATAGACGTCTGATTAAATTATCTTATCGTGTTCAAACAAAATAGTCCCAGTTGGCTTGGAAATTGGAATGCCCACCAACTATCAATAATTGTTTTTTGTCAATAGTTGATTACTATTTGTCACATTGTGAGTGCAGGAGTGAGTAAAAATAACTACTCGTTTCGTGTTTTAATAAATCGGTTAAATGACTTTTGAAATAACAAGTATTAAAAGTAGATTACAAAAAAAATGAACACCCTGTATCTCGGAAACGAAGCATTTCTGGACACATCCTAATGGGAACTTTTTCTTATTTTATCTAAAGAAACTGTCCCTAAAATTTTCGCAATATTAAAGAATCACCCTGTATAAGAATAAGGTAATGTTCACTTCACAACGCTGTAACACCCAAACTAATGAATATAATAAAAAAAGTATATAATAAAAATTTTTCGTTGAAAACTACTCTACAAAAATGTTCTGATGTAATTTTTTTTGCAATAAAAAATGTTTTAAAAAAAATTTTGTATGACCAATAATTTACCTGATAAATGCTAAAAACAACCACCTTTTCTAAGATGGCGGCCAAAGTTGGTGGATTGCGACCTCACAAACTTCAAGCTAAGCTTTTTTTGACCCCCCCCCCTCATCTAAACAATAAAATTGCGTCCTCTAAAAAATGCAACCCCAAATGTAACTATTCAATGGACTATCAGTGCAAGAGTGAGGGAAACCTGGAAAACCTCATTAATTACGGGGGTAGTCAAACGTCAGCCGGTATCAATCTCTCACATTGACTCAAGCTAATATTCTTCCACACTATCATACCTGCAGAGAGGGTGCAAATCCTCTCCACGAATATAGCTTATATACGGTGTACGGGCTGCGGGAGTCGAACCCACAGCTATCTAGTCACCTCGATTCAAGTACTGACGTCTTAAACCATGCGACCACTGACCGATCCTATAACTGTATCTATTCTATACTTGAAATTTATCAGTATTAAATATTAAACATGAAAACGTTATTTCTATTAAAAATGACTTCTCTTAAAATAACTATCATTATCCTCCAATATCCATAAAAAACGCAAGATATATAAATACGAATTTATTATACTGTTAGCGTAGATAAATAAAAATAATGACGTCGTAAAATGCAATCATCAATTTACATCCATAAAACTAAAATTATTGAAAGTCCAGAATTACTCGTAACATGAAAAACTCCAACTAACGCCAACGGCTCTACTCTAACGATCGTTATCGCTTAATTAATTTGTTTAATCCTTTGATCATTGCCAGGACTGAATAGGTAATCTTTAAGTGCTTTATATAAAGATTAAAACATCAGAGTAATGGTTCTCCAGTTCAGCCTTCAATTATAATTATTCAACGATATCCTGGTTTATTTTTCCAACAATAAAATTAAATCTTTTTAATGTAGATGCCTTTTATCTTTTACGTCTACCGGTGGTTATAGATGATTTGTATAGAAAGCACTTGAGACGAAAATACATTTAATTAATAGATTAAACAGTATGAATGCTACCCACAAATACTTAATGCTAATACCTAATCTGAAAACTGAAAAGGGCTTAGCAGGATAAGTATATTATGTGTGTGCTGTAGAAGTAATCAATAATGTGTTAAGTGCCTAAGACGCCTATTTTACAACATGTATTGAACAAGATTTTTCGTAAAATTGTCAAATAAATATTCAAAATAGCTTCGACATAATCTTCGATTGCATTTACTGATATGATCGCTAGACTGTTTTATTTAAACAACTTTAACTGAGTTAAACCTATAAGGTTGTTGCTATGATACGATGTTTATAAACTATAGAAACATTTAAAAAAATTGAAATCTGTGAATGTTTGTGAACCTTAAACCCCAATAATTAATTCTTCATAAAACTTCAGTAAATTCTGAAATAGAAAATGAGGCAGAAGCTGCCTTATGTACATTGATTCCTCAGAAATCGAAGAAATTGCACCAAAGCAACTTATGCAAAACTTGATATTTAGTGTGCCAAAAAAAATGTATGTAATATTTCTCAGAAAGTTATTCTAGCGTACTTGTCCCAATTATCTTTAAAATGTATACCCTCTACATTTTATTTGAATAAAAATATGTATATCAGCAAATATACCAGTGTTATTGCTTTCCTCAAAGGGAAATCAAGTGATTATAGACCCAGAAAATACAGAATATTTTCCAAGCAACAGGTTGAAAGGTTTATCAAAGAGGCAGATGCTGAAAAGTACTTATTCCAAAACGTTGTCTTTATTGCTGATATATATGGAACCTGTAGGACAGAAGAATGAACTTACGTACAGAGAACATTGTACATATGCAAGCCTACGTCCATCCACCATTTATTATCACGTACATGAATTCAAAATGTACTACACAGTGCTATAAATAACATAGTTTCTATTTATAAAAAGTTTGCCGAATTTCAAACGACAAACTTTATTGTTACTCTTGATTACACAAGAAATATCCTTCAAACAAATTTTCCAACTGTCAACGCTTTACTTTGACGTTTGTCAGTCGCGTTCGGCTTCTTAATAAAAAGTGACTCCAGCGGTGAAACCGATCCGGTTATATAGGTTGTTAGGGTTCTAGACGATTTCGGCGGTCTCGAGATTCAAATAAAATGTGGCCGAGAATGTTCCAGAAAATGTAAAAATAAAGGCATCACAAAAATTATAAATTATAGTGTAAACAGGAACATAATTAACAAACTAAAAGGTAGGTGAGCTTCCGTAACAGTATACTCGAAACTGCTTTAGACAATGTTCTGCAACCTTGCAGGAGCTAACATATCTATGCTCAAGAGACACGGAGATTGGCGGTTGACTTCTGCGGCAGAGAGGTACATAGAAAATTCCATACAAAATAAGCAGGAGATGGCAAGGAAAATGCTCGGGGAGAAAGGAAATACTACTTTCATTCCAAAAACTCATTGCACCAGCAACACCGGGATGCAGGTACTTTATTCTTCAATATACGAAGTGTAGAAAAAAATATATGTTCACCTAATGTCCAATTATCCGATTTGAAAGATTGTGTTATTAATATTTATAATAGATAAATAATTTAAAATTCAGTTATTTTATTTTACTTTTACGCACATATGCGTAAAAAGATTATTTTAAGAACAACGGCCTAAAAGGCCGTTATTTCGATACTGAAATGAAAATAGAAATGTCATTATTATGCTACGATTTTACGAAAAAGATGTTTATGGATGTTATGGAAGTTTTATGAAAAATTGAGAATATTTGTTTTATCTATTATGAAGTGCAAAGTGGTCAAACCGATTGAATGGATATTACATAGTTTAAAACACATGAGTTGAAGGGTAATAAGGGTCCCCGTTTGTTTGTTCTTAACTTTGGAAAAAAATAGAACAGGAAAAAATAATTAGTTGTTTTCCCTTTAATATTTTTTTCTCCGTTGAAAAATTATTTAATTTTATTTTTTATGCAAACAAATGAATACTTTTCCTTAAAATTTCCTATTTTTCAATCCGAATCGATCCTATAGGATGCAGAATATACCGGTCCAGAAAGTTCAGGTATTTCCATTACTTTGGTCCAACATAGTAAATCAGTATTGCGATAGACAGTGAAGCCTATATTAGCAAGTCTTTACAATCTCAAATATAACAAAAGTTATCAAATTTTTCGGATCACTAGTTACCTAGATAACGATCGATGCAGTTCCCGGTGGGACATCCTGTATATATCTTTCTGTAACATGTTATATTTTAGCCATGCACACCCTTTACATAGAGTTAGTGCCAGTGCGGGGTCTAACAGAGTCGAACAGAGCTAACTCGCATTTCGAACTGCGCTTTTAGTTTTAGTTATTTACGGAACGCTGTGATAGTCGGTGTCGCGTCAATATGTTTTTACGTCTGCTTTAAGTTGTATTCGGCGATATACTGTACGTATACCGACCATCCTCTCATGTTCTTCAAATCACTGATTTTCAGTAGTTCGGCTGCCGGTAAATCGGTCTCTAAGAGCTGAATTGTAATTGATGATCTTCACTCCGATTTCTCTATGACGATGACGGCCGACGCTGAATCCACGCCTCACCGACAAACCTGCTTCCACCCCCTCTCAAAGTCACTAAGCTGGGAAATCTATCAACATCTACATACTCTAGACATAATTAACTGCAAGAAAAATTATCGTTTGCAGTAAGCTTCACAACACTTGTAACACAAATGTAAGTAGAAATTTTTAAAACAAAATGCTACGTTATCAAAGTACCTCCGACATATGCAAACTCCAAAAAAACTTAACAGATAGACCTGAAAATTTAATAATTTATTACTTTCATCGATAGAAGCAAACATGCAAAATATTATACACTATATTCTTTTCTTTCATACACATTTTACCTTTATGGTTTCTCATAGGCCTACGCCGAACAACAAACACTTCAATCTACATATTAAGATTTGTATTTTCAGAGTAAAATGCACGTAAATCCTTGTTGATGTCAGTGAAACACCTTCTATTACATTGTCAGTCAATTAAATTCCCTTCTGTGCATCTGTCGTTCTTGAATATTCCTTTCACCACTCAATTTCCATTAGGGGAAACCCTTATCAAGCGATACGTGAACGCCATTCCAAAGAATCGTCTCGTTCTTTTATAAAATGCCCTTGAATTTTACTGAATCAATTGGTGGTGGTACAAATGAAGTTCTCAGTTCTATATTCCGTAAACATATTTTTTTTTAAATAAAAAGTAGAAATGGTAATTTTAATTATTGTATTTATTAAATTTGGTCGGCTTTAGAATAGTAACCTTAGTTCTTCTTCAGGACATAACTAAATTATCGGTATCTAACACAAATTTTCTAACATCTGAGGATTTTAGTATGTACTCTTTTAACAAATACAATATTCTTCAATATGTTGAACATAAAATTATTGTTATTCAACAGAAATTTTTTTAATACTCTTAATAATTCTAATCTGGAAGCAATAGCTGGCCTAGATTATTACTGATTGAATAGTCATATAATGGTGTATCTAAAACCGTTAGTTGAGTCTATTAATGAATGTGAAGAGAGTAAATTTAACGAATCAGTAAAATTTTTTCCTAACATAAAAATATTTATGGATTGTACTGATAATGAGACATGGAGCAGCTGTTCCGGTTTGCAAATTCTGTGAAGCCATTCTAAAATATAAAGCAGTTGATTATTTTGGGAGTGAGCATATTTTTTCTGATTTTCGAATTAGTTTCCGGAAAACGTATTATTGTCAATATTTAATCTCGTAATGATGGTGATTCTGGTGGTAATAAAAATATTTTGTTAAATATACATATAAATTGGAACGTTATAGGACCAGAGAAATATGGTTAGATTACTCAATTATTCATCTATTTATTTAATATGCAGCTGTTAAACGGATTTGAGTCGGGCTCCCTTCAAATTGAAAACAGTGTTCCCAAAGGTCTTGTCTTGAGACTCATTTTATTTCTAATTTACATTAATGACACGTTGCTTTAGGAGAAAGTTTCTGACATTAAATGCGGCATACGATATAATTAGCTAATATTCATCAATACCTACCTTAAAATAATTGCGATATAATGAATGTAAATATAAAATAGTAATATTATATTAATGTATTTATTATCTTCTATTTACTTAAAAATGTCGTGGTGTGAAAAAAATACAAAAATGAATTGCAAATGGTTGCCTCGTCGACGGTTGATCCAAAATAACTCCGATTCTGGAGATTGTGTAGGTTTACTATCGTTGACCTGTAACATTTCATATGATACATTTTTTTTATTTATATCCAAATGTCTCTAGTTCTAAGTCGCTCTCTAGCGCTATTATTTTATCCCTTGCAGTCTTGTAACTTCAATATTAAGTATTTTTTAAACTAAAACTTAATATGTCAATTGCATACTTTAAAAAATAAGTTACAACATTCATTACATATTTTAACATTACAATAAGTAGGTAGATATTAGGAAATATTTAAATTTCGCAACGTAGTGCCAAGCCAACACCAAATTGAACTGGGAGCTGAATCAGTGACTAATGATGATGTGAATGATGTGAATAATGATTTGAAAATATATTTTATGCGTAAATATGCACTTAATTTTTTTTAATCGCTTATTCGTATTGTACTATTTTTCCCTATCTCCTCTTAAAATTATTACTGAAACACTGAATATATTTTAACACGGAGCTAAATAATGTTGTTGACATAGGGTCTCCTTGTCTTAGTCCTTGCTTTGCTTTAAAACTAGCACTTATCTTTACACCTTACACTATTAATAGTTTCCTCGAGTTTCAGTTGAATCATTTGAACAAGATTGCACTCTCAATTCTTTCAATGCCGTATGCAGCTGCTTTCTCTTTATTTGGTCACAAGAGTGCTTAAAATCTATAAATACTACGTATGTCTTTTTTATGCTCATAACTGTCTCCTTGGATCTCTTTAAGTATAAACATTTGTATTCAGACTCTGCTATTTATTTTTCTATTATTTATGTTAATTTATTTTTATATGTGCCCTGTACCCAAATTTGTTGCATTCATTTATGAATCCATTTATAGTCTGTTTAGAAATGAAAAAGAGTAATAAAAGCTTATTATGTCTGCAAATCGTAAATACATGTAGTACTGGTGCTTATATTCAATATTTTTATAGTATGTATTATCGGTATAGATGAGGTGTACTTTTAAAAAACTTTGTGTGACCGGGTTGTACTAAATTGTAGCAGGTAGCTAAAATATAATGCCCGACAATCCGTCTTTGTCTGTGCCGCTTCAATTTCTCGGTCCATTTCTCTTATAAGTAAACAATATAAAAACAACATTTCAAAACATGAGGCTACTTTAAGCATCATAACCGGGTTAAGATGGTTTTTAATAATTCAAATAAAATTATTCAATATTATTGTCAAAATATTTATTTAAATTTAATGAATATACTTTTATTCCACACAAAAATATATGTATTTTGAAAATTCAAATTAAGGTGAGTACATGTAGTGTTGAATAAATGTACAATAAAGAAAATAAAAAAGTAGGTATTTTAAAATTCATCCTCTGAATATTCTGATGAATTATATTCATCTCCTAGATTGATAACCATAAGTTCCACAGCAACGTCAATTAAATTATGAAGTTCCCACATTTTCTCCTCTTTTTTTGTACATGATGTACATCTTTGGCAGTTATCTGCAGTTACTCGTTCCTAGGAATTTTTTAACAAAATTTTCACGTCACTTAATTTAAACGTCGTATTATTTCATGCTACATCTGCTTTTACCTGCGCCCAGACTAATTCGATTGGGTTAAGTTCACAGTGATAAGGTGGTAACCGTAGTACCGTTATTTGGTGATTTGTTGCCATTTCATCGATAAGATATTTTTTCTGATCTTTATTAAGATTGACAAGTGTCAAAAGGTCCTTTTTCACCATATTTGTTTAAAAAAATGTTTTTTCCGGATAAGCATTGAATTATATCTGCATATCTATAACTATATCTGCAACTATATCTATATTATATCTGCTTTCCTCCAAGCAGTCGTACGCGTCCGCTAGGTCAGCCGTGAATGGTAAATGGCATTATCCATTACAATTACAGACAACGGATGAATAATATAAAACATCTGTGTAAAATAATCATCGAAAACATCTGCGTTCATGTCTTCGTGATAGTCACCTGTATTTTTAGATTCAAATAAAAGTAAACCGTCATTTACAAAACCACTGGCACTACCTATATGTGTCACTATTAATCTTCGCCCTTTACCTGAAGGTGCCTTGAACCCTGTTGAAAGTCCATCCAAAAATGCTTGTCGAAAACTTTTTACATTTTTATCTTGCCATACTTTTGTTACAGTGTATCCCTCGTTGCCCCAAGTTTCGTCTAGATAAAAAATATTCCTCCCTTTGTCACGGGATTTTCTAATTGATCTTAAGTAGGATCTTCGCCAACAAATAATTCCATCTTTATCGATAAGAACTGACTTCCTGTTCTGCTTTTCCCAGCAAAAATTCAACTCTCGTAAGACGGCCCATAATTTGCTTCTACTGATTTTTGGCAAATCGTTGTCCTCTGAAAGTTCACTTAAAATTTTGTTTAGCGTTGGTATTTCTTTTTTAAAATAAAATGAGTGTACTTTTCTGCAAATGACATTTTTGAAGAAATCATCTATAACGACTTTTGACCTCTCTGTAGATGATTTTGGGGGATTTATAGTATCTTGTTCATTTTTTGTTTCCTTTAAAAGTCTGTAGATAGTCGATTTTCCAATTCCTGTCATTTTGGAACACTTTTCCACGATGTCGTCAACACTGTTGGTAGAATTTTGGTGTTCAATGCATGAAATACATTTAATATAATAATCTTCTCATTCTGAGACAGCGCACATCTTTTCACGCGTTTGGCAGGTACGTAATATGATAAGCTCGACATTTTAGCCAAACAATATTATATCCACTGGCACAATAGTCACTAAACACAAGTCGAATTTTACTCTACTGCACTAGCACGTCTTCGTATATTCAGCTCTAAGACTGGATTGATCTGTCACAATACACTGGCTCCTGCCCTATGATGTATCCAGTAAAATATACTAATGTACCCATTACCTGTTAGCATTAGTGTTACCCGATAATTACTTGAAACGAAATATGACCACGCCCATGGCCGGTTCTTATCTCGGAGTTTCATTACTCTCCTTCATTTCCAAACAGACTATAGTCTTATATTCCATATTAAAACTATACGGCTATAATTTGATCTTTTCCTGTACTTTTATTATTTCAATTTCTCAATTATTTATGCAAACGCATTATGCCATGTAATTATTTATAATTAAATACTTGCTCCTGGTAAAGTGCTTGATCTTAAGTTTTTCCTGCTTTCGAGGAGAATCAGCAGTAATCGGCAACTTACATCAATTCATAAATAATTTTAGTATTCATCACCTTACCCGCCGTATCTCGTCAGCTTGGTTTGAAGGTGTCTATAAATCCTTGAATATGTTGTAAGGACTAACCCAATTTATCGCAAACTCAACAGATTTGCAAGTGTTGACGTTGGCAATTCCGGCAACGTAATTCAACTATTCTAGAAATCCTACCCAATTCACAAAATACCTCCGGCGAATACATTGAAACTGCTTCGGGATGTATAGAAAATACCGATTTACTGAATAATTGACAATCCCAGAATCAAAAGGGAGAGATAAATGTGTAAATTTATAGGGTCGATGTTTACCTGGATTTAGATTTATGGATATTGATTTATTGTAAAATAGATGTACCGTTTATGTAGCTTAAACAATTAGAGTGAATATATTTATATAATTTAATGTACAGGGTAGTATATTACAAATTTCAGTAACTGAAAGTGACAGAATATAAAAGAAAATGGATATAACCTGACAAGGAAATGGGCCTAACGTTATTCAGTTGATGCCACGGTCTAGATTACTAGTCGCCGCCAGTCACAAAATTAATGTACACTTTTCTATCTTGACTTTGAATATTTGACCTGATCTTGTTGTTGTCGGACTAAGCTTTGTGAGAACGGAGTCTTGTCACAACCGGTGGGCCCACCTATATATTATCTTTGTTTTACGGTTTCTGTGGTTCCTCAAATAACCTTGATTCGCTGAGATGGGCACAATCACATCATAATAACCCGATATGTAGTAAATTATTTCATTATCAAATTTAAATACGAATAGATTTTTAATAAATTTTTGTCACTCATTATCCTGAACTTATAAAAAACATTTTTTAAATAATTTTGGGCAAATACTTTGATCTAGGTATTTCGTATAATTAAAACAGTGCCTTTATTGGGATAATGCTTTGAAGTTTGAATTTAAAGTAGTAGTATTCTCAAGGTACCAAACTAACCAATTTGAAGGAAATTATATTAAAAAATAATACTATAGCTGGTGTTTTGTAATATAGTGAGTAGATTATTTGGATTTTATTTCAAAATAACTTTGCAACTGAAGTTATTGAAAATATCAACATTTAGGGAGGCACCGTGGTAGTTTGGTTTAATAATACTTTTCACACTAATCCTGGATTTTTTAATGTCGTTAATATTGACATAGTTGCCGTCAAAATTAAAATTTGTAACAATTACCTTTACATTTTTACTATTTATATTCCACCTGATACATATTGAGAGGATTATGAATGCCTATTTGATTGTGTTGAATCTCTCTAACTTTTTGCATCCTTATGTACATATATTACGAGTAATTCTACAGATTATGAACCTATTCTATGCCAGTTTTCTAACGTTTATCAAATATTGATTCATAAACTTTTGTCCTTTCATACAAGGAACCTGTTTATTTCCGAGCAGCATGGATTCATGACACAGTATCGCATCTTGTGTGTAGCACCCAGTTTATTGCAGAAGCATTGGATAGGAGAGATCAGGTAGATGTCATTTACACTGATTTCTCCAGAGCAATTGTCAAGCTTGATCACGGTAAGCTATTGCTTAAACTTGAAGATTATAGTATATCCATTTTACACGTGCTGCAGTTCCATCGAGTTCAATTTGTACAACACCGAGGTTACAAATCTGAGTTATTTGATAAAAAATCAGGTGAGCCACAGGGCTCCATTCTGGACCCACTGCTTTTTACTCTTTTTATTAATGATATCTTTCAGGAGCTTAATGTTCATTTCTTGCTTTACTTATTAACTTTGAATCGGATTATGTACAACTGCAGCATAGCTTGAACGAGCTTAATATATGGTATGATTGCAACCGGCTGCCCTAAGATGTCTCTAAATGTAATTATATATTTTTTTTTTGCAAAAATAGCCACGTTCGGTTCCATGACATTTTAAATAACCACATACCATAAATACCTCTAAGTTATTTTTGATCATAAATTAACTTTCACTAAACACATGGAAAAGTACATGTTTGGGACATACAATAATCTGTCATATAACATCTTTAGAAAAAGTTCAGAGAAAATTTTTTAAATCGAGAAGTTTTATATTGGATGTGATTTACCAGCTAGAGAATATTCGTTTAATCTACTGGAACCTTCAAATAATAAAATAAACATCTTAAACACCGTAAATAATTTCTTTGCAAACCAAGGCAGCCAAATCAATAATAGTAATTATACTAATGCTGGAGAATACATACAAGTTACTCATAATAATATATTTTTATTTCCTACAGACCCAAAAGAGGTCTACAGTGTAATTGTGAATTTAAAAAATACTAATTCTGTAGGTGAAGATGAAATACCAGTTAAATTACTTAAAACAACAGCCGCAGAAATATCATTTCCATGAGCATACGCGATTAACCTAACATTAAAAACAAGAATATTTCCTGAAAATCTCAAAACTGCCCATGTTAAGGCCGTGTATAAAAAAGGTGCTGAAGATCTAATGAGCAATAATTATAGACTTATTTCATTACTATCAAACATCAGCAAAATTTATGAAAAAGTAATCTACAATAGAATAATTAATTTTCTAGAATGTCACGACCTACTTACAGACGCACAAAATGGGTTATTAAATGAAAAAAAAAAAAAACAGTACCATGGCTGTATGCTTGGATCTATCTAAAGCATTTGATTCTGTGGATCATGACATTTCAAATAAAAAAAATACAAAGGTACGGTATTCGTGGTGTTGCATTGGAATTGATAAAATCTTTTGAATAGAAAACAATGTGTTATAGAAACGGACAATACTGGTGTTCTCATAAACTCAGACATAGTATTAATAGAGAGAAGAGTGCCTCAAGGGTCCATATTGGGTCCCATGCTTTATGTTTTATATACCAATGACTTGCCCTGGTTGATGTAAAAACTGTTATGTATGCTGATGATACATCTCTAATAATTGGTAATAATAATATCGAAAATCTTATACAGACAGTGACTGCTGCATTGGATTCTCTGGAGGGCTATTTCTGTAAAGACAGTCTAAAATTAAATAAAGAAAAAACAAAAATAATCAACTTTACATACCAGAAAGATAACAATGAGGTTATACTTACTAGTGTCAATGACATCATAAGATTAGTAAATAGTACTTCTTTATTGGGGGTAAAGATTTATTCGTAATTGAACTGAAAAACCCATATAGACCATGTCAGCCAAAAGGTCGCCAAATACCTCGATGCTCTTAAAGTGATAGCACAAAATATTGATATACCCACAGCAACTATGGCATATTATGCATATGTTCAGTCCCAAATAAAATATGGAATAGTTTTCTGGGGAAACTCCAGTGAAGCTGTCAGAAGATTTGTGCTACAAAAGAGATGCATTAGAAATATACTAAACATGAAACAGACAGAGAGCTGCAGACAAATGTTTATTGAAAAAAGAATACTTACCTTAGCGAGTTTATATATATATTTGAAATAATTATATTTATTAAACAAAACATTAACTTATTTGTGAATTTTAATTTATCACGCTTATATAGCACAAGAAATAAAAATAATTTAGTAAGTGAAAATATAATAAAATATAGTTATATTCAAAAGAATGTTCCATATTCATTGCTTGAGATATATAATAGATTACCTATAAGTATTAGAAACTTATCCAGCAAAGATATTAAAATTAAATTAAATCAAATTCTCATAGAAAAAGCTTATTATACGATAGATGAATGTATGTGTGTATCAACGATTTATGTGTAACATGTATTATTTTCTATTTGTGTCTTATTTGTAGTTAAGTATTAGTATGCATTTTATTCTACTTTAATTATATTTTTAATATTAAGTTTTATCTTTTAAATTGTGATTTTTTTCTATTTTTATTGACGAGTTCTACACCTAAAGGGTATTTTTGTAATTGATACAAGATGAACTAATAAAGATTTTACTTACTTACTTACTTACTTATTGGAAGGAGAATTATGACTGTTTATTTATTACTTCAATGCCCATTATTTTGGATTTTTTTAATTTGTACCGAATATCAAAAACTTATATAGTATGTATCTAGAAAACGGTTTAGTCTTGTAAGATGTATAGTTTCCATTTAGAATTGAAGGAACTTCAACAGTTTCTAGTTATAAAACATCAAAAGGAGATCAAAAAGGAGCATCAATCGAATAAAGCATGTTTAGTTTAATCCCTACATCTTGATATTAACAATTTGGTCTTAAGCTTCCATTACTAATGACCCACTCTGCAGGTAATTTATATTATAGATAGAAGGGTTGCATCGGTCAGTGGTCGCGCGGTTTAAGGCGTCAGTACTTGAATCGAGGTAACTAGATCGCTGTGGGTTCGACCCCCGCAGCCGGTAGACCGTATATAAGCTATATTCGAGGAGAAATTGGCACCCTCTCTGCGAGTATGGTAGGGTGGAAGAATGTTGGCTTGGATCAATGAGAGAGATTGATGCCGGTTGACATTTGACTACCCCCTAATTAATGAGGTTTTCCAGGTTTCCCTCATTCCTGCACTGAATGGTGGTTAGGGCCTACCAACGTAAGTCGTTCCTGGGCGCAAATGCGGCCTGCTTAATAATAATATGCCGATCCATCTCCCGCACAAGTCTTCGACTTCTGGGCTAATCCTCGTGATTAGAATGAGGGGAAGAGATATTATTATTATATTATATTTCTTTTGAATATTTTGTCGTGATTCTCGTTTTTAGCGACAATAATAATAATAAATTATATATAGGTATCCATTCAAAACGCCAAGGAGAAGAACATTTCAAAGTATTTACTTGATAACATGGAAATGAACAATTACATGGAAATCACATTATGCACTTAAATCTGTGGACATAATCATAATTATCAGCATCTGATACTCATTATCCATATGCAAATTGCGATATAATATAATGTACTATTATTACTATTGTAAATCTCCATCATTAAAACTAATTTTCATATTTATACCGCCTTTTGAAATGTACATTTATAATACCTAGCAATTAGTTACTCGCTCTCCAAATATATGTAGATAAATTAAAACTTGTGGTTGAGTGTATTTGAAAGTCGGATTAATGTAAATTCAGCATACAGATGTGACAGAAACCATTAAAAGATAACGCCAATGTATATTTTTTTCTAAAGTTTGGTGTAATGGGAATATAGAAAATTTATGCCAACCCGGATCGCTTGAAAAACCAATCGAGGAGAAAAACTTTTGGGTACGTCGAATGCAAACGTAAAACTGTTTGTAATTCAGATTAGACCGGTGAAATTAAGGGATAATTGTGCTAATATTTATATATTTCTGCATGAATAATGACACTGAAACTTTTACTTTCACCGAGCCTTTTACCATAAGCATATTCTGATCAAATTTTTGGTGTGGTGCAACCCTTGCTGATATAGTTTTGAAATGGGTTTAACTTTTTCGTATGACAATAATGAAGCAATAAAACTGATTTACAAGAAAGCCTAGATAGGTATTTTCAATAAATAATAATTGCACTTAAAATTCGGTTGCTCCCTAAAATAGTAATTTTATTAAATTCTCCATTTTTTACAAATTATCGCACGTAATATTCGAATATGATACTTTCTGGGGTTTTCATGATAGCAGATCCTTGAAAAAATAGCACCCTGTATAACGATTTTAAAAAATGAACTTGTATAATATCCGAGACTAGTTGAGTAGTACATGTATCAAATTGGGAGGCTCTGTGTGTAATATAAACTTGGTAATAAAAAAAATAAATTTATTTTTTAGCCCCCCGTAACTCCGCTACTGATCGAGAAAAAGACCATGTTCATATAAAGTTTTCCTCTTAAAATTGCTTATTCTATCCACGGTTTCAATTTGTTCCAAACAAACCGGAACACCCTGTATATCTCACCAATATAACTCTGCTTTATATATCCCCAGTTTTTAATATTTATGTAAGGTTAGACCAATTTTTTACAAACTTAAAACCTGAAATTTGAAAGCATATATATCAATTATACAGGGTGTATAGATTATGAGTATCATTATTGAAATTTATTATAATATCCCTAGTAGCATTCAATGTCCAGAGGATGTCCACATAAGGTCCGAGTCATCCATGGACGTCCAGTATATATGAATGGACGTAATATGGCCATCCGAATAAGATGTAAATTATAATACAACCACTGTGGATGTTAGATGGATATCCTATTGGGATAAAAAATATTATGATAATTGTGGATGTTCTACAAACATCCTCAAAGGACATACATATTTTTATGCTTGTTGGGGATATCCTATGAATGTCTCAAAAAGACGTATTAATATTTATGTGCATTGTGGATGTTCGTAGAACATCCTTAAGGAATGTGCATATTTACTATTCATCAAGAATGTCCTTTGAACTCTCTAGTGCGACGTGTTTATTTTTATGCTTGTAAAACTCATCCAAAGAATATCCTGAAAGGATGTACATTTATAATGTTTATCGTGGACGTCCTATGGACACTTTAAATGTAACACATATTTTTATGTTCACAATAGATATTAAATAAATATCCTAAAGGGACGTGCATTTATACTGTTCATCGTGGACGTCCAATGGACATTCTTTAAGAACGTACATATTTTTATGTTTGCAATGGATATTACATGAATAACCTGAAGAGACGTGCATTTATACTGTTCATCCTGGACGTCCTATGGACACTCAAAATAGGACGTACCTACTTTTATGTTCGCAATGGATATTGTACAAATATTATATAGGGACGTGCATTTTTGTACTGTTCGTAGTGGACGTCCTGTAGACATTTTAAGTGGAACATACATATTTTTTTGTTGGTGATGGACATTATATGAATCTCCTTTAGGGACGTGCATTTATACTGTTCATCGTGGACGTCCTATGGACACTCCAAATGGAACATACATATGTTTATGTTCCCATTATATGAATATCCTAAAGGGACGTGCATTATACTGTTCATAGTGGACATCTTATGGGCATTCTAAATGGAACATATTATATGTTTATGTTCCCTAAGGATATTACATAAATATCCTAAAGGGACGTGCATTTATACTGTTCATAGTGGACGTCTTATGGACATTCTAACTGGAACATACATATTTTTATGTTTGCCATGGATATTGCGTGAATATCCTTTAGGGACATGAATTTACCCATTAAACAAGAGACCTTACATAACATTTTAACAAAGTTGCATTCATTTTAAATATGCAATTTTACACTGTAAAGTAGTGTAAAAAATGCACGTTTGCTAGAATATTTCATATGAATGTTGTAACTAGATAGTTTGTTATAAGTGAACCGCAAAAAGTTTCTGTGACGTTACATATTAGTACTTGGTGCAAGTTACATAATTTACAAAAGAAAAGTTGCGATGCAACGAAATATGCTTTTTTTAAAATAACGAAACGATTCAGTCAATTATATGTATATTAATAGCCGACAGGTGGCGCCACTTATATCTCACTGATACTGTGTTACCGAGTTTTGGTAAGATATCTACAAGATTTGGGCACTGGCACTGGCAATTCCCTTCAAATGTCCATGGATGTTTCTGTACGTCCACAAGATGTACTGTGTGGATGTTCAATGAATGTGGAGTTATGATAACCCATTCGTGGTTCTCTGCGGAATGCGGATGCGTATTGAAATTATTGAATGACTTTAGGATGTTGTACGGATATCCTTGCAGTTCGTTCACTTTATGTCCAAAGTTGTGACATATGTAACACAATTGTACGTCCTTTAAATGTCTATGGATATTTCTGTACATCCACAGGATGTACTGAATGTCTCAGTGTGGATGTTCAGTGAATGTAGAATTATAATTATCCATCTGTGGTTCTCTGCGGATGCGTATTGAATGACTCTTTAGGACGTTGTATGGATATCCTAGCAGTTTATTCAATTTATGTCCCAAATTGTGAATTCTGTATCACCATTGTGCATCCTTCAAATATCCATGGACATTTCTGTACATCCACAGGATGTACTGAATGTATGAATGTGGATGTTCAGTGAATGTAGAATTATGATCATCCTTCTTTGGTTCTCTGCGGATGCATATTGTTTAACTTTTTAGGATGTTGTATGGATATCCTTGCATTTCCTTCAATTTATGTCCGAAGTTGTGACATATGTAATACAATTGTACATCCTTCAAATATCCATGGATATTTCCGTACATCCATAGGATCTACTGTATATCCTGATATGAATGTTCAGCGGATGTACATGGGACTATATCGTGCTACTAGGGATATCTGACCAAAAGCAACAAAAAAACTTTTATGAAAAAAATGTCTAGAACAAATTGTATTTCTACAAATATACTTCAATAATAAAAATACAAGTACAATAAAATGCAAAGCTGTGTTACGAAATTGCTACTGAGGCTAAGATTAATTAAAAATCCTTTGAACATAATTTTTTGTAACTTGTTTTTCTTTGTATACATATTAATAAAGTAAAAATATAAGGTTACCTAAAAATCCTTTTCAAACTGTAATGCCCTGTAACGTCGTTCTGTTAACTTCAGACTGGACATAAATAGATATACACGTACTTACTTCGTATTGGTGTCTTTCGTTTTTTTAGCCTAGTGTTTGCTTGAATGTCATATTAATATAATTTATAATGAAAGTGAATCAGTCAAATAGTCAATATTTGTATAAAATAATATATAGTAATAAGTTGGTTTAATATACCTAATAGCCAAAGATATAAATTCCACCACCCACATGCTAGAATAATCACAAATTTGATAGTAACAATAAAGTTTTAAGTAATAGTGTATACTTTTTTCAAATTCAAATTAACAAAAAAAAAACAATTCTGTTAACTACTGTACTGATATTACAAATATCTTAATAGGGGATAGAGATTATTTATACTTAAGCAAAAAAAAAAATTATTTTGTAAACCCCAATGATTTGAAACCCTGTGTGTTTAAGTTTGTGATTTTCTGTTTCTCGTGTCTATTTTAATCGTTTTACAGTAATTAAATAACGGATAGCGGGTGCATCCAAAGTTTTCTATTATGCATTAATATTTCTTTCGTTCGATTGTCTTAAAGTAAATGGGTATTTTATTTAAGGCAAAGTGTGTGATTTAGTGGTTAATCTTGACAAATTTGTACTTAATAAGTGAAAATGCAGTTTTGATAATTTAGAACGAAAAACGAATGTTAAAATGCTCCAAATAAGCGGATTAAATGTTCTATCAGGTATTATTATTAATATTCATTTTCGTCGTTTCTACAATTGTTAAAAAACGACAGCATAGTAGACAGTACAGATATAAACCATCGCGGACGATTATTATAGCTTATCATAGGCGCCGGTTTTCCGAAGGAAGAGAATGTTTTGCCCCATTTTTTAAACATCGAGCGAATGTCGAAATCAGTTTTTTATTATCTTTTAGGCCTTTCTGAGCACGAGGTTAAAATTTTTGTACTTAGTGGTAGTTATATTTTGATTTAATTAATGATTAAATAAATCTTATAGAACTTTTGTAAAAAAATTATTTCCGTTTTAACGTTCCAGTACTTTTTATATATTTTTAGGTATGAATAATATTGTGTGAAACTAACTACTCTGTGGACTAAAGCCCCAACCAGTGCTGAATTTCACCCACAATATCTACTCATATATTCTTTATTATTAGCTTTTACCTGATAGAAATTGTAGGAGATTTCATTTATATTAGCTAATACAGTAAAAAATGTTACAAAAGCTAATAATAAAGAATATATGGGTAGATATTGTAGGTGTAATTCAATGCTGGTTGGAGATTTAGTCCACAGAGTAGTTAGTTTCACACAATATTATTAATACCTAAAAATATATAAAAACTTTTACATAAAGGGTAAACATTATTCAAGTAGGTATTGTCATATTTAATTTAAAATTGACAGGCTAATGTCACTTTTGTCATTGTCGATATTTAATTTCAAATAATTTTAATTTATATAATAATTTTTATAGTTAGATATTTGACTCAACTTAAAGGAGGCCACCTGAAGAAGCAATCCTAAAAATTCAGAAATAGGTCAGATCTCATCTATTGTGGCGTAATTTTCGAGTTCCCACTGTCAAAAGTGAATTTAGATCTTTATAGAGTGTTTTTATTAAACGAGGTTAGTAAATTTAGATAGATTAACTTCATTAGATAATTATTGAATAGAGCTTTGTCTGTGGAATTGTTTATTAGCATACCTAGATGTTTGGTATCAGAGAACATACATATGACTTCATTGACAGGAATTGTAGATTTGATTTGTATTAGCTTAAAATACCTTTCTAATTCAGTAAAAAATTCCAGTACTTGCCTGGTTCAAGTTAATTTGAAATCAATATCTAGCTCTAAGACTTATTATAAAAATTCGACATGAACAAATAATTTTGACTATAAATATACAGATAGTTTTTTAGATTAGAAGTTGCATTCTAATCGTTCAAGGTCAGGATACATATGATCGTACCGTGTCTGAGTCGAGAGTCGGCCATATGGCGGCCATGTCTCTGTTTACTTATTTTAAAACCACATTTAGCCGCAAGCCGGCAGTTTTGTAGACTTGTTAAATACAAAATAAATGAGCAATCGCATATTTAAAATTTTTTAGAACTTCTGATATGTTTAAATTTGTGCTTATCAGTAGCTTCTGTCGATGCAATTGCTTTCCAATTTTTTCCTCGGCTATGTATTAGTTTTTCAAAGAGTCGTAAAGCATCATGAATTACGCATCTCATTGAATAATTTTTGTTTAATAGATTTGTCTTTAACATAAAAATTTAACAGGGAGACTGCATCTCTGACGTGCAACGCCATCATTTTTTCCAAATTATTTATTTATGTTCAGCACGTCTGTTACGTTGTTATTGGGTCATACAGTTCCAGATACGTTACTACTCCTTCAATAAGTTTTTTGGCGTTCGCCATTCCAAAATAAATTTCAAGTACCTATCTTTATCATGTTGAAATTTAATGTGCGTCCCGACCTTTATACTTACAAAACTATTTTGTGAAATTAATTTGTCATATAGCCATTATTTATTTGCAGACTGCTGTTGCTCTGGATAGGGGCGAGTATGACTGATTCTTCGACGGAGAGAATAACCATTAACATCTCACCCATTGGACCTTCTTTGAAAGACTGCACTTGTGATGACTTGGACGAAGATGCGCACGAATGCCGCTGTTGTGGCCCAGCTTTAATGGACGTCCCCATTAATTTGACAAAAAATTTAAATATATTGTAAGTATCACACAGCTTTTCAAAGAAACATTTGATGGTTCGTAAGAGAAAACGATTTCAATACAATTTCTTTGAAAATTTAAATACTTACTTGTTTGCTAACAGTTTTTTTAATGAAAATCACAAATATTATTTGCAAATAAAGGCTTTGAATTCAAATATAGGGTAGATAAATTGCGTCAGAAACATCCGGAAGTGATTCTGCGGGTTAAAATAATATCCTTCAAAGAAAATAAATACGCCAATAGTAAAACTATTTACAGTTTTATTTAAATTTAAATAATTTTCATAATGTTTACTGACATGGCGCTAGACGGAACGTTACCTAGAAGGGCAAATTTGTTTTATCTTACTATTATATTTGACAAAAGGGTTTAGCAGGATAAGTATATATATGCTCTTTTCTCACGAATTTACTTCAAATTTTCTGTAGAAGTCAGAAATAATGTAGGAAAGCTTTTAAAGTTTCTAGAAGGTTATGTCTCCCTTTTTTTATAGGAGTTATGGAAGTTTTTCTAGAACTGCTTGTCCAATTTTGATGTTAAAAAATATATCATGGAATTTGATACACTGTAAAAAAATTTGCTAAACTTTCTCCGTCAATGCAAAGATAGATTCGATTTCTTACAATCGTCTTGTCCGAATTAGTATGTAATTATTTATTTCACCACAAAATATTCGAATTCGATATTGATGATAATTTTTTTTCTATCATACACTGCAGCTGCATACATTGTTTCCTTTTAAAAAACCCGCAAAGAAATAAATCTGGTAAATTGAGATTCGGTGATTGAGTCCAGCAACTGGATCACCTCGACTAATCCAACTTTTCCTGTAGATCATATTTGATCAACTTATACTATCAACAAGCTCTACCCGATTTTTATATATTTTTAGATATTAACAATATTGTATAAAACTAACTTCACTCTGCAGGCTAAAGCCCCGACCAACGTTGAATTACACCCATAATATCTACCCATATACATTTTTATTAGCTTTTTTTACTGTATCGTAAAAATATTTTAAACTAATATACCTACCAAAATCAATTCTCCTGCAATTGCTATGAATGAAGTCATATGTATGATCTCTGATACCAAACATCTGCTAATAAACAATTTCATAGACAGACCTCTATTCAATAATTATCTAAAATAAAAATTAATCTAGCTAAATTTACTAACCTGGTTTAATGAAAATATTCTATAAATACTTAATTCACTTTTGAAACTCGAAAATTCAACGACAATAGATGAGATCTGACCTATTTTTGCATTTTTAGAATTACTTCTTTAGGTGACCTCCTTTAAGTTCAGTCCAATATCTAATTATAAAAATTATTATACCTATAAATTAATTAAATACCGACAAAGTCGACATGGAGCTGCCAAGTAAGTTTAAATAAGACATGACATTTACCTACTTAGCTATCCAAAAAAAAATTACCCCTTATGTAATCGGTTTTTTATATATTTTTAGGTATCAACAATATTGTGTGAAATTAACTACTCTGCGGGCTTTAGTCCATAAGTTACATACAAAATCTTTTTGATACAACCTTCTGGGAAATTTAAGCTTACATTATTGCTGACGTCTACAGAAAATTTGAAGTAAACCACGAAGGGGCAGCACATATTATATATACTTGTACTCATAATCTATTTGAAGTATTAATGGATAGAAACATGCTTAATATCAGAATAATTATTTAGTCTTTATTTAAGTCGATAAATGTAACCGGTTTAATTTAATAGTAAAATCCAAGTCAGTGGAGATCATTTTGAACATAAAAAATTGTGTAAATGATACTGCAGGAAACAACTACTCCGCGGACTAATGCCTCGACCACCGGCATTGAATTACTACTGCAGTATCTGTGTGAACAGCCAAGAACCCTTGTCGGACACACCAGCAGACATAGACCGGTTTCGGGCTTGTTAGTCCTCATCACTATGCCATAGGTGAGATGACCGACAATTGAACTGGCTGTTATTTCATATGTATGTTCACATATGAATTGAGTGCAGGTGATATATAAGTGGTCTGCTTGCTTTCTGCTCGGCCTAAGCGGCTCGACTTACAGGAAGCGACCTACATTGCAGCAGGTACTTAACGCAGACCTCTCGCCCTAGGCGACGAGCCATTAAATCTGTAAATGATACTACAGGAAACAACTACTCCGCGGACTAATGCCCCGACCGGCATTGAATTAGTCCTTGGTCCAAGGGTTCTTGGCTGTTCACACAGATACTGCAGGAGTAATTCTGGCTGCAATTAGTTACCTAAACCGTGATGTAATAATACTAAAAACTATAGTAATTTTAGATATCATTGCCTCATGGATTAATAGTATATTATACACCAAGGTACCTAGGTAGAGCTATTATAGCTGAGCTAGCAAAATTAAAATACCGAGCCGCAGGAGAGGGATTTTTAATTGCCGAAACTATAATGGTACTCTTCTGTATCGTGGTTTATATAGTATTTTTTCCACTACTAACTACTACACCTTAAATCGAGTTTCAATAATTGACATGCAGTTTCACGAAATTTGAATAAATACTCTAAAAACGCTGATATCATGTACAATAATCAAGTGGGTACTCTTTTGTTTAAAATCAAACTTTGTGACATTTGCAATTAATTTAACATTTCGCACAAATAAATTTGCAATTAATTTAATAATGGAAAGTGAAAGTGAAATGGGCTGTACGCCCCCTGAAGTGCGGAAAACGGCAGAGAATGTTGATAACCAACTCCTGCCAGAACAGTTCAAACATCTTTACGTAAAAGCATAGACAATTTTTAAAGATTGATGTCTTACAAAAAAAACGTCGTCAATACCTCAGAAAATGTCCTACTAGCATACTTTAAAGAGCACGAGGATAATAAAAAGGCATCCAGTCTATAATGTACTTTTTCAATGTTAAATGCAAGCAAAGAATTAAAAGAAAATATTGACGTTGGAATATACTATAAATTTATTGCATACCTAAAGCGAAAGAATGCCTATTACAGACCCAAGAAATCGCCTATGTTTTCAGAAGAGAATATTACTAGATTTCTCACTGAAACACCTGATGCCATCTTTCTGACAGCAAAGGTCAATTTTTTTAGTAAACTTCTAAAAACTCACTAATTCCATACTTTACAGATAATTCCTGTCATTGGCATCGCAGGCGCCTGTAGAACTGATGAACTCAAAATGTTGACGAGTGATGTGGGAAAAAGTACTCGGGGAAAAGGCCTACACCAGATTTACAAAGATTATTAATTGGCTTCAGAAATGGGGTGCCAACACAGGAAAATATGGGGCACAACACAATTAGCAATATGTCCAAAGTGATTGCAAAGTTCTTGAAACTCCAAAATTACGATAATTACACCGGTCATGCACTACGCAGAACTTCAACTACCATATTGGCTGAAAATGGGGACGATATATTGTCCTTAAAGCGTTACGGTGGGTGGCGATCTTCAGGAGTAGCAGAAGGGTACATTGAAGAATCAATGGGCGATAAGAGACGCATTGCCGGAATGGTGCAAGGTGTTCAAACGTCATCGTCATTTCATGTCACTCCTTCTGCCTTTGCAACTAGCAGTTTGTTTTCTCCAAGACACTTCGTGCCTGGAAATCAAGCTGATAATACTGCTGGTGCCACTACTACGTCACCTAACATTGGAGCAGGCATCAATATGACATGCCACAATTGCACAGTTAACTATTATTTCCGATAAGTTTGTGGTACTGATAATTATCTGTTCACATGTTCTGGATATTTTCTATCTATTAAAAACGTGTTTCATAACCTCCACGTTCTGCGAGCTGTGGTTATGTACTTCTATAACTGTCAAGTGTAAAAATTCGTAAGTGCCATTTTCATTATGTACCTTGGTTAAAAAATCAAGGTCATCATTATTCACCCAGGTCAAAAAGATAGAAGTTTACGTGTCAAAGATAGGTTGACAATGGTGGGCTTATATGCTAGTAGTGGAAAAATAATATTATCAGTATTAAGAGATATTTATCGAGAGTTTGGTATAGGTATATTGTATACCTTATTTTTGGGTATGCTATAAGTCACCGCCCAGTGGGTAACATTTTAGAGATAGAGATACTCTACTCGTATACATATAGATATATCTATATAACTGAAACAGTTGTTGCTCTAGAAATTAGTAAACATCATAATTTTAAATAAATAATTTAATGATACATTAAATAAGCATATTGATATCATGATATATTAGAAGAGAAGTGAATACCCTATGATATTTATGTAGGTGTTCATTGTCTGTGGCGTAAAAATAAAAGCCTGAGAGGGTGATAAACAGTTATTACACCTCAGGTTCGTACAAAATTTTATTTACTGTTGGTATATTTACAGCCTTTCGAAATTTAGTGCAACTTTCAAGAGTGGCATACTGCTTTATTTATATGCTTCTGATAGGGCTGAAATTAAATTAGTAATTCAAATCGTAGTAATTAACTGTAGATGGTGTACTTTATTTGAATACATTATGAACAACTGACTGCTTTACAGAAAACTGATGCATAAATGAGAAACACAAATCAACACAGAAACAATCGGGATCAAAAAAATAAAAGTAACACATTTTATTTCATACATTACTCAACGAGCATTCGTATCAGGCCTTCGCGCTGGCCAATTCACAAGTTTATTACGTCTTATCCATCTACGTGGAAACGAGTGTTTAAAATGTGGCAAACTGCAGATACCGTGCATGAAAACCATGCTTGCATATGTATGTAACGAAACTTTATCTAATACATATGAAATAGTATTTGTTAGAAATTTTAAGTACGCCACACCATTTAAACGTGGTAACACAGTTGCTTCAAATAAATTGCCATACCATTGAAAATCGGTAGCAATCAAAAGCTACACGGGTTTTAGATGATAAGAGATAATTACTTTCGTAACCAAGTTAAGGAAAATAACTCAAAATTTAATATTTATTTTATGAAGCCAACTATAAGTTATTCAGGAAAAAAATAAATTTTATAAACAATGTAAAATCTATAAAACTGTAAGATTTTAATGCATTTAAACTTTTGAGGAAACGTTCTAAACAACTTATTGACTGATTATAAAAAATATGTTAATTCTATTGAAGGAAAATATCAGCAATTCTACCTGTACACAAACGTTGTTTAAGAAATGTGATAAAAATTTATCGTCCTATTAATAAACTAAATATGGTCGCTAAATATTTTGAGTTATTGGTATTGGATCATATTTTTAATGTTGTAAGAAATCTCATAATACCAGAACAGCATGTTTATTTTTTTCATCCGAAACAAATCTTGTTACTTACTGTGAATATCTGTATAAACAAATGGATAAACAAGAACAAGTTGATGCTGTTTATACGGATTTCAGGCTTTTGACAAAATAAGTCATAACATTTTGTTGACGAGATTTCCTGGGGCTGGTATAAAAGGATTGTTACTAAAATGGATGATCTAAATCTTTCATTGCTACTTCTGGGATACCTCAATGATCACATCTTGGTCGGTTACTTTTTATAATTTACATAAACACCATTAGAGAATGTTTTAAATATAGTAAAATTTTGCTATATGCAGATGATTTAAAAGTATATACGAGTATTAATATAAATAATCCATCTGACTGTGATAGACTGCAATATGATCTGAACTGTTTAAATATATATTGTAAAAAAACGATTTATTTTTTAATCATTTTAAGTGTCAGACAATAACATATACCAGAAATGATAATTAAATTACTTGTCAATACTTTATTAATGATCAAATACTACATAGAGTGTCACATGTTAAGAATATAGGGGTAATTCTGGATTCTGAAATTCTTGTTTAATACTCATATAGAGACCTTAGTTAATAATATTTGCAAAATGTTACCTTAAAAGACAATGTAAACCATTTAAAAATATTAATTCAATTGTGTCCGTTTATAATTCCTATGTATTAAGTAGGTTGAATTACGCGTCTCCTGTTTGGTTCCCCCAATATAATATTTATAAAGTCCGTATAGAATCTATACAAAATAAATGTATAATATAGTAATAAACAAATTATTTATTGAAAACGATTATTGTCAAGCCCGCCAACGTTTTAAATTGATTTCTTTGGAAAGTCGTAGAATATTTAGTGACTTAGTTCTGTTATTTAAGCTAATAAATAATATAGTAAATATTCCTGGTGTTCTTCAAGATATATACGTACCTTGCAGAAATCTTCGAAATCATGAACTTTTTCATGTACCGTTTAAACAGACAAGCTACTGCCAGAATTCTCCACTTTGGAGAGCCAGATATTGTATTGACATTGATATCTTTAATGTAACTTTGGCCAAATTTAAAAACACTTGAAACATGTACTACCATACCTGTTTAACGTATTATGCTTATTTTAGGTATATTTGTATTTCTGTTTTTTTCTACATTCATGCAAAAATCAAAACTATATTTAGTGTAAAAAGTGGTTCTTTATTGCACTAATGCAATAAAATGTTTATTGCATTCATCTGTCACTCTACAATAGCGTTTTGTCATCATGACAAACATAAACGTTCAAATCGATGTCACATTTTCCTAGACTTAGTGTCATCTAAATAACATTTTTTGGTTTTTGCATAAACGTAGAAAAAATATTGTATGCAACTCGTACAAAAAGTGCTTATTGCACACTTACTTTTGTACTTGTTGCATAAATAACTATTATTTTACATTTTTGTTCCTAAAATGTTTTATCTATTATTGTCTTTTATTATAATGTGAATGCTCTTGTAGGTCTTTTCGGCCTGTTGTATTCCATACGTGTGAATAAACAAACAAGCAAACATACGCAAACAGTAGATTTGAAACACACCGTATACGTACTATGTCGCAGGTAGTGGATACCCTCGACAAGATGTAAAATATATTTTTCCTGATTTAAGACACACTGTGATTTTTCCTTTCCATCCTTATACTTTGGATTCATTGCACCAGTATCATGCAGTCTTTGAACAGCGATTTGAACTGTCATCGAGTTAGGATGACGTGGATGGTATTAACCATTAAAATACAAATGAAGTAATATTTAAATCATATTTGCACGTACGTGTAGTACATTAATATTATACCACCATACCATGTTACCATACAAAGTCAGTACTGGCTCTGCTTGAATCTTTCTAATATCCTGAGGAGAATGAAATGTTGCCCCAAGATTTTTGTGCTGCTTTACCATTAGACAGGTAGAGAGGATATGCGCCAAATCCTCAACTGTGCTACCGCATATAGAATATCCTATAAAGGTGCTTGTTTAGATGCTCGTGACCCGTAATGAGACAGTACTGATACTGCTTAAGCATGACAAAATTTTGATTTGTATTGGCTTATAGACCCTCTACGAGAAGTCTGGTCGGTCACAAATCACATTCGCATGACCATTCTTCCCTTGATCGATCTTTGATCCATTTACGAATGGATCCAATATAACATTATGGTAGCCCCAAAACTAGTTTTGGTCCCACAAATTGTCTGCTTGAGCCTCGTCTGAGCAACATATCGACCCTATCGTTACCCGTCACACGACTATGATTATTCCTTCCCAGAAGGGAGCTATAATCCAGGACTAGACGAAAGGTGAAATGTGGAATAAGCGCGTCTGCAAATCCGCCTGGCAATCTGAACATATTTCAATATGATGGTTGACATATCTCCTACCGAGATTTTCTTGAACGTATGCAGAGATAACGAATACTTCAGCTTGAAATACCATGGCTGCTTCTTCAAAGAGTAACAGAGTAGCTTTCGTTCGGTACATCATAGATCCTCGTTCCTGCCGTGATTCCATCCGTAAACCAGGCGACCCCTATAAATCGGTATCTCAACTTTGAAATTGATTTTAAATATATAGATCTTGTCGCTGGCAGTTGCTAGAATGTTCATCCCCATTTACTAGTTCCTTGAAGATCACCGTGTGGCCCCTGTAATCCTTACCTAACCACATCCCTTACTATTTAAGCTGATAGGAGGACTCGTTCGCCTCTCCCTTAATCATAAAACAAAATCTATGCAGAGACAGACAAACACCGAGGCATCTGTGAGAATTGTATGTAATGCTGATATACGCTAATCACTGTAGTTTATTTAAACGCTGAATGACTCGCCGGACCTCAGACCACCATACTACAGCTGCATACGTGAAAGAAGGCCTAACCACGGCAGTATAAAGCCACAACGTGTCATACCTTTTAATCATTTTCCTGCATTTTCAAAAGGTGATACCAGGTGACGTAGAGTCGACCTAAGTCTAAAAATTCCTGACTTTCTTTCTGGAAACCACAGGTTGCTTAATGATAGTTTTTTATTACATCCCCTGTAACGCCTTAGTACTTATTTCAGAAATACCCTGTACCTGCATCCTGCACAGGTAAAAATTGTAAACTCCTCACATCTAAAATAGAAATGTCTTATATGAAAGTATGAAAGCTGCTATCTCCTTTAAGGAGTATCAAACTGCGTCACGAAAGATATTGCGAACGAGTAAATGGAGTTTCATATGAATTCACTTAGACTGTAAGCTTTTAATTCTATTATTTCCACCTTAAAGAAAAGTAAGTGAAAGTCGTTTTCTCTTAACACGGCGCGCGCCTTCGTAATAACTTTCTCCAGGCAACTTCTTAATTATTGTCTTAATCTGGTTTCAGAGTGATCGAGGACGCTGGCATGGAAGTGTTGAAAAGCGACTCCTTGATTCCCTACGCCACCACGTTGAGGGAGCTGTAAGTTGAAAACTTTTTCAGATTAATGACCTATTACGGTAAAAATTAATTCTGATGGAAGAAGGCCTTTATTGCAATTTTTATTGATTTCCCGTGTATTTCTATATCCATCCATATAAAAAGGAGTGTGTTCCGTTGTCCACCCTCTATATGCATGTTATTATTTAGATATTTGGCATTTATTATAATTTTCACGAATTTAATTTTGGTCGTACTGTGGTATATTGTTTGCCTACTAAATTGAATAGGTATGTTAATACATATACAAGTAATTGTCTTATAATTACTGAGGAATAATTTACTAGTACATTAAACGATGAAAATTAAAGTACCTGGATCAAATAAGGCCATAGTCTAAATAAAGCTAACCTATTTTTTACTGTTTAAGAGAGAGAGGTATTTTAAGCATATAAGTATATATCAAATATCCTACAATTCCTATCAATAAAGTCATATGTATGTTCTCTGATACCAAACATCTAGGTATGCTAATGAACAATTCCACAGACAAAGCTCTATTCAATAATTATCTAAAAAAATTAATCTAGCTAAATTTACTAACCTGGTTTAATGAAAACACTCTACACAATAGATGAGATCTGACATATTTCTGCATTTTTAGGATTGCTTCATCAGGTGGCCTCCTTTAAGTTGAGTCAAATATTCAGCTATAATCGATGCTATAATAGTATATTATTTAACGAGCGGTAATGCATGTCATAACTCACGCAGATGAAGTTTGCTGTAATTCATCAAGTGAGTTATTTATGACCATTACCGCAAGTTGAATACTATACTTTATCTACGACTATAACATCTTTTTTAGGACTATTATTAAAAATTGATTTGAAACTACACTATTTGTTTATTGATACTATTAATTGCTCAAAAGCAGTTGATTAATTAATATATAAATTAATAGGACTAGATAAAAATTATTATACCAATAAATTTAAATTATTTGAAATTAAATGTTGACAATGTCAAACTGATTAATCTGTCAATGGATTTAAATCTACTAAAATAAATGAAAAAAATTACCCTTTATGTATAGTTTTTTATATATTTTCAGGTACTAACAATAGTTTAGTTTGGATAATCATATTTACAGCACCAACTCTATTAGAAATAATTTCAATAATTTTTTGATAGAACAATGACACAGCATCATCAATACCTACATTACCCAAAATTCGTAGCCAATTTATGTCATTAATATCTCTATTAACATATGATTTATTTATTATTAAATATATTATAAAACCTACGGTTTATTATAAACATTAATAATACACTTTTTACAATTAGATATTTGTATACCAGTAGTAGATGTGACCGAGCTTTTTAAGTTCGAATTTCCAATCATTAAATCCGTGTTTGACCCCATGATCATCTGTTATCTGTAAAGAATTCTCAACATAGTCTTCTACCGTAGAGGAAGATTTCCAGCGCCCCCATGAAGCACATCTGACCGCCATCAACCAGAATGATGGCTGAGTACCTTCTAAAACAATGTCCAGGGTATTCTTTGGGATTTTTCAATCCAAGCTTTGTGGTAATCACTTTTGGCCAAAAATCAGAGTCCGGCAGGCTGGGAGGTACATTTTCCTTCTTTCTAGAATACAAGAAACAGCCTGTGAGTTGCATTGGGAGGACGAAATTCAATACATTTTCAAAAAATATTTAAACAGTTAATACCTGTCATATTTCCATTGCCAGGAATTATTATCTAATGTACGAATCAAATTAATATCTATTTGAAATTTTGCACGTCTCCATAATGTGCCGTTATGAACATCTTTTTCAGGTAACATTTTGCTGTATTTTCAGTAGAAAAGGCACATTACTTGAAGCGATAACAGTTTTCAATCGCTGCACTGAATATTTCAAATACGATTATTTCAAAAATGGTTACTCCTAACGACTTCAACAAGGTATAGCTTTGTCAGATATAACAGGTAGGAGAATCGATTGTTCAATAGACAGATGGATACACTAAACAGCAAAAAAAAATCTGCCATTTTAAAGAAACATGCTGTGCCATAAGTGCCGCTCTCTACTAATGACGTCAAAATTAATTAAAAATTCATATTTGCCGTGCCAAAAAATATAATTGTGCCAATTTTTTTTTAATACTCCAACAGGTTTCAACGTTATTGAGATATTTCAAAATAAAATTCTAGCATTAAACGCTCTGTATTTTTGAAACTAGCAACATTCGGATAAGGCATATTTGGCTCAATCGACTTTTTTTGGTCACCAGTATCTCCAGCTCCGAGATTTCCCAACCTTTCACGGACACCTTGTATATTACCATATAAATTACATTTCAACGAAAAATTGCCTCAAGTACGTATAAGCGCTTTCATATAATACGTGCTTGTACTTATTGGTAGACTAGTTTCAAGGAACAAACACAAACTAACTAAAAGAGAACGCGGTGTATAACTAACTACATCTATCGGCCGTTCGCTACTCCATGCCGGACTGAAAATGTCACAAGCACGAAGCGCTCTACATGCAGTAGACACCATTGAAAGCTGTCGACCTTTATCGCGTTCGGCGATTCGTCAGATACCTCACCTATGGCATACTGATGAGAGCTAATAAGCTTGAAACCGGTATATGTCTGGTGGGCTTCTGACGAATGACTCTAGCTGTTGCTATAGGTTTTCCAGGTGTAATTCAATGCTGGTCGGGGCATTAGCCCGCAGAGTAGTTGTTTCCTGGAATTCCGTGTTTGCATAACTAAAAGAGAGTTTAAAAAAGTAATATTTATTTACTTTGTTAGCTTATTAGTGAATTATCTACTCTTTGTAGACAGTAGATAGAAAATAACATTAACTGTAACTCCACAAGCATAATTACTAAAATAACCAGACATAAAGTGAGACGAAATCTTATCATCCTTACAGCAAATATTGAAATTTACCTCCATTGACGCGAACACCAGTAATTTTGCGTACTCTAAACTTAGTAGTGGTATTATTTTGGTTTTGCACGCAACAATTTCAACAAATCCCAGAGGGACCATATATTTTATATCTTTTTCTAGTCATTATTCATACTATTTTCTGCAAACATCAGTAAGAGTACAATTTTTAACGCGTGTTGTCGAGATCTAAAATGTTATTTTAAGGCACAGGTGTTGAAAGTTACTTTAACAATTAAGAAATGTTAAATCAAATAAATATTTATTGAGTTTAATTACATATACAGTTAGAGAAACTACGAGTACAATTAGAATAAGTAATTGGATGGCTCATATCTCGTAGCTGTAATAATAATTATTTGTGTGAAACTTTAACAGACTAGGGAGTAATATTATCCTCCGAGGTCTTGTAGGAAGTCATTACCTTACCCTTAAAATTAGCTAGACTATCATCGGAGGCAATTTCCAATATGAAGCTGAGAATCAGGCAAATTTAGAAATTCAATAATATTGGCAAGTAGCTTACCAAATGTGTTGATTCGTGAACTGGAGTAGTGGCACATTTATTCTTAACGTACTTTATAAAAATATGAATGATTAGTGTTTGCTGGATGAAGAGTTATGTATTTTATATAATAGTTCAAAAATATAGTGTACCATTAATAACGGAAGTTTATCGCACATTTGTTTCTGTGTCTGATTAGATGCACAAGTGAAGTTCCCAAATCTTCAATATTATTGAATGTCAACTTGCACAGTTCTTCACGATAACGGGCTCCAAATGCACCGTAAATTATGGCAACTTTCTGCATGAGATGTTTCATCCTGTGCTTTTGTGAGGAATTTGACGACTTGTTTCCTAGCCAATAGTTTCGACTTTTTCGGTCAATATCCTTTGCCCTTTCGCTTCAAAAGCAGGAGCTTTGTATCTAATATTTGTATATGTGCCGATTCTTTATGTTTATCATCGTCTTCAACATGAAGTAATTTGACCAAAACGTTGACGATTTTCATATTTTTAACTTTTCTTCAAAGTATGTTAAAAATACTTTTTCACTGAAGTTGCCACTAATATTTTCCAGATTTCACCATTTCACGAAACGATTGTATGAAAAGTTGTACTGTTACTTTCGACTTACTAGGTAACAACTCGAAAGTCGGTTTATTAACAGCTTCAATTTTCGCCGAGAGAAATTTATTTTCTTGATCACTTTCCATGTCACGAGATCTGAAGTTAGGTACCTACTTGTCAACAAATGGTTTCATTACCTTAGCAGCAATAAGCTTCAGGGACAATTGGATTTCAAAATAATATTTTATAAATTCATTTGTTATACAATACACTATTTTAATCGTAATCGACAAGTGATTCTTATTTTTTATCTTATGTAAGTACTAGGTAGATTTTTTAGAATTACTAATCTATAAACTATTGCCTTAAAACTCCTGAACATTTTAAAGTCAAGCTCTCTACGTAACTTTACTGGCGCTAGTACTGTACTAACCACTAGAAACTATGTTTACATGATTCTAGTGTTCAGAAGCTAGCTACTTGGTCCAGCAACTTGATTATTTACTAAACCCGTGTAAATGCGCTTTAACATCAAGAACTATATTACCACAATCTTGTTCCTCAAAGATCACATATACAGCCAAGAGAGACGAAAATTTTAATAATGATACCAATAAAGTTGTCGTCGACACAGTGTCGTTAATAAAGTTGAAACGGCTGAAAAATGTCCACCGTGCTTAAGGTCCGCTACAGACTATGCGTGATTTTACGATTCGCGAGGCGCGATGCGTGGTTTGTAAGATATCCGTGCGTCGTGTGTAGGGTTTTTATCAATGGATTTTAAACGAACAAGTCCCTACACACTATTCGCAAATTCCTCGCATATCACGAATCGCGCATAAGGAAGCGAATTCACTCATAGTCTGTAGCGGGCCTAACACTCCCGAGGTTACTTCATCTATGAAACAACAGATCCAGGAAAAAGAAATTGATACGAAAAATGAAATGTGTAATAAAGAAACTAAAAGCGAAGGAACTAAATCTAACAAAAAAGGTCGAAAAGATGGTCTGAATCATCAGTAGAAGACCAATTCAATGTGTGTTGGATGTGGATCAGCTTATCATCTAACCAAAAAGAATTAATTGAATTGCGATATGTGTGGAAAAAACAGAAAATAAAATCTGTTTTAAAAGGTGAATATTCACATTCACAATTTTACCCTTATTGATCTCACCCCATAGAGTTGGGATACATAAATAATTCATTACTTTTTAAAATTTTGTTTGTAAGTCTCATTTCTTTTTGGACAATGGAGAACAATACTCATATAATTTAACTACGCTGCAAAACATACTTTTCTTTCGTTAAACACAAATAATTAAGAAGCTTATATGCGTTTTAAATTTTATTCATCCCCTGATTGCCTTATACAAATACATAATTCTATCTGACTTGTTCATTCACATTTATTTTTCCAAATTGTTAGTTATCATCAAATTATCAAATTATTTGATAGCGAAATATATCTCTTGAAGGCACATTAATTTGATAGTTATTTATGCAACAAGTACAAAAAGTAAGTGTTTATTACGCATGCGACGTGAAATTGTCCAACGAGGCCGTCAGGCCGAGTAGGACAACACGTCGAGTGCAACTAACACTTTTTGTACGAGTTGCATACAATATTTTTTCTGCGTTTATGCAAAAACCAAAAAATGCTTTATTTAGATGACACTAAATCTACGAAAATATGACGTCGATTTGAACGTTTATGTTTGTCATGATGACAAAACGCTGTAGTAGAATGACAGATGAATGCAATACACATTTTATTGCACTAGTGCAATAAAGAACCACTTTTTCCACTAAATATGGTTCATAAAGTTTTATTTTTTGCATGAACGTAGAAGAAAATAAAATGAAATTATTTTAAGCAAAAAAATATTTTATACGTTGTGTGAATTTTAAGCGATATGTATGTCAAAGTAACATTCTTCCCAGATTTATTTATGAAACTGTAGAACAGAAATCTAAATTTTCTTTTGGTTTATAGAAGCAATTTACGATTTTTAATCACTCTAATGTTCCTACATTTCACTAGGTGACTTTAGTTTGCGATATCGTACGATCCTTGTCTGTAGAACTCTATTATTCCCACGACCACAAAATCGATTCGAATAAACTGCCTGGTTGGTAGTGTAAGAGCGTAAATTGTAAATCCACATCTAATTGAACCATTGTCCTTTATCCTTTCCACGGTACTCTACGGCGGATTTAGAAATTAGCGAAACGCTGCCGTAAAGTAGGTCTGGAACGCCCACGTTGAGTTTATCCTTTAGACCTTTCAACTATAAACCGAACATTCGGTTCAATTTACGATTGTAACAAATAAACAGACGGTAGATATTGAGAAATGGAGTAAATTGGGTTGAATATATTGTAACTTCTACGTTGTCTTTGCGTGAAATCACGTCACGTAGACAAACAAAGTTTATTGTCCCTCTTGATTACACAAGAAATATCCTTCAAACAAATTTCACAACTTTCAACGCTTTAAGCCGGGGCGCATTGCTCTGATGCCACACCACGCCACGCCATGTGATACAACGCCAGAAGGATCTGACATCATGTATTCCTATGTATGTTACCGGACAAACCCGATTTTAGGATAAACTAGATTTTCCTAGGCCAAACCAGTCTATCCGAAGAGCGATAGGATGAATTAGTTTATCCTAGTCTAAACTGGTTTGTCCTATAATCAATGTAATGTTATTAGGAAACACTGATTTGTCCTAGTCTAAACTAGTTCGGACTACAGAAATGAATTTGATATCTGCACACAAAAGTTTTTATTGGAAGAAGAAGTAAACAAAAATATTGAAATTTCGTTAAGAACCGCAGCGATAAAACATTCAGTTGGAACAGGCCAAGGTTTCTTTAAGTGTAGTTGCACCAAGAAATGTACGTCGAATCGATGCCTCTGCAAGAAAAACAATGTTCTCTGCAACTCGAAATGCCATAACAGTTTGACATGTAATAACAAATAAATAATAAAAGTTATTGAATGTGTAATAATAGTATATTTTCTAAATCTTTCAATCTTTGTGATGGACCAGCCAAAGCGGGGCTGCTACCTGGATTTAACCAGTTCAGACTAGTTACCGAACTAGTTTAGACTAGGACAAATCAGTGTTTCCTAATAACATTACATTGATTATAGGACAAACCAGTTTAGACTAGGATAAACTAATTCATCCTATCGCTCTTCGGATAGACTGGTTTGGCCTAGGAAAATCTAGTTTATCCTAAAATCGGTTTGTCCGGTAACATGTATTTTTATATGTTGTGTGCACACTGTTCTGGCGCTACACCATGCCACGCCACGGCATGCCATCCAACGTGTCGCAAATCCCCTCTTGTTAGATTTTCATCACGTTGGGTGGTGTAACCTAGTGTCGCGTAGTAGCAGTGTTCACGTGAATATGATGTCACATGCATAAAATGATAGAAAATATTGCCACAATTTTGTTATTTTAAAGATTTGCGAGCATGAATGTCTCTATAGTATAAAATGTAAGCACTATAGATACACAGTAAATGTTTCTCACAGCACATTGTTAATGAAACAACATACATTTTAACGACTATCTAAATGAATTAGGCTACCACATCACGTCACGTGGCATGGCGTAACGTGACATCAGAGCAATGTGTCCCCAGCTTTACTTTGACGTTTCGGTCACTCGTATATCACTCGCGTTTCGCTGCTCAATATAAATTGAAGTGTATCAGCGAAACCGACCCGCTTATGTAGGTTTTTAGGGTTCTAGAAGTTTTCGGCGGTGTCGAGAATTAAATAGAATGTGGCCGGGAATGTTCCGGAAAACGTCAAAATAAAGGCATCACAAAAATTATAAATTCTAACGTAAACAAAACATAATTAACAAACTAAAAAGGTAGGTGAGCTTCTGTAACAATATTGTGTAGTAAGCCACCGTAAACTTTCCATCCTCCTTCTTGCCATTTTAATGCAATAACTAAAAAAAATGCTCAAACCCGCCAATTCTTATTTTTAGATGTACATTTTCGATGGATGCACTCATTTTACAAATATCCATTCCTAAGCAACCTTTCACCCTTGATGATAGAACGTACAGCGTCCTACCTGCAGGACAGATATGATACACCTTTGAGTACTTTGGAAAACGTAATATTTTAGCCAGACAAATTTTATTACAGGATAAATCTGCATATTATGAGTTTGTACCACATTTTTTAACCTTGACTATACCTCTATTCATTTAGTTACAGCTTGATGAAAAGCTTCTATTTTAGCGGCAGAAATGATGCGTGGAACAGCGTGTGTCAGTCTTAGCTGCTGCATTTAATAGTAAAAACGCCAACTATTGTAGTGTTTTTCAGTTCGGACTATTATTCTTATCTGAACAAACATTTTTGAATCTATAAGGACTCTTACAAATACAATTTTGTAAAAATAAAATCAAAAAGAGCAGTTCAAAAATGATTTAAAAATAAACTTCCGCACGGCACTGGAACCGGACCGGACAAACATTTGAAAGAAATTGCCTACGAAGGAAATAATTTTACAACACCTATTTTTAGACAGTAAATACAACTGCTTTTGCCGCTATTGCTATTAATTACTGATGTAGTAAGAACATGAAACCACTAGAAATTTTTTCACAGATACTATAAGGATTTTACAAAAATTTGTTTTATTGACTCCATCTTTCATAATAAGTTCTGAATCACCCTGTATATTATACCGGGTGGCCCATTTAACTTGAGAAAGTTATGTATTTCGAAAATTACTGGTTTACTGAAGTCAATGTCGGGGGGCAAATAAAATGGCGATGCAGTTTTCTGACCTTGACTATGTTTTCAAGGTCATAGCGAGGTTAACCTTGGATTTTCAAATGGAAAGCTATACTTTTTTCCTAAGCTTCATAAA
Source organism: Monochamus saltuarius (assembly GCA_025584915.1). Lineage (NCBI taxonomy): Eukaryota > Metazoa > Arthropoda > Insecta > Coleoptera > Cerambycidae > Monochamus > Monochamus saltuarius. Next base: position 65,034,123 of record CM046722.1, on the reverse strand, counting down.
GAGTAAAAAAACTAGTAACTTTCATACGAAACATTTTTTTGATAAGCCAATTTATTTAAAATAAACAATATGAACATCAATAGTAGTAAACAATTATGTTGAAATTGCGCTCCTTGTGCCTATATGCAACAAATGCAGCGTTGAATAAATCATCGGCTTATTTGGGCTATAACGAAGAGCTTCTTTCTAATTTCATTTGCGGTAACTATGCTTCTTTCTTGCAATCGCTCTCTTGTATTTATAAAAACACGATAAACTGTCTGCTTCATATGACACTTAAAAAATAATAATCCGTGGGATTAAAATCAGGAGGTCTCGTCAATCAATAATATTTCGTGCATAACGTACTGGTGCACCATTGTGTTGGAACCACAGTTGCACTTGAGCAAGGAAAATTGTCTAAAACACTTAAAAAATAATAATCCGTGGGATTAAAATCAGGAGGTCTCGTCAATCAATAATATTTCGTGCATAACGTACTGGTGCACCATTGTGTTGGAACCACAGTTGCACTTGAGCAAGGAAAATTGTCTAAAACTGGCTCTAGTTGATTCTGTAGGAAATAATGGTTGGCAATACATTGTTATTGAAAATTCCACACCAAACGTTTATACTAAAACGTTCTTGGGAATTCCTAATCCCAATGTTGCAAGGATTTTGTATGTGTTGTATTTATATCATTCTGTGTAAAAGTTTGCGTCGTCCGTCCACGAAACAGAAAAAGGAAATGCATTGTCTGTTGCGTTTTGATTTAAAGCCCAATTACAAAATTCTAATTTTGTTTCATAATCTCCCTCATGTAGTGCCTGAGTGTACTGGTATTGAAACGGGTGCATCATTTCTCGATTAAGTGTGCGCCAAACGGAAGAATTTAATACATTTTGTTCGTTAGCTATACGGCGAACTCTTAAACTAAGGTTATTTAATGCTGCATCAACTACATTTTTCTCGTCATTAACACTGTTGTAAACGCTCTCGCTGTTGGTTTTCGCGAATGCGCGGCTGTATGTTTGCGTAAAAAGTTTAGCTTGCTCGGCTAGCTCAAATTCTCGGGCGCGTATGGATTCGCGATCCCATCAAGGATGTCCAGGTACGAGGTGTCACAGTGGTTGGTGTTTGGGCGCCAGGAATATTTTACGAATATTCCAAAAGTATGGAAAATCGCGTCTATGGTCATTGCGACGGCGAAGTTCACTAATTCTGATACTGTCGGTGATATGTCCTAGTTTGCGAAGATTCTATACACTACTATTGTCTTTAGATATGTCGAAGCACTTGACGAAGCGCGATTAAGATGCAGAGCGACGGCACTGGTATTTTCGAAGCACTCTGTATAGTCGTATGCTCAAAGGAGCTCTGAAGATTTTATGATGGCCGAAGGGCACTGTACACAATACTATAGAGACGACTGATGCTTTGATGTTCACTCGTTGAACGGCGGAGACAACTGATGCCGATTTCCCAAAAGCGCCCAGGTTTTAACCCCTTTCAGGTATGGTCTATATTTATACCTGGGCGCTCCAGCCAATGGGATTGCTGGATTTTGACTCCTGGCCAATGAGGATGTTTGCAGTTGGGTTGTTAAGACCCAATTGACTTCTGGCCTAGATTTTCAGGGCGAAGGTACAGTCTTTTCAAGAGTTTTTACATTCTCGTTGTTTCTGGGCTTATTTTGCTTGCAAAATGTTGCCTTTTTCCACGATCTTTTTCACCGTCGTAACATACTACAACACTGTAACATTGTTCACGTTCGTTGGTGTTACTATTCGTGCTACCTGTTGAACGTAATCATTGAAATGTTCTACTAAATATAGATCTACAAAGTTAACGTCTATTAGGGAACAGTCCTCGATATTCACGGCTGGTCGCTCTACTATTTCATGCATATTCCGAAGCACTAAAGTACATCATTTTTGCATATTTATGACAATAACAGTTACTGTGAAAATTGAAACGTAAGACATGCGCTTTGTCTTTTATGACAGCTAGAAAACAAAAATGTAATATTTCGATATCTTTTGAACACATTAATTTTCAGTAGAAGCATACGAAGTTAAAATCGGATTTTTCTGGAAAACCGTTGCAGATATAGTACTGCAACAAGTATATCCTTTTTGTGTAGAAATGGTCAAGGATTCAGATTTTCGGAAAAAGAATTACGAATTTGACAAATTAAAAAGTAACGAATTTTGAACCTTGGTTTGACCCCCGTAGAGACGCCCCTGAAAACAATGTGTTAACTTGGTTTAGATAAAGTAATTCCTCATAATAATAATGGTAGCTCCGTATAAAATTTTATCAATTTATTTCGAAGTATTTTCAAGATATTGTAATAAATTTGTGCTTTAATGGTCCCCTTTAAAGGGACGTAGAGCCCAGGGGGGCGTTTCCGGACACGTGTTAATATCAACTTTTTTGCTAAAAATTACTTTCTCCATCATCTGTGTTCGTTTGGCACACCGGAAATGAAACACCCTGTATACACAGTCCAAGAAAGAATTTGAATAATTTATCTTTTCTTTCGGAATCATAGCTAATTTTACAGCTGCTGCAAATATATTTATGTAGGCAATGTAGTGAGACAATTTCGTGGCGAGACCGAATCTGTGGCAAACAAAAAAGGTTATCTAAAATCCATTAGAAAATGAAGCGTTTTTCTTTTAGCTTATATTATGATGTAATCGACTCTGGCTCCAAGAAAATTGTCCATGTTTCAGGTGTTTCATTAGTCCAGGGCATTTAGATCAAAATCGACCGAATGGAGGAAATTTTTAGGCACAGCAGATATCGAGATGCGGTTTTCTGCATTGTGTTCAAGAAGGTCCCAGGAAAAAGTCTATATCGTCTGGTTTAGCCATTTTTTAAAAATGTCTTCTGAGCCGGAAAATGCATTACACCATTATAGGAACGATTGGAAAAATCGCTCGGAAATCGTTACTCGGGGGTTTTCAGGGCTGCCGAACTTGATTCTGGCATTATAATTACCCGGGAATGCACAGGGGGCTCTGTGGGGGTGCGCGGGGGTGAATTTGGGGAGAAATGGCAGCGTGCATGAAAATCGCTCCAAACTCGTTACTCGGGGGTTTTCGAGAATGCCGAATTCAATTCTGGCATTGGAATTACCCGGGGTCGCTCGGGGGCGGCTCTGCTGGAGTATCCGGGGGGTCATTCTGGGGAGGAAATTGCATAGTCCATGGGAAGCACTCCAAACTCGTTACTCGGGGATTTTCGGGGATGCCGAATTCAATTCTAGCATTAGATTTCCCCGGGGGCGCTCGTGGGTGGCTCTGTGGGGTTGTCTGGGGGTGATTGGGGGGAAATGAATATTTGTTATTTGAATAAAGTATTATTTTCATAATTTGTGATTTTTCACTTTCTCCTTTACCATTTCCCACAGGGCTCTGTGGCCACCCCCGGGGAAGTCTAATGCCAGAATTGAATTCGGCATCCCCGAAAACCTCCGAGTATCGATTTTGGAGTGATTTTCATGGACGCTGCCATTTTCCCCGCAATCACCCCCAGACAACCCCACAGAGGAACCCCCGAGCGCCTCCGGGGAAATCTAATACTAGAATTGAATTCGGCATCCCCAAAAACCTCTGAGTAACGAGTTTGGAGCGATTTTCATGCACGCTACCATTTCTCCCCTAATTCACACCCCGCGCACCCCCACAGAGCCACCCCCGTGCATCCCCGGTTAATTCTGTGCCTAAAAATTTCCGTTATTTTTCCTAACTTCCCTGGACTATATGTACAGCTGTTTGTAAAATATTAAAATACCACAAATTTCACTACTATCAAAATGAAGAAGATGATAACGATCGACGTGTAGATTTTGATGAGGCCGTCAGTTAACGAATAATAAGTCCAAATTTTCTTTTTATTATTTGCTTTTCTGACGGGTGCTCATTTTTCTACATGGGGAAGTCGTAACTGCCATTATTGATCGGAAAATAGTCCAAGAATATTTCATGAGGTACACAATCCAATGTTTGGGTTGAGATCGTGCTGATCTCCAAAAATTATATTTGATCCATTTTTTTACCTGGAAATTTAACTACAGAATTTTACATATAAAATAAAAAAACTAAATTTCATAAAAACGAAATTTTGTATGATTTTGTTTTGTCTCAAATTTATATACAGCGTGTTACAGATTAGAAGGTCAACCTGTTAACCACATATTTTTTGGTCTAACATAATGGGACTTTTCGTATGACTTATTCTATTTCGGAGTTTCCATTTGCAACAACAAAATTTAAATTTTTAAAATGATTTATATTGAGAGCTCTGGTGATTTTAGAGATATTTTTTTGAAATTTTTGTACATATTTTTAACTTAAGGCGGCACACTTTCTGTGTACTTAATTTTGTTCTAAAATATTAAAGCACGAATGGAGGAAGGGTTGCAGTAACCACAGACCCCCTCTCCTCAATTGTTTTTGGATAGAAAGTGTTTTTATTAAATTTTTAACTCAAGATTTTTATTTGACCATCGCTTTACAAGATATTACAACTTTTTTTAATGTGTTAGGTTTGACACAAATTAAATACCTATCCCTAATTATTAAATGGTTATTTCAATTTTATTCAGTAAGTTGAACACACAAAATGGCACAACTAATATAGTAACAAAAGACGAAAATTTAACTCAAATGTTCAATAAGGGTATCTTTTAATATGAGAGTAATGAATATTTTGGAAAATATGTGATTTCAGCCTAAAGTGCTCTCCATTTTGTACAATTCGTAATATAAATGAAATCTTTTATAAATTCTAATGAATTTTTATTTTTTTACAAAGCTCATGGATTTACAGCCTCTAGCGGTTTGTCAAAATATGTGATGAAAAAAACTGTTATTCACTGTTTAAATAGTTAAATTAGTAAAGGATGGTTTGCATCTATCAAGTAAATGGCCACCCCGTCGCCCGACCTGAACCCGTTGGACTTTCTGGAATTTTATGAAAGATTTCATTTTTATGGTTCCAGTACTAACTCAACAAGAACTGAGGTAACTAATTGTACATGTGGACAGCACAGATGAGACCACATATATTTTCCAAAATATTAGTTACTGTCTTATTAAATAACCTGAGTATGTATTCGTCAAGGTGGTACTCATATTGAACATTTAGTTTGAGTTAAATGGATAAATACCTTACATTTAGAAATAATTATTAACTTTAACATAAATTTTGTTTAATAATTGTCAAAATTTAACTTACTATTTTCATATCCAAAAAAACATCTATTCCCAAATTTTTAAGTTGATACTTTCAAACACAGTATAATTATTACAAAAAATCACTTTTTAAACTCCAACTTTGACACTCTGTATCTTTTTTATTATTAACATTTTATTAAGGCAAACTGTAATATTTTGAAGTGAAAAATTTAGTATGTCTCCATGCACCAATACTTATGGACCACCGTATAACCTTGAAAAACTGTTAATCTAATAGATTTTCAGTAAATTTAACAGTTCTTTTTCCTCAGTGTAGCTATCGACTTTTAATCACAATTCATTTAATAAATGTGTATTCTAATATGGTTTGTGCTTCCTAGCCAAGTCTTTATCCATTTTCCCCTCTTTTTTTATCGTTTGTTCTATACAATTCCAAAAGTAGTGGCAATAAAAAAATCTGAACCGCTTTCACAGGAAAATGAGGCCGTGTGCGTATTAATTTTTATGTTACATTTCTCCGCATTCAAGCACATCACTGTGTATGCCCAAGCTAAGACATTTCCCATATCAATTTATCATTATTTGTTCGTAATTCCCGAGACTGTTCCACATCTTGTCATTAGAGACCCAACTATTTCAAGCCAACATTTGCCTTCGTAAAATTGCTACTGTTGACACACCAGCGAATCCCAGGTCAGATTTAAACAAATTCATTACATTTCATTAGTCCGCACCGTGGCCCTTTGATAAATATGCTTTGTTCATTTTATACTTTCGACTTGGGTAATTACATGTGTCGCGTTCCCATTATCCTGTTTTTTATTTGTTTTATTTCAACTTTAATGACAAAATCTTCATTCGTAACAAAATTAAGGCTGTAATGTTCGCAATTTTACAAAGCCGTTTTTAGACGTCCACGCGCTTTCATATTTCTCCTCAATGGAAATTCGTATTAAGATGTAGCAAGTTTTAATCAACTAATAAAAGTCTATTTTACTAGACAGCAGAGCCATATTTTCAAAAAAAAAATTAGATATGAACAAAATTTCGGTCGCAATATTGCCCACATTCAGGATTGTGGTGAGACGTTGTTATGAACTATTATAAAAAAAGAAAGCTGTAGGCTAGTAAATCAAGTCTTCATATAACAGACAATTGCCTCAGATTTCAAATTTTTGCATTAATGTTCATGAAGTCTGTCCGCCAAGAAGACATGTTCTGCTAAATTTCTGCATACAATTGCCTAACTTACCCTTACCAAGTTAAATTTGCCGATGAAGGTGCTGATGGGCGGAGCCTGATAAAAGCTAAACTGTTTGGTCGAACATTATACCCTTAATCATATTTAACTTCATCAAATTGCTTAATAAGTCAGGCGTTCATAACTAAGCATGCTGCAAAGTCTCTACATTGACGTTTGTCATTCTTCAACGTTCCACTGTGCTTTAGAGATCGTAACCGTGAGCTGTTTTGGTTACTTAGCTTTAAAATTAATTGGCCTGGGACAATGGCAATATTCAACTTAGAGAAGATTAACTGGTTGTCACTTTTTACTCTATGTAGCAGTTTTTAAAGCAATGTGATTGATAAGTTTAGCACCTGTCAGTGGCGGCTGACGCTTATTAAAATATTTTTTTCGTTGTCTGGGTACCATGAAACACGTTTAGTCAATATTAAGATTTATTAGATCGAAGTGACGCTGAATTTAAATTGTTAAAATGAAAAATATTGAGAACTATTGTTGCGCAGAAAAAAATTCTCTGTAGCTTGACGAAATACCAATAAAAGAAAATCTGTTTAGTATTTTCTTTTACGTATCCAGCAACCAAATAATATCTGATACAAAACACATACATACACGCATGCATAAGTCTTTACAGAAAATACAGAGGTAGTTTATTTGGCAAATTTTAAGGTAAGTCTTTCCTATAAAATATTTTTATTGGAACCTCCCCTAAAATGTTACAGCCCTTTAAAGGAAGGGGAATAAAATTTGTTTTTTTTTTATTTTTTCTCAAAAACAGTTGAATATAAACAAATAAATTTTGGCAGAAAGCAACACTACAATTACATTTTACTGACATATTTAATGTATTCGGATGACAATAAAAAAAATCTAAACTGCTTGCCACAGGAAACGGATGCAAGCTTGATAGGTAAATTTGGGTGCTAATTTTTAATTTACATTTGTTCGTATCCAAGCACACGTCAGCTTTGTATCACTGTGTATGTCCAAGTTAAGATTTTTCCCATATCAATTTTTCATTCTTTGTTCGCAATTCCAGAGACTGTTCCACCTTTTATCATTAGAGACCTAACTATTCCAAGCCAACATTCGCCTTCCTAAAATTGCTACTGTTTACACACCAGCGAATCCCATGTCAGATTTAAACAAATTCATTACATTTCATTAGCACGCACCATGGCCCTTTGATAAATATGCTTTGTTCATTTTATACTTTCGACTTCGGTAATTACATGTGTCGCGTTCCCATTGTCGATGGGAGCGTCGAGGTACATAATGACATGGTGTTGTTTTGACACATTCTCGACTCGCAGGCATGAACATATTGTGTTAGGGGTGTGCGTTTACTGTAATAATGGAAATTAGAAGTTAATGGTCGATTTTGTAATATTATATCTTATTAGAATAATGAATAAGCCCTCTTCAGAAACGAAGAACATGAATATTTTAGAAATCGTTAATTAATTTTCATTAATGTTGTAATAAATAGGAATAAAAGCCATCATTATTTGTTAATGGCAAAGACGCGATTGAAGCTACAGGGAAATTCATATAAGGGTGAAAAATTCTATTTAAAACATTAACAGTATGATCTTTATATACACATTTGGAAAGTGAGGATCTTGATGGTGAATTGTGTTTTGCCGCTTGCGTGTATTTGTGTCATGCTACATGCATACTTCCACCACAGCGTGCTTCCACTGTTCGCATAAGGCAGTGTTGCCAGGTGGGAAAAATTCAGTGCATGAGAATAATTTCAAAATAGCATGAGGTTTGGAGAAAAAAGCATGAGATGGCTTAATTTATCAAAAAACACCTCTTGACACAGCTTAATTTTTAATTACTTTTGTAATGCCATTTTTATTTAATTAAAAAGCATTATTAGCTATTTTATCATAATATTACATTGTAAGTAGGTACTTACAGGTACTTACTTAAAAGTTATTAACCACGTAACCTTTCTAATTTATTTTATTGTTAGGCCGGGCGAACGTTGAGGCGCAGTTGACGTGACGCAGGGTGACTCACGGGTCGTAAAATCTGTTGTTTCCAGAAAATGTAGGTACTCTTACGGAACAGAGTTAAGAATCACTGCAATACAGCGTGAATACAGCACACACACCGCATATCCGTCGACTGGCATACCCGTTTATGTATTCATTGCTAATTATTAAGAGAGCAGTCTACAATAAAGGACATTTCAAGTACCCAAATATTGTAGATACCTACCTCTATCTATTCAATTTTGCCTTTATTTCTCGTTAGGTCTTTGTTTTGGTAGATTTCAAAGAGTAATTTTAATAATTTTATTATTTCTTTTTGTATCTATTAAAAAGCATGAGATTTTGTAATCAAAATATGAGAACATCAGATTTCCTCGGAATGCATGAGATCTCATGCAAAAGCATGAGACCTGGCAACACTGGCATCAGGTGGCCGGATTGAGGTCTGCAATCAGCTGTGAGGATACCGTTTTTGTTGTGCGGCTCTCGTTAGCTCTAGCCTACCATCGGCCGTTATCGGAGATTGTAGACGCGCTAAATGGACATTCAAAATTTAAAGATCTTATTCACGCCGTGTTTTATTCGTTACTCTTTCCAAATAAATTAATACACGTCAGCATTTTGAATGCAATAAAAGGACTTTGAGAAGAATAGGGCAGATATACAAATAAAATTTAGTTTTCTATTATACTACCGCGCCGCTTATAATTCGTACCTTCCTTGAGATGAAGCGGCAATTTCTACTATCTCTGTAAAGATCCGCAATTTCCGATTCTGTAGAACAGTTTCGTAATAAACATTGTGTTAGGGTGTGCGTTTACTGTAATAATGGAAATTAGAAGTTATTTTTTTAAATTATATATGTATCTTATTAGGATCATGAATAAGCCCTCTTCAGAGACAAACAACATTAATATTTTGGAAATCGTTAAACAATTTTTATTAATGTTATAAAATAGGTAAAGAAATAAGTAGCAATTATAGTTTGTTATGGCAAAAACACGATTAAAGCGACAAGGAAATCCATATAAGGGTGATGTTACTTTTGTCGATTTTAAAAGTGGCGCGGATTATCCGCAGCACTCAGGAGTACAGGGTGTCTCAAACTGGATAGTATAGGCTTACTGTGAGGATACAAAAAAATTAAATAAAATTTGGGACTCGTGGTGTTAAATGGGATGAGATAAGCTCAATTTTCAATCGAAATATTTGGGATTTGACAGAAACGACTAATGACGTCATCAATTATATTTTTCCAGAAACATATCCAAGCTTTTTCCTGTTAAAAGCCCATTTTCTAATTTTCATTATCAATTTTTTCTGTATTATAAATGTCCTAAAGAGTCTCAAATGAAATACCACTTAAAAATAATATCAGAGGTTGGAAAATAATTGAATATCCGTTGCTTAAAGTGCATAATTATTGTCATTAAGAATAAATAAAAGGATTAAACTCGATAATTATTTAATACAGTTAAAACAAAGGTGCATGATGATAACAATAACTAAACTTAAAAATGAGGCAAACAACTTGTAGGCCAGGAGAATTACGACAAAATCTTTCAAATATGGCTCTAACGTGACGTAACTTAGATAACTATTGGAATCGCTCGGGAATGGTATACCTATTGAAAATATCGAGGTGCGCCAGCTTGAAAAGGTGTGCTATTTGCATAAACAACAAAAAAATGAAAAAAAAAATACGAAAATCGCGTTTTTTCCCGAAACAACAGCATAAAACTCGATAAGTATGCATTTTGGAGCAAAAATGTATGCTTATAAATTTGTTTGTTATGATGTTACGCCGCAACTTTGGAAGTTAATATCTCAACATCTACTGGACCGAATTGGATGATTTTTTTTAAAGAAGCATCTTTCCGAGTACTATTTTTCTATACTTTCCGATTTTTTCCCACTCGTAAATCCCGCTTCACAGGCTTATTTATTTAAAAGCCAACATTTTCAAACTTTTTAAAACGCCCAAAAAATTATTAAAAATTGAAAAATGGTTCAGAATTTGTTTTTCCAGGTAGGTTACTTAAGATCAGACTGACAGTTTTTGCATAATGCAAGTGTTATGCAAAAACTGTCAGTCTGATTTTAATGGGCCTTACGACTCTCGTCTTGTATTGAAGTTAAGTACTGTTCTCTAAATGTATGGCGTGATTGGGTTATTTTTTCATTGTTAAATAAATAATTTAAAATTACCTTGTTTTTTACCTACTTTTTTGCACTTTCCAGCATTTTGCAGCAAACATTTCAAATCTACGGATATCGGACTAATTCTATCTTGTAGAAAATTTAATAACGAACAAATTTATAAGTATACATTTTTTCTCTAAAATGCATACTTACCGAGTTATATGCGATTGTTTCCGAAAAAACCGCGATTTTCTCATTTTTTTCACTGTTTTCGTTGTTTATGCAAATAGCACACCTTTTCAAGCTGGCGCACCTCGATACTTTCAATAGGTATACCATTCCCGAACGATTCCAATAGTTAACTAAGTTACGCCACGTTAGAGCCATGCCAATCTGTAACCCTCCTGGCCTATTCCTCTCATTTCAAGAGACATATCCAATCTTCACCTGACTTCTTTAACTCAATACAAGTGTTTGTGATTTTTTCTTTCAAATGATTAATACCTCGCGAAGGTGTAAACCTTATTTTTTTAAATCTCCCATACAAATATCGAGGGGTGTTAGATCTGGTGACTTTCCAGGCTACGGAAAGTGTTATCTAAATATTACTGCATAATCCTGGCCTTGTGGGGCGGAGCTCCATCGTGCTGAAACCATAATAATAATAACTCACATTGTTAAATGTATGTTCATAAAAATAAGGCCCAATTAAATGCCTACCGATGATGCCGCATCGTACATTTACTCCAAAATGGCCTTGGCTTTGGATAGGATTTACAATTACTCAAAATTGTAAATGAGAACGAAATAATAGTAAAATGGAAAGTGTACTTTTATAAAAATGTTGAAAATGCCTACCATTAGAACCACGACCATCTAGAATCATTCAAAAGCAGATTTATTTCGTTATTTTCAACTACTGCACTAGTTGAAATGAAAACAATTTTTGAATATACAGGGGGTAAACAAAATTTTGTAAAAAAAAACAAAAATGGCAGTTTGAAAATGATTTCAAAATACACTTCTGCATGGCCTGGAAACTGGTCCACTGTAAAGCCTGACCTAGCGCAAGGCAGAACAATCAGTCGGCGAGTATTATAGAAAATAAAGAGACACAAAATTGAAAGAATTTCCCAAGGAAGGAAAGAAATAAAATTTTATAACACCTATTTTATATCAGCAAAATTCAACTGTTATTGCCGCTATTGCTATTATTAATTATAAAATTGATTTGTGGTTTTCATTAATTAAATAATTTGACACACATGATGTTACAATAACTGTTCAAAATTCTGTCATATAAACACATTTCGGCCCATCTTATCTAGTTTCTACGAACTAACACAAAAGTTTCTGGTTCTTGTCCATTTTGAACTCGTTGAAGTTAATGGCACAGTTGAGCCTCGTGTATGGTACGCCACACTGTTGACTGGGACATTCCTTGTACTTGTTGAGCGATTTACCTGGAATTTTTTTAGTTGCAAATTTCCTGCGTCACGCCCGCGTTACACTACCGCGATAAAAACAGCGGCATTTAACATATGTCTACCGAAAAATCGTTCTGCGTACAAACGAGCTGAGGCATTTTAAAAAAACAAGATTTCATGTTTAGTGAGGAGACAATAAATAACAATAAATAATGGAGACGACAAACTACAACTAACAGAAGCAAGGGAAGCTATTAAGTATATGAAATAGAGAAATCGATGGATAACGATAGGATGACATCTGAAATTTATTTATTTATCAGTACAATATCCAACGAGCAACTTGCCCAGTTACAGGATAAGGGAAGAAACAAAATAGTACAAAAAATAAAGCAATTACAGAAACAAAAGGTTCATAAAACTTGAACAATAAAAGTAAATTACAAACATGCCTATACTTAAACAAACAAACAACTAATAACTAATGTGTCAAAATAGTATGTTAAAATGATGAATATGTTAAAACAATAAAAGCAACAGATAAAAACAAGTAGGTAAATTATACATATAGGAAATAAACGTATATTAAAACCTAACTAAGTCAATAATATGTTAAAATAATAAAAATGTTAAAATACTAAATATGTTATAATAAGAGGTATATATAAAATTCGAAATCAAGCAGGAGCATTATACAAACTCTGTATCTGATTAACAGTCGTGCAGAGAATATCCAACCATGACTCAATTTTGGTGTAACTATCTAACCTAACCTAACCATTTGAAAAACTGGGGAGGTTCTATATAGATTAGTGCGATAATTTTTCATATGTAAGAGGTGTTGTTGCCTCGTACTTGCTATAGGGATATGGAAACTTATCATTCCTAATAAGTCCTCGCATTTTATTATATTGCTCTAAATTTTATATAAAAATACCACAGATGCCATTTTGCGCCTGTTCAGTAGACTGCCCATATTAAATCTTTCATAAAATGCCATTTGTGGAACACCTCTCGGCGGGTAATGGCCATCTAGCACAAATGCAGCTGATTTAAAAAATTGACGTTGTACTTTTTCAATTGACATTATACTATTTGCATAGAGCGGTGCCCAAACCAAGGATGCATACTCAAGCTTAGATCTAACGAATGTATTAAATAATAAGATCAGTGTATCAGAATTTTGGAAATTTATCATATTATGAACAATAAAACCCATATTTTTATAAGCGGCTTTCAGCACGTTTTCAGTATGTTTAGCAAAGGAGAGCTTGAGATCAAAATATACTCCCAAGTCTTTAACTAGCTCAGGTAGCTGAAGGACAAACACATCAAGTACATAGTCATGCAAAATTTTATTCATCTGCCGACTAAAAGTCATCAAATTACACTTCGAGGCGTTCATAGTTAGTCTATTGACAGTGCACCAAGATTTTACTAAATGCAAATTTTACTGCAAATTAAGAGCATCAAGTTCATTATCTACCGAACAAAATATCTTCAGGTTATCAGCGTACAACAAATAACGCACATTTAAATCTGAAACCATGCACAGTAAAAAATATCATTGAGTAACCTCAAACTCATTTATGAGTGAAATTATTTTGGTGTTGACTTTTGAGTAATTAAATATTTTAAAGCAGAAATGAGTTTATCGACACAATTTTTCGTCAGAAAGGTGGTTTGTGGGAAATACAACGAAATATATTGACAATATCACTCAATTCTGGGTTTGTAGTAACACATAGTTCAGTAATCTAACTCAAATGTTATTCAAAGTTACTCATAAAAGGTTTATTTAACGAACACATAAATTGTGTTATTATTTTAACATAATCAAGTGTGGACTCGTTTTAACAATCAATTGTGTTGATTTTGAGTCAAATTTTACTCAAAATTGTTTACGGTGTGTCGTTAATGAATAGTGTAAACATTAGTGGTCCCAGGACAGAAATGTTAAAAGCTCTAGCAAAATAAGGAACTGAAGTGTTACACATAGTTTTAATAAGGCATGGGACATAGATAGTATTTAGAATAAACCAGTTTTATTATTTTAATGCGATCATTTGTAGAAATGTAAAAATGTCTTACTTTATTTTCCAAACACCTTATATGTTTGTTTCTTATTTTTTATATTTGCTTTATTTTCATTCCAATGACAAAATCTTCCTTCGTAACAAAATTAATCTTACTCAACTTCTCAAATTTCCCAATATAAAATTGCTTATAAGTCAGGCGTTCATAATTAAGCGTGCTGCAAAATCCTCGCCACATTGACGTTTGGCATTCTTCAACGCTCAATTGTGCTTTAGACATCGTAAATCGTGAGCTGCTTTGGTTACTTAGCTTTAAAATTAATTGGCCTGGGGCAATGGCAATATTCAAATTAGAGAAAATTAACTGGTTGTCACTTTTTACGCTATGTAGCAGTTTTCAAAGCGATGTAATTGGTAAATTTAGTACCTGTCAGTGGTGGCTGGCGCTTATTAAAATAATTTTTTTTGTTGTCTAGGTACTTGATATGAAATACGTTTAGTCAACATTAAGTTTTATTATATCGAAGTGACGATTAATTTATATTGTCAAAATGAAAAATATTATAGGAGAACTTTTGTGGCGCAGAAAAAAATTCTTTGTATCTTGATGAAATACCAGAGAAAGAAAAACTGTTTTTTATTTTCTTTTACGTATCCAGCAACCAAATAATATCTGATATAAAAAACAGTGTGTTGAATAAGAGTTTACAGAAAATTAGAAGGTAGTTTATTTGGCACATTTTAAGATAAGTCTTTCACATAAAATATATTAATTGGAGCCTCCCCTAAAATGTTACAGCCCCGTAAAGGAGAAGAGTAAAATCTGTTTTTTATTCAAATTGTGAATATAAACAAATGAAATTTGGCAGGAAGGCAAAACTTACAAAACTAAATTTTACTGGCATATTTCCCGTTTTGTGGGTTTGGTATATGGGGCTGGAATAAACCACCCCTTCCAGATTTATTTTTCATTCGTACACTTTTTAATTTCTTAACCGAATTAAAATTCTAAGGTAGCTTTGTTTATTCAGAATATTTTTTATCTTTTACACAAATTTAAGTATCTATATAATATTGTTCTCGGTTTTAGAGAAAAAAAAAATATTTAGAACGATGCAAAATACAATATACCCAACTTCAGAGTTTTTAAGCAATTCATTCTTAGTGAGCTGCTGTCACTAAAATTACTTTTCGGTAAATGTTAAAATAGTTTCAGACTGTTAGAAATATTCGACTAGTGAAAGTCTTGAATTTGTTTTCAGGAAACATCATGCAATAAGTAGTCGGACGAATGTTTTTGAGAGTTAGGAACCAGTCTGGATTCCTTGCTTGAACAGACCAGAAAATTTCTGATTGTTTGCCATAATTAAAAAAGCAGACGTTTTGGTATTTTATTTTACTCTCCTCAGGGCGCTACAAATTAGATACAACTTATGAATGAATACTTTAACTCTTACTTACACAAATCTCATACTATTTTAGTGACAGTATACTATCGAAAAATTTAAAAACTCATAATCACTAAAATTTGTTCTATATCAGATTAGACTGCCTGATACAGAAATAACCGCAGCATACGAGTATATTTTTCTTAGATAACTTATAAAAGTGTTTTTGTTTTTTTTTTCTAGTTCTATTAATTTTACCTACTTATAGTTCATTTTGTAGATCTCTTAGTTATATAATTTTATTTTTTCTGGCGACGGCATTCCTCAGAAATGCCAAAAATTAATACCATCTAAAATGTTATTAAAATTACCACATATTTAACGAATATTTATAAAAAAATATTTTGCAATGGGTCGGTTCGACCTGTAAATCTACTCATTGTCGGTTTAAACGCATTCGATAAACAACGGTTAGGTAAAACTATTTTATCTAATTTCATTTAGTAATATGGATTTCACAGCTTCTATTACAGGACTTGTGCTATAATAGATGTATTTACAGCACTAGCGCTGTAATGAAAAACATTTTGCTGTTAAATAAAACCCCGCTTTTAAAGTTAATAGTACACTTTTTACAATTAGAAATTTATATACCAAAAGTACATGTGATAGATCTGTTAAAGAATTTCCAATCGTTGAATATGTATTTGACCCCATCTCCTTTGCTATCTGTTTCTTATTCTCTAAAGAATTCTCAACATGGCCTTCTGCCATAGAAGATTTCCAGCCTCCATCACGCTTTAACATCTGTATATTTGCACCTCTATCAACCAGAATGGTGGCTGGGGAGCTTCTAAAGTAATATCAGATGTATTATACGGGATTGTTCAATACAAACTTTGTTGCAATCATTTTTGGAATGTTTTCAAAATTATTAGTTCCTACAGATTGGGACGTACATTTTCCTTGTTTGTAGAATACAAAAAACCGCCTGTGAGTCGTATTAAAACGACATAGTTTCGAAAAATATTTAAACAGTTGATACTTGCCACATTTTCTTCTGTTATAACAAATTATTAAAATTGGACAATTTTTGTTTTCTTGCATGGAATTACAATTTGTATATGAAGGTATTGAATATGATCCAACATTTGCTTAGTTAATTCTTCGCCAGGACAGGCTCCATAGTTTCATCATCTGCAGTTATATACTGCTTCCTTTGCAAAAATTCTAGACTTTTTGGCCTTGTAACCCTCTGAACTTCCTCTCAAAAATGCGCATAGTTAAGAAAATCTGATTATATCGTGATTTTTCTTAACTGAAGCTATAGTTCTCTACATTGAGTAGTGAATCCATAGAGTAGATGATCTCTTGCTTCCCAGAAAAAAAAATATATATACTCGTATTTTCTCACACATCTCCTCTATCCTGTTAGCTTTGCACCAAACTTCAAACTTTTGACACTCCAACTCATTCCATTTGTAATAATACAGGGTGGGATATTAATTTTAACCGATGACATTAGACATTAAAATAAGGCATTTTAAAGTTAGTGCAAATTTTGAAGCCGACTTTGTAACCCTAACTTACCGTAATAAGTCAGTGAACTCTATTTTACGATACGTCGTCGATAAGAGACATGTGATGTGAAGTCGTTGTTGAATGCCGCGCTTTTTTGTAACCTTAACCATGGATATCCAAGTGCTCCAGCCAGTTTCGCAACAAAGTGGGGATGGAGCCTTTCCAGACACCTGAAGAAAGGCGTAAGGAAAAAGAAGCAATTTTTAGTTTGTTACTATTTTTTCCCTACTAGTAAAATTTACTAAATCTGTCATTGTTTACTTTTATACTTTTAACGAATTGACTTCTTGGTTATTTGATGATTATAATATACACTCAGGTGCAAAAAAAAAACGCAACAGTCAAATTTTTGGTAAAGTTTGAAGAATCACAACTTTTTTGTTTTTAGGCTGATTTTCATAATTTTTTATAAAACTTTAGATAAAATGATCAACTTTAATCCACGTATTTAGTCGTTTGATAAATGTTGGCCTTTTAGTCATTATACAGGGTTAATTGAAAGGTTGCTTCATGACCTTAATTTTAAAACGCCCTGTGGAATAATTTCGTTACCAAATTTCTTTAAAAGATCAATATTCATTAAGAACCATTCATTCCCTACAATTTGTTTTTTGGTTCATGTATTTATGTGCATTGGTTCATTTTTAAGAGCAAAATAAACATGCCACTACTTTAAAAGAAATTTGTTTATTATTTAACAAACCAATTCACCTTCAACTTAAGTAGCCTAACGAAACATTTTTTTTAAACTTAACCTAATATTTTGTATTGCCACCTCTGGCTCTAATAACTGCCTGCATACAGCGGTCCATATTGTCTATTAAGTTACGAATAGCATCGTGAGGAATATTTCCTCATGAAGGGCTAGACGGAGCTCATTTACCGCAGCGGGAGGTACTTCACGATCTCTGACTCGCCTACCTAGCATATCCCACACATGTTCTATGGGGTTCAAATCAGGCGAACATGCTGGCCAGTTCATTTTGTTGATTTCAACTTCCGCCAGGTATTGTGTGACATCTTGCTGTATGGGGCCGCGCATTATGAGGATAAAGTCATTACCGACAATATGAACCGCCGTATGCAGGCAGTTATTAGAGCCAGAGGTGGCAATACAAAATATTAGGTTAAGTTTTAAAAAAATGTTTCTATAGGTTACTTAAGTTGAATTGGTTTGTTAAATAATAAACAAATTTCTTTTAAAGTAGTGACATATATGTTTATTTTGCTCTTAAAAATGAACCAATGCACATAAAGACATCAACCAAAAAACAAATTGTAGGGAATAAATGGTTCTTAATGAACATTGATTTTTTAAAGAAATTTGGTAACGAAATTATTCCACAGGGCGTTTTAAAATTAAGGTCATGAAGCAACCTTTCAATTAATCCTGTATAATGACTAAACGGCCAACATTTATCAAACGACTAAATACGTGGATTAAAGTTGATCATTTTATCTAAAGTTTTATAAAAAAATTATGAAAATCAGCCTAAAAACAAAAAAGTTGTGACTCTTCAAAATTTACCAAAAATTAGACTGTTGCGTTATTATTGCACCTGAGTGTATATTATGCAATAAGAAAATGTAAAAATTATATAATACCAGCTAAAAATGATAAGTAAAAATTCATTGTCCATATAAATGCAGAGGTAAATAGGTATACTAATGAATGTAATTAAAATTATTGAAAATTAGTCACTCTTGTACGAAGAAAGATTGTAAATTAATTTTAAATAAATGCTTGCAGTATTATATTATATATATAATATATATTTAACATGATGTATAAAATAAACACTCGTTCAGAATCAGAACATCCAGTTAAAATGATTTTATACGATCGTTATAAAATAGTACATACAGAGCTGTTTTTAGAAACCACATTCTATTTTGTGGATATAGGTATTTTAATTATTTTATTTACAATTGTAGGTACAGATAAAATGTAACGAAGACTTGCCACCAGATGTGATCGAAAGATTATATTACATGAGCTACAGAATACCAGATGTATATAGAAAGAACGGGTTTGTTATATTTATTATGATTTTGAATAAAATATGTAAATTATAAATGATGTCAATTCTCATTACATAATGATCTGTTATTGGCAAGTTATGCTCTTGCAAATATCCTCGGGTACAAGTTCATATCGTTTGTGGAAAATTCATCAAACCGTAATAAAAATTTTATACTGTTTAAGAAAGGTATTTTAAGCTAATATGTATCAAATCTCCTAAATATGGGTAGATATTGTGGGGTAATTCAACGCAGGTTGGGGCTTTTGTCCACTGAGTAGTTAGTTTCACACAATATTGTTAATACCTGAAAATATATGAGAAAAAAAGTTTTATATTGCATAACAGAATTCTATTCATAGTGCAAATATGAAAAGCTTGTAGTATTTTTCCAAATTTGAATTATAAACATTTGTTTGTATGTCGTCTTTTTCCGACTTTCTATGTCCTAAAATTTGTAATAGAAATAATGAAGTTTCTGAAGAAGAGACAAATGAATTAATTTCACATAAGGCAAATTCTTTCCCGACTGGAGACAGATGATGTTGTTCAAGTACCGTTGTTAATAATCATGATGAGAAATTCCAAGCATTGAAAAACAATTCCCTGCTATATTTATTGTGAAACGATACTGAAAAATAACATGAAATATTCAAAACCAATAGATCATTCTGATAAATATTTATTTCTGTTAGAGTAAATAAAATAATGTATCACACGTTAAATGTACATGTACAATATTATTAAAACATCTCTATATTTATAAATATTAGGTAATTAATAATATGATTTTGTTAATAATTTATTGTTATTATTTCGTCCTTTAATAAACTTTTTTTCAAGTCTCAAGTTTTTTATGAATTTGCAGTAATATTTAAATGAGTATACTATAATGTTGCCATAGTAAATAAATGGCAATATTGTGTACATTATTTTAAATATTATTGTAAAATAAGAGTGAAACAAAATAATATAAATTTGACCTTGAAGTTAATATCAGTTTTACCGACGACGAGGCCGGTAAGCTATAAAGTTACCATTATTATCGACTAACCTTTTTTAGTTCAGTTTTTCTGGTGGCCAGACACAATGAGGGTACTACAGTCCCTCTATTTGTCACTGCTGTTTCGATGTTGGAATAAAGAATACGCCATTCTTCTAGTTATATGTTTCGTAACCTTAACCTTAAAGCTCCATTAGATAACAACGTAACACTTACGTAAACGAATCGTTTTATTGTTATTATTTCAGATCAGTCATATTTAAAACGACAGATGTGAGTACTGTTACTGTAAAAATAAATTTTAATAATTTATTGCTTACACTAATATTTGCTCTAAGTAGGGATTGGTTAATTTGAGTAAAAATGATTTTCATTTAAACGAGCCAATCGAAATGTTATTCGTAAATGGTAATTCGTAAATTTACTACGGTACAAACGTGCTCGATTTTACTTTATATCGTGTATTCGCTCGTGGTTACAGAACATTATTTAAAATTCGATAATATGGCGAAGTTGCTGGGCATAAAACAACTATTTATTTTGTGAACACTAAAAACCGTCACAAAAAATAGTGGATTTTAATATTCACTGTATGACTAAACTTTTTAAAATGTATAAATTCTTTGGCTGAAATTATTCTTAAAGTTATTCGTATTAAAATATGGAATTTCTATTCCATCAAATAGAAAATCTGCTATTGCTAGTAATTACAAATATGAACACCTGAATTATTTTTACTATTATTTTCCTTTTCCCGTTATTGTTGAGATCTATTTGGAGGCGCAAACTAATTTTCCATATTATGAAACAAAATACTAAGAATTTTAAAGATAAATTAATAGACCAAATACGTTTCTGAATTATGATAATCAAGTTAATTGATGTTAAGGCGGGGATTTTGTAGAGAATAAATTGCACAGCCTGAGTGAGCGAAATGGCGAATCAATAATGCCTATGAGACAGTATACAAACCGTATAGGCCCGAACCACAAGGTTCCCTAAAGTTTATCATGCATTTTGACGTACATAAAAATGGAAGCCGTGATATATGTTTTTACTCGAAGACACAAAATTTAAAATTAGCAATAAATATTAATCTGAAAGTGAAACACAAGTTGTCCTATATGTCCTGGCTAGTGAGTGAAGTAATTTGGTGACTGTGGCTGTGATAATTTTGCCGTAATTGCGACATATTGGCGTAGTAACTGTGTGGCTAAAAATGAGGTATTTTAACATTTATTTTAATTATTCTTGTGATTTTATGAGCAATGAAAATTATCTCACGCACTAGCAGGAACCTTTGTGAATACGTTGATATATAATAATAAAAAATTATTTCAATTTTCTTGTCCTCGCTTGAGGCCCTGTTAGACGGTAAAAATATGTATACAAAATCCCAGCCTTAACTGTAGAATATAAGTAGTGCAAAAACAAATTTTATTTGAAAAGATAGATACATGTAGGTATACTACTATATTCAAAATTTATATCCTCATGAATCTGTAACCTTAAACATTTCTTCCATGTATTTTTGGTTTAGTAATTAACCTAAAAAAATTTCATTTATTGTTTTGATAGTTGTCACGCCTAATCTAAAGTACCGCTTTCTTCAATATTTCAGTTTCACCCAAGAGACAAATTTCATTTGAAGAGCTTAAAAATAAATTGTATTATTTATGTGACAAAGACAATACTTATTTATCATATTTGTTTAAATTAGTATTCGAAATTAATTTTAAAGTTATTCAGTTTAATGGTCAAATTATACAATGTTTACGTGCACGTTCGGTTATAGAAATGTAAATATATCACAAATTCATATCTATTTACATTGATGCTGAATGCAAGCCCATAATCCAGCTATTATCGAACAGGAGATTGTTCCGTATGAATGGTTGAAAGTTTCAACAAATATGAACTAAAACATTGGGAAAAGTACATAATTTACGAGAGATATTATTTGACCCTTATTTTTTTTATTTTCTTCAATTCTTTTGATGACAGTGGGATCAGGCAGGTTCAGCAATTTTTGCTATTAAAGTTAACTGAATATGCAAAAAAAAATAGTCATTGCCATGATCGCCAATTGCCAAGATTGAGAAGAAAATTTCAAAAATTAAATTATTATTTTGAACATTTGAAAATCTCCAACCGATGCGAGGCTACGAAATATTCTACCTGTATGCGAAGCTAGGATGCGTGACGTCAGCTACCTACCTAGAGTCGCCTGACGTTGATATTTATTACAGGTTACGCGCCGATTTGGAAGGTTAGTAATTTAGATAGATTAATTTCTTTAGATAATTATTGAATAGAGCTTTGTCTGTGTTTGTAATAATAAAGAATATATAGATATTGTAGGTGTAATTCAGCGCTGGTTGGGGCTTCCCCAGAGTCCACAGAGTAGTTAGCTTCACACAATATTAGGCTTGTTTTTGCAGCAGTTGAAAACGGTTTGGAAACTGTCAGAAATATTCGACCAGTTAAGTTGAGAACGCGTTACCATTGAATTTGACGCAATAAATAGTTGGTCGGACATTTCTGATAGTTTCCAATCAGTTTTCAACTGCTGCTAAAACAAACCTATTATTAATACCTAAAAATATATAAAATTACTTATTAGTGAAATACAGCACCAACCTTCTCATTAATTATTACTTTTGTTTATGTTTTATTGAAATACGGAGCTGCTAAAACACATGAAATTAATTTATCTACCCCATCCCTCTTTCCAAAATTGACGCTTGATATGCAATTTAGAATGAATATTTCATGCCTCTTTAAATTAGGACTTATATTGAAGTAGGTAACTCGCGAAAAAATATTGGTAGAAGATCCGTGATAAACAAAAGATTAAGAACCGCTGTTCTAGGACATAAAAACTTTTGGTGGTTTGCTGACAGTTTTTTTTCTAATTTGAGCATTGTTCTAAAGTATCCCCCGCAACCGAAAATCAGTTATTGCCAAGTTTTATCACAAAACTTTCTTATAAACTAAATTTAGCTTGTACTAATATTGTTTATAAGTTATACTTTTTCTGTTTCGTTGACAAAATCTGCCCTCCGAGCACTTCCGCACACTAAGTGAAAACAAATTCTAGTAACGAACGACCAACTTCGTTAATATGACACCTAGAAAAAGTTTCCTCGTTTACTGATATTTTCTAGGCTACGACGAGCGACTTTTTGTTTGCCTTAACTCTTTCCGTAAAAAGTTAGCCGGAATCATTAGTAAGTCATTACCAAGCGCAACCACCAACACTAATTAATACAAATTGCAACTAGACCACTTCAGGGAGCATTACAATGCATGTATCACTGCCAAAATCCTTTTTCATTTAATTGCGGCATGTATCTGGGTAACTTAGGTTTTAATACAGCGGCAATGCGTGCCAGCATTATACAGGGTGTTTCAAAAAATATTGCAAACTTTCGATATAGTGAAGAGGATTTAGACATAACAATATATAAAATAGGATATTCACTTTGATCTGTGTTTACACTGGATGGACATTACACGCCAAGAGGTTTTTGAAATACGGGGTCTTCAAGTTTTTAAAAATATATAGCTTTTTGTAAATTTCTCTGGACAGGATATTTCAAATATTTTGTTAATAGGTACAGTGTTTCTACTATAGAGTCTGCATTATTTACTGTTCAGTCTATTAAACAACGTTGTCCAGTGACGAAGATCTGGAATCGCTATTGTATAACTTTTACCATAAATTGTACGCACTGCCTTTTTCTGATATTTTTATTGTATTCTCGTAATCTACAATCTATTTGGAAGGAAAAAGTGCTATTGTATTTTTCTCTTAGGATAAATAGTTTTAGTCATTTTAAATTTTACAATATCACTTTTTACTTCCAAGTCGATTGTAGGTTACGAAACGTCAATAAAAATACCAGAAAAAGGCAGTGTGGTACAATTTATGGTAAAAATTATACAATAACCTTTTCAGATTTTACAGAAAGTTATGTTTTTTTAAAACTTAAACACCCCTTAAACTAGATCTATGTTTACTTATTCTATCACCTCCTTCATTATTTACCATACCTTTAGGAACACCCTGTTTATAAAGTTTATAATACGAATAAAATGTGAAAATTTGTTGGAAAATATGGACTGCTCCTATATATCAAATGTATACCAACTACATGAAAGTTGAATCATGATTAATTATAAGTATTTTGTTCCACCATTAGTTGAATTTTAAGAGTTATAGGTATAATGTACATATTTCATTTTATTTTATGACTATTGTTGATTGAATTGTAAATTTATTTCCAAGTGTTTTTTGTTGTCATTTTAATCATTCTTTGTATCTTTTATGTATGTTTTTAATTTCTGTTATCATGATTTTGTTGTTTTTTTATTTTTTCTATGTTGCATCCTGTAATTGGGCTGCTGCCCGTTGAATATTGTGTACATAAATAAATTAATGCATTAATGAAATAATGAATTAATGATTAATGGATAAATGAATGAATGGATGAATCAGTGAGTGAGTGACTGAATGAATTAATGTAAGTATATATAAATGAATGAATGAATGAATGCAAGAATTATTGAATGAGTGAATAAATTATGCCGTTTTAACAAGAAAGTAAACAATTTTGTGTTCTCAGTATCGGTTATGTATTTTTAAATGCGTCTCGTGGAAAACACGAAAGAAAACGACGTGGGTTAATGCAAATTACCTTTGACTTACAAAATCTTAATGCCAATAAACAACGAACTTAAACTTCAATTTCTCTCGCATTTTTCGGTCGCGGTACATAATGACCTGTAATTTATATGACTGACCACGCTAGTGTTACATATCCGTATTAGTTATAACTTTTTTATTTTAAATGGAACACACAGTATGTTTTCGCTCTGTCTTGTGCACATTGAAATTGTCTTTCAACTTTTGGAAAGATTTGTAAATTTATACTACTTTGGCAGTTCTCGTCATATAGAATCTTATCAAATTTGCCATGGATATTAAACTATGAAGACAAAATACAATAATATTTAATACATGCCTAGCCAATATTTTGTTGTTTTGGTAATGTTATGATAACATTCCAGATATTAAAAAAAACTCCTAAATTGTAGAAGATTTCAATATCTCCAAATGTAGTAATCACAACTCTAACAATGTTTATATTTATTAATGACAGAGAGAAAAATTACAGTGTACAATTTGTAATAAAATAAGTTATAGCTACGTCAAATTGTCAAAATATAACGGCAAGAATAAAGCTCTTGACATAACATTTTAAAATTTACCATCCGTTAATTTTTGTCTTAATAAATTAATATTGCGAAATCTATAACTCCTAGCTATAGGAATTTGTTATACAAAGCAACCCTAAAAGTTTCCGTAGGATCCAAAAATGCTATATACATGCTCCATTTAAAATACCGAAGTGCTCGTGTCGACTTTCAATATAACCAAAGGGTTGGAGAGTTCTAAATATTTTGTTCTATTTATAATAACTAGCTAAAAAACCAAATATAGCTTTTTCCTCTAACTCAATACAAGAACGGCAAAGTTTTTAGATTTTATTACAAATGTTACAGAACAGACCAACAGACAGTAGCCCACTTAAAAGGTGTGATGCTGTCCTTCGACACGTGGAAAACATGAGAAAAAGTAATACTGTCACTTGTTGGAATTAAGTTACACAACAAATGGGAAAGACAAATTGAACAATAGAATGACACGTCAGTTATAGCTAGTAAACGACAGGTTGGGAATATATACGTAGCAACATTCTTGAGAAGTACTACCCTTGTACTCAAAATATAGAACTAAAGACGTAAAATGTATACAGTATAGTGCAAAAGCATGGAATAAAATATGTGGTAAAGTTAGTTTAGAAATAAATTAAATACTTCTGTTCTTTGTCCCGCTAGTTCAATTAGTTTACAAGTCATTAATTATATAGGATGAATTAGAACTTATCTAAAAAAATAGAATGTACAGGGGATTCCTACAAATACAATTTTGTATAAAAAATATCAACAAGGTCAATTCCAAAATAATATAAAAATACACTTCCCCACAGCACTGGAAACTGATCCACTGTAAAACCTGATAAAGTAGCAAAGCATGTAACTGACGACAGGACAAAATATTG
Source organism: Monochamus saltuarius (assembly GCA_025584915.1). Taxonomy (NCBI): domain Eukaryota; kingdom Metazoa; phylum Arthropoda; class Insecta; order Coleoptera; family Cerambycidae; genus Monochamus; species Monochamus saltuarius. The sequence goes on along the minus strand of CM046722.1, from coordinate 65,007,962 downwards.
AAAATAAATCCTAATTGCAAAGAAATAAATAACATTTTATAACGCATATTTTATACAGCAAATTTAACTGCTTTTGCTGCTATTGTTATTAATTATTAATAGAATAAATTTGTGGTTTTAATTAATAAAATCGTTAAACATACCCCATGTTACAACTACAAAATTTTGTGACCATTTTGCACAGTTTCTACAAACTAGCACAATTGTTTCTTGTTCATTTTGAACTCGGAAAAAGGAATTAGCGTTTAATATTAATGAAATAAAAACAGTTAGAAATTAAAAAATAATTTCTGAAATTTAAAAAGGGTTTAACTAAGTTTAATATTCTTATTTTTTACATAGTCATCAAATTTATTGTACAAGTTGATTGTTGGTTCGTTACATTTGGTTATATTAATTGGGAAAACGGAACAACAAGGTTCCCTGCATGCCTAGTGTTATACTGGTGAATATTTGAATGAGTTTCCAAATTGTGCAGATTATTGTGTTAAAGATTCCAGTATATATAGCCATGGTAATGGTAAAATCGTATACTTTTTTAATATTTCTCTGCAAGGAGCGCGATAAGGTGAAGCATCAATAAGATAAACTGCTGCCTTCTGGAGAATGAAAGCTTTTTGAGCTACACTAGATGCCCCCGCAATGCAACACCTTATGACAAATGGGTATGAACTAATGAAAAATAAGCAATTCTCATAACATTGTTATCAACAGAAGCACGCAGTTGCCTCATAACAAAAGTTTGGATATCTAATTTTGAACGTACCTTGTCTATATTCGATTACCAATTCAGCTCAGGGTCAAATGTAACACCCAATAATTTGAAAGGATTTGATTACTTCTGACGTAAAACCAATATGCTGAGTTTTGGCAACATTAAGCTTTAGATTATTAGATGAAAACCAGGTCACTGCGGAATTCAGATCATCTCAACTCAAATCTTGATTATTTATCGTTAATAAAGTTGTGTCATCCGCAAAAAGGATGCACATACTACAGGGGACGTTAATTGGGAAATCGTTGATATATAAGAGGAAAAGTACAGGCCCCAAAACCGAGCCCTGCGGTACTCTCCCAAATACAGGTAACAGTTCAGATTCCGAATTATTAATGCTTACATACTGATATCTATGTAAGAGATAAGAATGGAAAAGTTTAAGTTCATCACTACGAATACCATAGTGTTCAAGCTTTAGAAGCAGAACATCAGCATGGCCTTCGCCAGATCACACAAGGTATGTGTACTAATACCGTGATAAAGACCCTCGACCACGTCATTTATCACAGATAATAGAGCTCTTGCGGTGGAGAAGCCATTCCTAAATGGGAAAGTGATATCACAGAATATTTTTCCAAATATGAAAGTAGTTTTTCCTTTATAAAAGATCCAAATATTTTTAAAATTATAGGTACAATTGATCGAAAGTCAATTAATAGAGGTAATAATAAAATATATTTTACACAGAATATATTTTGAAATCTAAATAGTACAGTAGAACAAGTCAGAAGCGCGTAGATAATGACATATGCGACTGATTTTGTAAAGTCCGTAATCAGCTCGGCACAAAAGCAGTCCGCGATGCACCTAGACCGCGACCTCATAGTACGTTCTCTCCTTTATAGTGTGCTTAGCGGAACGCAGGCTGTGCGAGTTTGTTCGGTTGCATCTGGCGTGACCCTTAAGCTAAAAAGTAATTTATGTACTTCACCTTTATTTACAAACAAATATTGCTGCTTGTAGCTAATAAGACAAGTTCTTGCTCCAGTTTCACTACTGCCTCCAAAGTATAAAATAACCTTTGTTTCAGGACGCTGGTAAACTTGGAGAATTTCTATTATTTCGAGACCGGCGTCTTCCATCACCTGAGAGAACTCCAGACACTGTAAGTACCATTTACATTTGCTTGTACCCGCATCACGTAACTTTAATCATACCCGTGGTGTTAAAGTTTAATTTGACATAAAGTGTAGGATATGAACAAATAAAATTTCCTTTCTTGGCAGTGCCAACGATTACTTAACCTTCATTACCTAATTTAACAAAATGATAGCACTAAAATTTAGAACTTTTTCTTTAGTTTGATTGGGGTTTTGCCACACTTCTGAAAAAATAAAGATTAAGTTAATAAGCTCTTGCGCCAAACGGATCAGTCAAAGGTTATTTTTAAAAGTAAGTTTGCCTTACCACAAAATCTCACGCTGAAAAAGCAGATAAGTCAAAAATAAAAAAAATCACATTACTATCGTGCACTTCCGTATTTTTGACGTTTCGGAAAACTCTGTTTTCGTTCTCAAAATAGTAAATTTATTAAAAGTATGTCAAGTTTGACAGTTTAAAATTTAAAAAAATAAACTGTCAAACTTGACATACTTTTAATACATTTAACTATTTTGAGAGCGAAAACAGAGTTTTTCGAAACGTCAAAAATACGGAAGTGCTCGATAGTGACCTGATTTTTGTTATTTCTTACTTATCTGATTTTTTCAGTGTGAGAGTTTTTGGTTAGGAAAACTTAGTTTCATAAATAACCCTTGATTAATCTTTATTTTTTCAGAAGTGTGGCAAAAACCCAATCAAACCAAAGAAAAACTAAAATTAAATAAATAGCTTCAGACAATATCTTAAGATTTAGAACGTTATATGAAGTTGTCTTTGTGGTCAGATAGCAGTGACTTCACATTTCGAGGAGCGTGACATGGATCTGGTTACGTTACGATTTGTCGTGGATAAGCTTTAATTTCAAGACATGTAAATAGGCGCAAGAGTGAAAAAATGTGCTCTACAACTGATGAAAAATATTAAAGTTTATAAAATTAAAATAGGATCTGTGTGTGCGATCTACACTTTTCCGAAGATTTCCTTATTAAATTTTAAACAGACACAGATAATTATCGTTTTTACATACAAACTGTGATATACATCAAAATCTATATTTACTAACCTGATAGATTAATTTCTTTAGATAATTATTGAATAGAGCTTTGTCTGTGAAATTGTTCATTAGCATACCTAGATGTTTGGTATCAGAGAACATACATATGACTTCATTGATAGGAATTGTAGAAGATTTGATTTATATTAGCTTAATATACCTAATACAGTAAAAAAATAAACTTTTGTAAAAAAAACAAAAAGAGCAGTTCGAAAATTATTTAAAAATACATTTCTTCGCGACACTCGAAACTGGTGTACTGTAAAACCTGAATAGTCGGCAAAGCATGCAATCGGCGATCGGACAAAAAATGGAAAGAAATTCCCAAGGAAAGAAATAAATAACACTTTATAACATTTATTTTATGCAGCAAATTCAACAGCTTTTGTCGCTATTGTTATTAATTGTTAATATAATTAATTTGTGATTTTAATTAAAAAATAGTTTGACATACCTGGTGTTACAACCAAATTTTGGACTCGTCTTACCCAGTTTCTAAAGGCCAACACAAATGTTTCTGCATCTTCTCCGTTTTAAAATCGCAAGTTATTGACAACAACTATGATACGTTTGCGTAAATGCAATAATAAAGCAATAGTATGAAATCCACTTAGATGCGATACACTTCATTTTTAAATATCCCCAAGTCTAAATAAAGTTAGGAGATCGTGGCGGCCGTGGCCTCGGTCCTCCTCGCCCCATTCCTTAATTATTAATGCTTTGACACGCTGTGCAATGTACAATGCTCGTCAGCTTAAAGTCACCAGTTCCATGGTCCATTCTTTTCTAGTGCCATTTATTATACACGGTGCTAGAAAGGGACAAAACATGGAAGTGGTGACTTTAAGCTGACGACCATTGTACATGGTACGAATATAATTGAGCCTCGTATAAATTATAATGATATCGATTAGTTCCAAGTTACTACACAATACATACAAATCCATTTTTGACATTTGAAAAACTAATGTAAAGACCTGTGTCACAAAAAAAGTTAATACCTACAAAAAATAATCGAATTTCAATATTCGGCATCGTCTAGCTAGAGACTGCAGTAGCCCAGCGATGTAAGGGTTGAAAATACTACAACTTCATTATTTTCTTACTATAGCTATAAGGATTATACAATTTTTTACGATATTGACTCCATTTTTCATGATACGTTCTGAATCACTCTGTATAAGAAGAAGTATACAAGGTGTGGCATCTTTAATGCATAATAATAAAAACCTAGCAACCTGACAGCATATTAAGTAAAATGATATAGGTCAACTTAGTAACAAATCTGAATACTAAAAATTTTACTTCGGTCCTGACCGTATTATGAGCGCGCGACAATCTTATACCCCACACTGCAATAGACACACTTGTGGAGTGGAGTGCAGTGAAGACTTACGAGATTTTTTACCCCTGTTCAAATGACTAAAATGTAAGGCATTTTCTATTTTCTATAAATTTCTTATTCGATTTATAAATAGTCGGACTTCACGCTGTTTGTTCCAATATACGTTCATAGTAAGTGTTATTAGCGTTATTAACACTATTTTGGACAATACGCCTTTGAAAACTATAACACTCAATTATCGAACATTTACATCAAAGCTCGTTTATAAGGAATATTTCAATTGTGTTTGCTTTTTCATTGAGGTTTTTGTTACGTGAGGAAATGTTCAAATTGTCAAGTCAAGTTCTGCGAAAAAGATTGTATTTATGGATTTGTAATGTGTTGTGTTTGTTTGGCTGTTTTGAATTGAGTAACAGTAGAGTGTATAACAGTGTTATTGAAAATTACATTAATATAATTTTCAAAATTTTCTATAAAAGCTGAAAGTTTGCATCTAATTTTGTTTGTAGTAATCCGCCTTATTACCTGTTAAAATAATAGTAGTATTTTTTGTAATACCCTGTATTTTGTTTCTACAAACATCTTATTTCGGATCACACATTATCGTTTACAGAGAAGAAACAAATTCACTTTTATACTCTATTTCTCTTTATTGAAACGAGGATTCTGTTAAACTGCATAAAGTTATTATTAATTAAGGCCCACATTTGTACTGATTTTAAACTACATTTCTTACTGGAATTTAGGCTTGTTATTGATTCTAGTCCAGTCTGTAGAAACAATAAAAATAATTGTGAGATGTCGGTAAGGTTCTAGCAGATTTTTGTCTAAATTTCTGTAAAAAATCCACTTCAAAATTAGTATATGAAAATCCTTTATTTATTTTTTTGTTCGTTTTGCAAATTTCCGTAAAACTATACCATCTGGCAACAGGTATCTGGCCTTTGGATAGGCAACCGCTCATAGCTGCCAAACGGTTACAGTTGGGCCAAGGTGGTGCTAGGCTAAGATAGACATATTTTTGCACTACAAAATTGAAGTTCAATTTTCTTGGCAAAACGTGAATATGAGACATTTTGAAACTCCAAATATTCCCAGAAATCTGTATTTTATTTTTTCGGCATTAAGAATGCCACACCCTGTACATAATAAACATAAAAAAACCTTAAACTTACTTTTATTTTTAATATTTTGTCTTTATACGTGCCAATTATTATCAATGCCAGAAGGAAGATTTCATTTCTGTACTACTTTGGTATTCATTAGTTTTCCATAAAAGTACATTATTCATATGTGAGTAAGTATGAGTATTATAGTTAGGATAACCGTGACTGGACGTGTGGGAGTATATAAAACAACTCACGCAATAATTTCTAATTCCAACTAATGATGTAAAGATGTGCAAAGGCACACATTCATATTGTACAACGTTTCATTTGATCCTCCTCTTAACATATGCGAAATTTACAAACAGATTTTCCCGCTATTAAGTTATATAAATCAACAATTGCTGGATCGGTCAGTGGTCGCGCGGTTTAAGACGTCAATACTTGAATCGAGGTGACTGGATCGCTGTGGGTTCGAACCCCGCAGCCGGTAGACCGTATATAAGCTATATTCGTGGAGAGATTGGCATCCTCTCTGCGGGTATGGTAGGGTGGAAGAATGTTGGCATGGGTCAATGTGAGAGATTGATACCGGTTGACATTTGACTACCCCCCTAATTAATGAGGTTTTCCAGGTTTCCCTCATTCCTGCACTGAATGGTGGTTAGTGCCTACCAACGTAAGTTGTTCCTGGGCGCAAATGCGGCCTGCTTAATAATAATATGCCGTCCCCTTTCCCGCACAGGTCTTCGACTTCTGGACTAATCCTCGTGATTAGAATGAGAAGTAGAGATATTATTATTATTATTATTATTGCAAAATTTGCGCGAATATTCGCAAATTTTGCGTGGATTGAAACAAGGCTTTATAATAATGATCCTCTTAACTATTACATACCGAAATTTTCCTAAAATCCACTGTTATCCGAAAAGTAACATTAAGAGTATTGTTAATGTAGAACTTTGAAAAATAATGGCATTTTATTATACATATAATAGTTATAATTTTGGGGCTTTTGAGGTCTTAAAGTTTGAAGAAAATTTTTTATTTTTTTATATTATTACTAATGCAATGGAGATATTTAAGTCATACTTGGTACAGAGTGTAGTTAGTTAAGACGTAACAAAATGTGAAAATATCAAGCAATTTGAGCAACCAGTGGCGAAGATAAGAGCAATTCGTGTCTTTAATTTAGGGAAAAAAGTTGTATCGCCCTGTATAATGTTAAAGTTTATGACATTTTTAAATGACTAACAAAAACATAGTAAATTTTACTTTTTTCAGTTATTTCACTGTCCTGTTGGTAAATAAGTTAATCATTATTAGTGATATTATTTGATGATAAAAGATACCCGAAACGAGAAAATCTGTATCTATAATTAAAATACGTTGTCTATTAGTTAAAACCCTGCGCTAGAGCTAAAGGAAAATTAATAATTGTACATTTTAAATTTTTTTTTTTACTACTTATCTGAAAATTATTTTTTATTTTTTATGCGTGTTGTTTCAATTTAAATATTATGACTACGTCTGTCATATTAAATCAACATAGTATATTTAATAATTTATTATTCATTATTTCATTTGAAGTAGATAAAAAGCAAAATGGATATAATAATAAATAATAATAATAATATCTCTACCCCTCATTCTAATCACGAAGATTAGCCCAGAAGTAGAAGATTTATGCGGGAGAGGGGGCGGAATATTATTATTAAGCAAGCCGTATTTGCGCCCAGGAACGACTTAACGTTGGTAGGCCCTAACCACCATTCGGTGCAGGAATGAAAGAAACCTGGAAAATGTCATTATTTAGGGGGTAGTCAAAAGTCGACAGGTATCAATCTCTTACATTGACCCAAGTTAACATTCTTCAACTCTACCATACCCGCAGAGAGGGTGCCAATCCGGCTGCGGGGCTCGAACCCACATCGGTCTAGCCATTTCGATTCAAGTATTGACGCCTTAAACCGCACGACCACTGACCGACCGATATGGATTGCAGTAGTGATGATTCCACAGATTTAGTTTAGTAGTTCAACCAGTTTAAAATGAAGGTGAAGGTGAAGCTCCTGACAGTCAGTATTGGTTTATTAATGTGGCTTTAATTTCTGATATTTTGGCAGCTCGTTGGAAGCAAGAGCTTACTCAAAGTATAAAATATAGAAAACCTAGGACCGGCAGCGCTTATTAAAATACCGGATACTAAAACAAAACAGCCAAAAGTATTCACGTTAACGGACGAATTCCACAAAATTTTTAAGAAATATGCTAAACTTAGAAATCCGTTTTTCTTAAAGTATCAGAAACGAAAATTCACCAAGCAACCAGTAGGTGTCAACAGATTTGGGAATATACCATAAGTAATATCCAGTTATTTAAATTTACAAGATCCTGAATTATATACGGGCCATTGCTTTCGGGTATCAGCTATAATTCTTGTGGACGCAGATTGTAACATAACGACACTTAAGGGACATGGAGGATGGAAATCGACCGCTGTAACAGAAACCTACATTAACGAATCTATAACAATACAATTTTGAACTTCCGAAACATCAAAAAGAGGACCCTTTATTGCAAGTGAAGCAGAAACTGTACAGTTGGTTCAAGAATAATCGTTAACCCACACTAAACACACATGCATTGTCTCATCCTATAAATTTTTCTAATTGTAATAAGAATACAATTATAATAATAATAATAATAATAATAATAATAATAATAATAATAATAATAATAATAATAATAATAATAATAATAATAATAATAATAATAATAATAATAATAATAATAATAATAATAATAATAATAATATCTCTACCCCTCATTCTAATCACGAGGATTAGCCCAGAAGTCGAAGACTTGTGCGGGAGAAGGGGCGGCATATTATTATTAAGCAGGCCGCATTTGCGCCCAGGAACGACTTACGTTGGTAGGCCCTAACCACCATTCAGTGCAGGAATGAGGGAAACCTGGAAAACCTCATTAATTAGGGGGGTAGTCAAATGTCAACCGGTGTCAATCTCTCACATTGACCCAAGCCAACATTCTTCCACCCTACCATACCCGCAGAGAGGGTGCCAATCTCTCCACGAATATAGCTTATATACGGTCTACCGGCTGCGGGGGTCGAACCCACGGCGATCCAGTCACCTCGATTCAAGTACTAACGCATTAAACCGCGCGACCACTGACCGACCCTTACTCCTTAATCCTTAATTACTATGGAGAAAATCCTAAATAAAATGTTTCAGCATGTACATATAAATATTCCTCTTATTCAAAATTGTTATTAATTTGCGTTTATGAAAAATAAAATACTTAGTAATGTTTTTGTTAACTTAATGTTGTGGGTTGTGGGGAAAATATTGTAGACTGGAAAGAACATAAATACACTCCTGTGATTTATACATATAACATACGAATGTTAAATGTCACACTCTTATGGTATACGCTACGTTCCACGCTTATTATGTAACTCTACTGACTCTACTTTGGTTTATTTCTGTTTCTATGGAAGCGAGAAGACCAAGATATTTTCACTGTTTCTATAGAAACAACTAGAATTGTTTTTTACTAAGAAAACATACAGGGTGGCCAGATGAAAACGAAACAGCCATTTTCAGGAACTGCGTCAAGATTGTAGAAAAACGCTCAGACCCGTCGATTTTAGATTAAAGGGGAACATTCTTTGTTGGTATTTTTGACTCCGCCACTTTCAGCTCCAAGCAAGGGTAAACATCACCCCAAAATATTTAAATGGCTTGGGGGTTGAGTAATATTTATTTTGAAAGCCCTTACAATTCTCTTTACAATATACTTTAAATTTTATAATTCCGTCCAATACTTAATAAGAATTTTGATTTTAAAGTTGAAATTTATGTACAAAGAATTATTAGTAACGTTAAAAATGTAACTCATTCGAGTTAAGTACGCCAATGTTATAAATTTGGTATTTCTTGCATTACATTGGTGTTTGACGAATTGTCACTTTCGTAAAAAAACACAATTGTAAAAAACAGAAATGAATACTATACACACACGACGAACGCAAAATTAGTGAATTCCAAATTTATTTTCTAGTATTATTTGGAGGCGTTGGTTGCTAGTTTATTTAATTGTGTTTTTGAAAATTAAACACTATGGTTTATTCCATTGCGGAAAGGGTAGATATCATTTCACTTTACTTTATGAACAATAAATGTGCGAATAGACCAGTTCAGCTATTTAATGAACAACATCAAGATCGACATGCTAGGAGGAAGTATGTTCTAGAGTTAGTAAAAAATTTTAAGAGACAGGGAACGTAGCCAATAGAAATCTAGAAATTGGAAAACCTATAGTTAATGAAGTTAGTGAAGTTGCAGTTTTGGGACAAGTTTATCTTAATCCTACATTAAGTACGAGGCAGCTGGCATCTGTGTTTGGGGGATCAATCGAACTAGCATACAAACCATTTTGAAGACGAATAAGTTCCATACATACAAAATACATCTATTCTAGGAACTTCATGAGCATGATTATGCCCGCCATTTGTAATTTTGCGAAATAATGAGTGAGCGAGCAGAGACCGATCCATAGTTCCTTTTAACATCTGTTTTTCTGATGAATGCAGTTTTTGCTTGAACGGGACGATAAATCGTCACAATTGCTGCTAATGGTCAGATTCAAACCCAAGGTCACAAGTCACGAGGTGAATATACAGCAACCGAAAAAAATTAAATGCATGAGCTTGAATTTTCGATGACCGACTGGTGGGTATTTTTTTCTACCTGGTAATTTGACTGGCCAAATATATTTGCATTTACTGGAAGACGCTATTGACCTTGCCTTGACTGATATTATTGAAAATGTTCCAGAGTATGATGAAGATCATTTGATTTTTCAACAGGACGGTGCTCCTCCGCATTATAGGTACATTAATTGTCCGTCAATATTTGGACCAACGTTTTCCACAGACTTGGATTAGAAGAAGAGGCAGCATTGAGTGGCCTCCACGATCATTGGATTTATCGCCCCTTGATTTTTTAGGGGACACCTAAAAAGTAAAATCTATAAAACACAGCCAGCGTCGCTGCAAGATTTGCGTAAAAAAATCGTCCACGAGTACCGTCGAATCACTCCGGAAATCTTTATTCTTGTATGGAAGCGGGCGGTGATCAGTTTGAACATTTAATCAACTAAGCAGTAAGCAATTAAATATAATTTAAATTTTAAATTGTAAATTTTTTCAGTATTGGGCGGAATTATAAAATGTAAACTATGTTGTAAAGAGAATTGTAAGAGCTTTCAAAACAAATATTACTCAACCGCCAATGCCATTTAAATATTTTGGGGTGATGATTACCCTTGCTTGGAGGTGAAAGTGGTGGAGTCAAAAATACCAGTAAAGAATGTCCTCCTTTAATCTAAAATCGACGGATCTGAGCGGTTTTCTACAGTCTTGACGCAAATCCTGCTCCGTTTCATTTTCATTTGGCCGCCCTGTATATTTAGCAGCAACAAGTAAAACTGTTTAATTTCTCTAAATGTCTATTCCACTTCAAAAACATTCCTTATATAATCCAATGTCACCTGCGCAGATTTCATGTCGTCCAATCAACTGAATGATGGATGGGTTCCACTTACATACATTCGCTAATCACGTGTCGTGGAAATCTGTCGCATTATCCAACCTTGACCAAAAGGCAAACTAATATGTGGAGACACTGAACTATCAAGTTACAAAGATTACTTAGGTCCGACACTAAACCGCCCGCAATAATTATGCGTGTGGAGATGCTCCCGCTGCTTCCTTTGATGTTTGCCACTAAACTTGAGTGGACTTGGTCCTCTAAATTGCTAAGGAAACCACAATTCAAAGAAAACGTTCCAGCAGAGGATTGTTTCTTAATTAAAATAAGACGTTGTTTGATAGTGAACAACACAGCCAAAAGAAATAGGGAAGTATCAATTTTATGACACAGCCATAACATTTCGAGCAATTTGTTCAAAATGCAACAATCGAGTAGTGTTTATTCAAGAGGAGTCATGTCCAAGAAAGTTAATTTCGAAAAAATCGACCAAATTTTATTATGCTGCGTGTAGTAGATTTGTTGTATTAATACAAATAGCTGTTTCATTGAAAAATAATCAAATATAGTTCAATTTTCGGGAGATAATTCCTTTTGAAAAATAAACGCTCACCATATGTCAGTTTTATTATTACAATAATTATATTATTTTAATTGTCATGTATCTATTAAAACCGAGAAAAGAAACAGAACTGTAGGAAACGTTTCTTATTTGGAACATTTTTAATATATAATAATAATAATAATAATAATAATAATAATAATAATAATAATAATAATAATAATAATAATAATATGGCCTTTATTGCATTACAACAACAGTACACAAATAATTATATCAAAATGAGTGGCGGTATCCAACAGTGTTGCTCAGTACAACCACCCTAATGCAAAAAAAATAATTTAAATATTAGCAATATACAAATAAATACAAAAATTGCCACCTGAAACAGGTAACAGAACATAAAGTAGGAATACACAATAATTAAATATACTAACATACTACGTATGACCTCGGCTAGACACAAGAAAATCTTTGATCTTTTTTCTGAATACCACGATACTAGAAGATGATTTAATATTTATTGGTATCAAATTAAATACATTTGCAGAGTTGTAGGTGAAGCCACGATGGAATAAAGTTAGCTTATGTTTAGGTACATTTAAATTATCACGATGTCTAGTAATATAATCATGTATGTCGGATATATCTATCCACTTGTTTCTGAAAATATTATGTTACTTATATAAAGAAGTTTCTTTAATACAACAGTCAAAATTATTTGAATTGAAGTGTTATTTCTCTTACTTAATGCATTATTTATTTATTTTAGAGCCATATACAGGGCGATTCTTAATATATACACATAAACTTATAGCTGAGAACAAATAAAGAAAAAAAAAATGTAGTAAAATATTGTTACGGAAGCTCACCTACCTTTTTAGTTTGTTAATTATGTTCCTGTTTGCGGTATAATTTGTAACACCTTTATTTTGACGTTTTCCAGAATTTTCCAGGCTATATTCTATTTGTTTCGCGGCACCTTCTCGAGATCACAGAAACTTCGAGAATTCTAAAAACCTATATAAGCGAATCGGTTTCGCTGTTACAGTTCAGTTTATATTAAGCAGTCTATTGGGATTGACAAACGTCAAAGTAAAGAGTTAGCAGTTGCGAAATTTGTTTGAAAGATATTCTTCGTGTAATCAAGAGTGACAATAAAGTTTGTTTGTCTACGTGTCATGTTTGCGAGCAAAGTTAATTTGGAGGTTACAATATTTTTAATTTTGGAATTTTACAACAAATTTTTCTTTTCTTTCAAAGCCAACTATATTTCAAGATTCTCCATAGATTTTTAATGGAACGTGCCCAAATATTAAAATCCATTTTTCTCGAAAACTGTTTCCGGCATTGAATTCCAAATAAGAGTATCTTTTTATGGAAAAATCCTTAGAGTTTAGGTAATATTTACAAAAAACTTGAGTATTTTTGAAGAACTTTTCAAAAAGAGCACAAAAAGTTATGATATTGTGGCAGTTTCATGAATTTATCTCTACGCCCTAATTAAAAACCACCATAAAGAACTAACTTTTCACACCCTGTTTGTTGAAAACGAAATGTACATGATTATATAGACTTTTATTTTATTTTGAGGTTTAGAAAATTCTGTTAAATTTACACTTGGTGAAGAATCACCTATGTATATTATTATACATTGAAAATATAATTTTTAATTTATTCTATATATGATTCTGATTTATGTGTATTATTAAATTCTGATTTGTTTTGTTTTCATTCGACAAGTGGATCATCCTCAATTAAAGAACACTGCTCTCATATTTTCGTTTATAGGAAGAATATCTTGAAAAACATTTCATTCTCGATACTCGCTCTGTTTGTTGTTGTTCTCAGGACAAACGTAGAAATACCGAGTTTTTGTGCTGTTGGGCAATATTCTGTTTCAAATATTTACTTTGCCCTTCATGATTTACTGTTATGTACACTATTATCTGTACATTAATTTTTGAGATTATACAAATTCAATAATATAGACAAAAAATATAATTACTTATTACAAAATTCGAAGATCAGTAGAAAAATCTGCATTTTTAAATAAAAAAGATTATAACTAGACATGGTGTCGCGGAAATAAACATTTTGCAAGACTAGATTCCTACCGACAAAATAATAAGATGTAGCCAAACTTACCAGTCCAAAAGTTGATCATGTTTATGTTAGATCAAACATCATCTTCAAAGTGACGCCGCTCGTATTTTATTTGTCTGTCAAAACAGCTGAATTTCAAAATACAATTCTGTAATTATCTCCTTACTTGCCATGCCAAACCTGCAGTGTGACGACTCATTAGTTGTTTCTTTCAAATTCCAAAGATAGTACTTTCAATTTAATAACACGTGTTCTAAATTTTATTTCATTTTTTATCTTCACGAGTTTGAAATACATTAAATTTTTTATTTATTTTTTTTTTTTTTGATAAGTTCTGAGTCACCATGTTTACATTAATAATGGGCTGCTCTTTCACTTTCACCATGTAACAGCCAATACCACAATATTTTAAGGTGTATCAATACTTAAATTTAAAAGCGATACTTAAACATACAACTTAAAAAATATTTGAAATTTGTAATTTCTAAAGAACGTTCAATTATTGATTCAAGTAAGTGATGCAGTTACGTCACAAGTCTCGTAGTGTGCTGCCACCCATGGCGAATCACTGAAACAGTGCAACGGACAGACACGAAATTATTCTCTGTCATTTGAATTTATTCAAAAACCGTTCATTGCATCAAAAACCATTTTTATTCAAAATGGATTAATGCACAAAAATATACGTTATTTAACAGGAAAATCCACTGAAGTGCCATTTATTTTTAAAACGGGGGCAGTGATCTACCCGCAGACACTGCTCAATTAAATGAATAAGAAGTATCTCGGTTTTGATGACCACAAATGACGTATTAGTTATATTAAATTGCAGGTTAATGAACCAATAAATATCAAGACTTGACTTTAATTGGCTTAAATTAACCTAACCAAAAAATATTTCATTAAACTTCATATTTCACTAAATATTTTCAAAAATATTTCACTAAGCTTTATTTTCAAACTAAGAGGAGTGATTTAAATATATCGCGCCTAAACACTAGCTTGTTCTTGGTTAAATTGTCGCCAAGTTTACACAGCTTCACATAAATTCATGTTTATTGTCAATGTCAATACTGTCAGCTGCTAACATTTTATAATTTATATTATATTAGATATATTAAATTGCAGGTTAGTGTATCAAATGTCAAATGTGTAAATATCAAGCCTTGACTTTAATGGGCTTAAATTAACATAACCAAAAAATATTTCACTAAACTTTATTTTCAAACTAAGAGGAGTGATTTAAATATCTCGCTCTTAAACACTAGCTTGTTATTGGTTAAATTGTCTCCAAGTTTACACAGCTTCACATAAATTCGTGTTTATTGTCAATGTCAATACTGTCAGCTACTAACATTTAAAATGTCAGTTATATTTGGCTAAGATTAACGTTGCCACTTCGTTGATTATTTTGTGGTTGTTCTCCCTCCTCGTTAATCCTAAAAGAAATGAATAGTTGTATTGCTTTTTGTGTATTTTCTCTATTTTATTTCAAATTTACTGCCAAAATGATCTAAATATATTTTCTAGTTACTTTTCCCTGTGTATATATGACTTCTTCATTTACTCTTAGTTTTAAAATAGAGTATAGTACTCACAAAGCAGATAATTGTACACTGCCAGCACTAAAGTATAAATATCTCTATTTATTCGTTAATGGATTAATGATTTTAAGAGATTCTAACTTCTTCAAACTTTGTCTATGATATTTGACCTTTAACATTCGATCACGAGATAAGTTTGATGTCTGAAGTGGTATAAATAAACCTAGCATCAAGTTCCTTTTATTAATTCAATTAATGCATGGTAATGAGCTTCTACACTAGATTTGTTTCAAGAAAGATTTTAATGGAATAAAATTTCAGTACAAGGAGTTGTCTAATATTCTTTAAAGCAGACAATTTTTATCTTATTTGCTAGATTTTGATGTCGATTTACGTCAATGGAAACACAAAATGAGATGAATGATGACGTTATTTAGATAAATAGATAGATATTTCCAACAGATAAAACCCAATAATAGGAAATATTATGTTACTATATAAATGAAAAATTAGTTCATAAGACCATACTGTTTGAAAATGACAAAACTATAAACAAATTCAAACTTAATATTGTATGCTATTTTGACCATGAGTTAATATAAAACTATATATATGGAAAGCATTTACACAGATCAAAACAATCACAATTAAAAACAATTCCTTAGGTACAATGAACAGAACATAAAAATTAGAAGTATATTCAGGTCACATTTAAGATAAAAATATTCAATAAACCAATAAAATAAAAAGAACAACAATGTGTTCTAATATACTTTAATACGAATTAATTTCAAAGAACAAATATGGACACCACATGATGAACAATAATTATTATTAAAATTATTGGTGATTTTACAAACTATTTGTTCTTGACAAATATGCATTAAATGTTATAGAATTTCTTAAACCCAATCTAGGAACACTGAATTTGTCATATTCGTATGTACAAATTATATCATAATTTAATAGATTATAAAGACATAACACAGATAAAAGTATTCGGCTAGTATGCAGGGAAGTGAAATGACATTCATTCAATAAAAATGAGTATTCTAAAATCACGCTTGGGGTATACACCTGTCCATTTAAAACGGACAAATTTTCTCTGAACACGTTCAATGAGACATAAGTGATTAGCATAAATAGGACAGCAATTCAAAACTGAGTGCACTAAAGCAATAAAAAGTGTTGAAAGTACATCTTTTAAAAAAAATCTTTTCCATTCCTCATAATAAATCCCATCATTCTATTGACAGCTGTATTTTTTTCAATATGAGTAACACAATAGAGTTCTGGATCAAATACCACACCTAAATCCTTTATTTTAATACATTTGCTCGACTCAAAAGTATAAGGAAATCTGATTATATCATCTAGTCTCAAATAATTTTCTGAACACCATACATCAATTTTCTCAAGGTCTTTTTGAAGTAGGAATGGATCATATTATAAATTATCAACAATGCAATGTCTTTAAATCATCCTTGCATAAAGCAGTTTAGAGCTACGAATTGAAGCTAATAAAAAGAATAATCAACAGCGGACCTAAGTTAGGACCTTGAGGTAGTTCTGAAGTGGGTGAAATGAATCATAAAACCCTTTATGATCCACGTGTTTCTTAGGATTAAAAAGGAAATATTCAAAGAGTGACAATCATTTTATAAAAAATACATAATTATTTATTTTCTTAAAAGGACATAAGTCATGATGATTTAACCCTATTTACCTATATACAACCGGTATACAACAAGTTGATCTTTTAGATTTTTTTTTTGCTATAATTTATACAAATTTTCACGTATCACAGAGATGCCTCTTGTTATAGTTAGATAAGGAAGCTTGAAAACGCAGAAATAAATCAGAACTCATCTAGTTTGACTAAATTTTCGAGCCTCCACAGTTTCAAAACTGAACTTAAGGATTGAGTGTTATATAATGTTTTTATTAAACCAGACATAACTTGTTTGTAGTAAATTTATCAAGATTAATTATTATTTTAGATAATTATTGAATACAACTTTGTCTATGAAATTGTTCATTAGCATACTAAAACCTAACCAATCCTAACCCTACACCTATATTTGGTATTAGAGAACTATGACTTCATTGATAGCAATTGCAGGAAAATTGATTTATATTAGCTTAAATACCTTTAAAATACAGTAAAACAAATCTTTACTTAGTGTTAAAAGTAACAATTTTATATTATATTAAGTATGTGTATTATCTGACAGTATTATCACTCGTAAAATTTCTAGATAGAAACAAAAAGAAAGAAAACCAATTAATAAGAACAGTAAATCCATCTCATCCTAATCTGAGACTCGTAAGCACATTTGCTAAAGTTTTGGCCCGCTAAAATATTTTATCTCTTATGTACGACACGGTGAAGATCGTAATATAAATGGAAATGTCTTTGATCTACTTTAAAAATCTTTTAAAGAAAGATTTGTGCAGAAAGAGCGATATCGTTTATATTCTGACTTACGTAACGATACATAAAAAACAAAACGGCAGCTGGTCTGTTATTAATATTTAAGCAAAAAAAGGTATACAAAACTCTAGCTGAACTTTAAACATTATAGATCTCAAAGAAATGTAATTGGTAAATGCAATATAATATTCAGAATAAAGAGGGTATAAAATGTGTTTCTATTAGATGTTTTCTATATTCTAGAGGATTAATATTTATTTACGCAATAAGTGTAATATAGGTAGTAATTATTACCGTAAACATGTGAAGTTTGTACGATGAACCGTAGGCCGTAGGAATGGTATAATCTCACAAGTGCGGTTACAATGTCTACAGCCCACGTATTGCGTACAACGTTTTATCTACAACTGTCTAGGTTATTAATAATTAAAACCTGCATTTTGTTTATAGATGACGTCATTATCAGGGGCGCACTTGGAACGCTAAGTTAATGTTTGTAGAGGCCGAGGTGCAAGCATATACCTACAAAAAGTAAAAATAACATCTTACCTTGTACTGATAATTTATAATATCCAATATTATTTATATTAAGTTTATTAATTTACAAAATATTCTACATAACTATTCACTTGTCCTGGAATATTGAATAACCAGCAAATGCTGTAAATGTTCAGGTGTTAGGCTGTGACGTTTGTCACTAATCGATTTCGATTTCAACTTCTACATAGGACGCTGGGACAGATTTAAAGTATATATATATATGTTTTCATGGATGGCACATTTAGGGTGGGTTCAGAAATATCAACTTATTTACCATTAAAAAGATCTACTATACGGCATAAAGTCAAGAAATCCCGGATTGTTCTGCAAAACGGCATAAATATTTCTCTTCACACGTTAAGCACTAAGTAATTGTATACATTAAAGAAGTTTCAGTAAACATTTCCTTATTTTATTATTTACAGTCACATTGCTTTTAAAAAGTAACAAAGAAATTGAATTTGCAATTGAAAAAAGCTTAAAAATAATAAGTTGAGGGTTGCTGCAACCTCCCCACATAATTTAAAAAATAAACAAACCTCTTTGCAATATGCCCCATTGAAAATAAAAATTGACGTGTATCAGGAATTTTACAACACACCTTCCAAAACATCCAGATCGTGCCACTTTTTTTACTGTCCAACATGTCACACAAATGCTATTAGTAATTCCCAAATTCGCCAATTGCAGTGAAACTATAATATACAGGGTGATTCAGAAATTATTTAAAAGAATTTGGGAATAGATAAATCATGAAAAAATGGTGTCGATATCGTAAAAAATGTTTTTATAAAATCCGATTATTTTTTGTAGGCATTAAAGTTTTTGTGACGCCAGTGTTTATATTGGTTGGTCAAGTGTCAAAAATGGCTTACGTGTATAGTAGTACCTCGGAGTTGATGGATATCGTCTAAATTTATTACGCTGTGAAAATGCTTTAGCAGAACGATTTTCCGGTAAACATGTGCCAAATGCAGCTACTTTTACCGCCGTGTGCAGTAAGTGCAATTTTCGTACAACGCGAGGGAAATTTGAAACCGGATCATGAAAGAGGCAGGTCATTGCAGAAGTGTGACGTATCATACACGAGGCTCAATTATATCCGTACCATGTAGCATGTCCAAGCACCAAGAGATTGAACAAGAAGGACCGGTACCATGGCCGCCACGATCTCCTGACGTTAAATCATTTGGACTTCTATTTGTGAAGATAATTAAAAATTGAAGTGTATCGCACCGAAGTGGATATACTATTGATGATTTACGGAAACGTATCATAGTTGCTGCCAATAACTTACGAGTTCAAAACGGACAAGAAGCAGAAACATTTGTGTTAGTTTGTAGAAACTGGGTAAGACGGGCCCAAAATGTTGTTGTAACATCAGGTATGTCAAACTATTTTAGTAGCTAAAACCATAAATTAAATCTATTAGTAATTAATAACAATACCGACAAAAGCAGTTAAATTTACTGTATAAAATCGGCGTTATAAAATGTTATTTATTTCTTTCTTTGAGCATTTCTTTCCATTTTTTGTCCAGTCGCAGATTTCTGCCTTATTAGGTTTTACAGGGCACCAGTTTTCAGTGCCGTGCTGAAGTGTATTTTTAAGTTATTTTCGAACTGATCTATTTGTGTTTTCTATAAAATTGTATTTGTAAGAATCCCTGTACAATCAGAATTTTTTAGAAAAGTTCTCAATCATCCTGTATATTTTAATCACATTGATATATTTTCTTTCATTGCCATCGTGTAGACGTTTAGCTGTTAATATAATTGTTTAAATACCTATATTTACATTTATTTTGCACTTTTTATTTTTACACATTTAATTTTTTTTCTATCTATTATTTTATTTATAATTTTTGTTTTTGTTCTATTACTTTAGCAGCAGTTTAATGTTAATAATTGCGCTTATATATACATATTATTTTTTGTGCAACCCCGTTGCAATGTTAATTCATTATGTTGAGTTACCTAGTATCATTAAATAATAAATACACAAATAAATAAGTAAATAAATCAATAAAAAAATATAAATATCGTTGTACGCATATACACTGTGATATTCCCATGTATTTTGACTCGCTGAACATGAGTATGATGTCAGATTTGATCCATCACCCTTCGGTGTATAGTAAATCAGTAAAAAACCGACTAACCATGCAAACATGTATTAATTTGTATGCTGCCTTTTACAATTTCATGTTTTCAGTAACATCTATTTCATATACCTACAAAATTTGACTTTTTAAAAAAGAGCCAATTACTTCAGAAGTCTGCAGCTGCATCTACAAACCGAATTAAGTTTTATATTTTTAAATTAATTTCCGACTGATGTCGTGAATACAAACAGAGAGCAAGTCCTAAGCAGGAGCTGAAGCGAATAATAAAGGCATACATCTGCGAAAGCCCTTGTCGACAATAGGTGGTGCCACGTTTCGTGATGGGAAAAACTGTTGAAGAAATGTTTTAGGGGAAAACCTTTTATAGCAAAAAGTGAACGCTAAAAGGGTTAGTGGTGTCAGCGGCAGCGATCCATCTAATAGTCTATTTACGTAGTACTACCCTTTTTAGATATTCTACGCCTTAAAAAAAATCATTGATCGGTAATAACTTTAATATTTCAGGTTTCGCTACGCTTGTTTCAAGAAAAATAGAGACATTAATGAACGAAAACATTATGTAAATTGTTCGCTGAAATAAGTGGTTTAATATAAATTGTAATTTTATTTTTAAATCTACAGTAATAAAAAAGATACAGGGTATTAAAGTTGGCATTTAAAAGTGATATTTTGTTATAATTACACTGTCTTTAATTATATCAACTTAAAAATTTGGAAATAGATGTTTTTCAATATGAGAAATCACACATCTATTCCCAAATTTTTAAGTTGATAATTGTCAAACACAGTGAAATTATGACAAAAATCACTTTTTTAATTCCAACTTTGACAACATGCATTTTTTATTATCAACATTTCATTAAGGCAAGTTGGCTTAAATCGTAATATTTTGAAGTAAAAATTTAGTATGTGTACATGGGCCATTACTCCATTACTTAAGAATCGCCCTGTATACAGAGTGAGTCAGTCATAATGTCATTAATTTTAAGAGGGGATAGGAAATAATGAGTATAATGAGAATACGCGATTAAAAAAAATCTAAATGCATATTTACGTCGAAAAAATATTTTCATCATTCATCATTATTTAAACCCCTTTTCAGACTGTCACTGACCGCCCACAGCCTTGGTCGGTTACAGCACACAGTTCAACTCGATGTCAATGTTGTCAAGTTGTAACATTTTTCAATATAGTACCTACCTACTTAGGTTTTAGACATCACAAATAAACGGTTGTACTGACTATTTTAGAATATCATTTTTCCTTACTCAGTTCAACTTCAGCCAATAATAATTTAAATTGTTAATATCCAATAAAATCAAATAATAATAATCATATAATTCTATTAAAAATTGCAAGTAACGCGTAACGCGTTCAACTCAGGTTTTCCGTTAGAAAATTCAGCCCAATCATACGATACCCGTACACTCGCGTGTCGATTTTCTCTGAGCAAATGTAGCTGTTATGGCTGCAACAAAACTCCAACATGTCTAATAATAAACCGAGTAATAAACCATTTACGTACATTACATAAAAAACCTATACCCAATGGGTAAATTATTAAGAGAAGTTGAAAAGTGTTTCGTGTTTAAATACTAAGCAATAAAAAACCATCGTGTTGTCGACAGAAAACTGTCCAAGACCGAAATGGCACGCCGCTAATCTAAGTTATCGAGAGTGTATCTTGATCTACCGTATTATTAGGTCAATAACCTAGTTACCTATTTTTTGTACTGTTATTTAACGACAAGGAGTAAAACTATATTTTTAATCTAGATACATGAATGAATTATCCTTAAATATGGATTTATTTGTTAATAAAAATAAATCTAGATAATTAATAAATGTTTTCGAATGTTAGGTTATTACAGTTTAATAATTTTGATATTACGTTTTCACTACGTTTTACAACTAAATATGATTTTTTTGTATTACTCGTAAGTACAATTAATTATTCAGTTTGCAGTTATGTACATCTAACCTAGAAATGTATTGTTTTTTAAGTAGTATGGTACTAACCTGCCAGTTCGAGTAAAACTGCATTCATCCGTCCATAGCACTTTATTATTAAAATTAGGGTCAGTCGCATTTTGTAAACATTCTCCGTATAACACTACCATTTTCACATATTCGGAATTTGTAAAATTATGCGTTGTGAATTTACGCCAAATACGTGAGGTGAGACCGAAATAAACAAACTAGTGCTTACTGCTTGTATTCTCTCCATCCCCCCTCGAAATGTGTGGCATGATGTACAAACTTGGGGGAAAGAAATGCGGGAAAGGCAAATGTGTTAGACGATATTATGTATGTAAGCATTAGATTGTCGTCAGGTGTATTTTAAAAATATCATTATCTACATACAGTTTACCAAAAATAATGTCCCTTCTTCAGGTTCGAAGTGTGTTTCCGAGTTATTTGGATTTTTAGTATTTGGTGGTACTAAGTTAAGAAATGTATTTATTATCAATTATTGGCTAAATATTTAATTGTTTCAACGAAACCTACCTAAATATGGTTTGTTAAGGATTATAAAAAGCCGAAATCTCTTTCCAATATAGAGAAAATAAATGTTTGTTATATCAAGCTATACTCAAATGCAAGACTTTTATAAGTTGAATTCTGTTTAGTACACAAATTTTAACAATCCTTATTTATTTTGTGCTTCGTAAATATTAATGTACTGCAACTGATGATGATGAAATTTTTGAATTTATAACAATATTTAATTAACAATTGTGGAATTAATAACAATTGTTAATCAAAATAACTCGGAAACGCACAGGAATTTCGAAATAGAAGAAGGGACATTATTTTTGGTAAACTGTATGTAGATAATGAAAAATAGTCATTGGCATAGAAGTTCTTTTTAAGAAAGTGGTTGAGCATTCCCTCCACTCCGCCACTGCGCAAGTTTTTGAACATTCTTATCGCTTGTTTTATGCCACTTAATGAATAAGTGTTATCCCCCAAATATGAAAAAAATCTAAGCATTTTTTTATAAAACATAATGAAAATTCGACAACAAAAATTATATATGTTTATAGGATCTTTTCTTCTTAAAAACGTGTGTTCTATCTTCTATTAAAGTTTGTCTACAAAAATTGACTCACCCTGTATAATCATTTATCATTAAACGCTTCGCTTTCGACATATAGAGTGTGAATGGTTAGTTCGTGACCGCTTTTAATTAGTAGGTACTTCCCAAACCGATAGAAATGTTACTAGGTACCTTTTATGTAAAATTTTCAGTTCAGCACCATCAATAATCGAACGATGTACACTTTCTGAACTGTTTTGTTGTGGTCGATGCTTAACTACAGATGTTTTGCCATAGATATCTTCTATCAGTGCTTCTCGTCTCTTGAGCGGCGGTTGAATGGTTGTCTAAGCTGAGCTTTAATACTAGTCAGTGCATCAAGGTTGGTTAGTTCAATGTTTAAGTCAACTGGTTCAGGCATATTACGGCTGGTTCCGAAACTTTCCAGTTTACTTGTTTGTTGTTAAACAACGGCATCCAAGTTTAATTAATGTTCAATACTTCGTCATTGGTACGAACCAGCACTTTAGTGTCCTCTAGTTAGATTCTGTGTCCCTCTTTCCAAGCATATTCAGCAACGGCGGATTTCGGGCTGGTATAACCGTATGTGTCTCTCGTGTTCTTTTTCTACAGTTCGTTTGGGCATTCTCACGTATACTTTGTCACAGTTACTACTTGGCACCAAATAAACCCCCGAAGTTTTTAATGGATTCAGTTGTTCATATTTTGGGTTGCGGAGTTGCTATTTATTTTTTACGTAGTATTTTCGCGATTCTATTTGTCACATTGGGGATGTACGATAATGTGGTGGTTGTAGTGACTTCATCCTTGGGCTTTGCTGTTTGTTCACGCAGAGGACTAATAGCTATATCGATGTCTTTATTTGAAATATCCATTTGCTATGAACACAGATCCAAGCGAAAATATTTCTTGCTGTCAAAGATCGTCATCAGCCAATGTTACTGCACGGTGAACTAGTCTTCCGAGTGTTTTAGTGCCGGATGATGGTTTGACTTTCCATAGAGATATCTATTAGGTGTGCATCTTCTTCCTGTAGATACCGTGTCCCAAGACGGCAGAGTTTTTCTTGAAGAGGACCAGAATATCTAGAGACAGTAAGGTTTTGTCTTGCTCCACTTCCATGGTAAATATGATTTTGTTGTGCTGCTTGTTAATATGATCTAAATATTCTTGTAATATGAGGTTGCCTAAATTTCATTAATCTATTTCTACGCATATGCAAAATACTAATTAAAAACCGTCATCAGGAACTAACCTTTCACACCCTGCATGTGCGTTCTACGATACATGTTTATACAGACCCTTCATCTTATTTTAAGGTCTAGAAAACGCAGTTACACTTATAGTATTATTTTTAGAATCACTTTGTATAATAAATAGATCAAGAGCTTGAAATATTCTTGATCTGTTATTAGATATTGTTATCCCTGAAACAATATTCAAAGGATATGAATAAATGAATGAAAATATCAAAGACCAAACTCAACATTTATATATATGTAAATGTCAGCTTCCACATCTTTAAAACGAATTATGTTGCCCAACGAGCCATCATCAGTCTGACTAACTTAGTTTGCCAAAGTTGCGAACTAAATTTCGAGTAACTTTGTAGTTGTACGGCCCCTGTTTATCATTGTTTCCCCCGTCCTGAATACGTGGAGGTATTTTCGGCACAAACGGTAAATAATGGCCCTCTGATTTTTGTTTCGTGTCCTTCCTAACAACTTACATCAATCGGAGAAGCCTTTGAGGCGGCGAGAGCAACACTTCTCGCAAATCGAAACGGATGTTTGAAGGGAACTGCGTGTATCGCAGAGTAAATAAAGAGCTTTACCACTTACCGCTTTCATTCTGTTGCGCTCGGGAAAAAGTAGGGCTTTGTAAATATGTCGCGATTTATTTTTCATCGTGGGTTTAAAATCCGCAGCGGCACTTAGGTTGCGGTTTAAAGTATCAGCGAATAATTTTACCGTACATAAAAATGATTTAAAACGGTATAGAATGGGATGTTGGCCATAAAATTAAACAATTTAATAATACATACCAGTATACGGGGAAATATACAGGGAGTCTCAAACTGGGATCCTAAATTATGTTGGAACCATCATGTTGTATGTAAGAAATACAAATAACTGTATCTACTCCGCAGCTTGGTTCACAAAGTGTCACTACCTACATTAAAAACCTCATATCACAGTCTCATTATTCTATCATATCTTATGCCATCCTGATATAGGAGCATGCACCCTCGAGTGCACAAGTTTTTTTCCTGCAGTATATAGTAGTCATACGTATTATGACTGGCCTAGGAGTCGATTGCAGAAATTCTTTTATTGATTTACAATCTTACAGTCCCATCTATTTATATTTTCCAATG